>JAHHUM010001793.1:439348-472420 GCA_036173005.1 Crenichthys baileyi | reverse complement strand
CAGAAACGGATGGGACAGAACCGCCCAAGTTTGTGCCCTGGGGTCACTGCTCATGGACCCCTACTATCGCACCATCAAGGGCTTAATGGTATGGTATTAATAGCAGTATAAATCTCTTCTATATGAGTGAGCTGCAAACTTACATTTTATACTCATTTGTCTTTCAGGTGCTGATAGAAAAAGACTGGATCTCATTTGGTCACAAGTTTGCAGACAGGTGAAGGTTAACTTCATTTAAGCTAAATAATGTTATCCGATTTTAACTTTCAGAACAAACTCACAGTACTTCCCTATTCCATTAACTATACATATGAGTGTTTACATGAGTATATTTCCAGACTCCTCTAGATAATCTCAGGCTTAAATGGCAAAAACTGGCCAAACGTTCGCCAGAGATGAAATGAATGTTCATTTTTCTCGTGAAGAAAAGTCAACATGAACACCAAGCAGACATAGGTGCCCATGGTTAGATGTTTAATACTTGCCTATACATTTTGATTCTGTCTTTCAAGGTGTGACCAGTTGGATGGGGATCCAAAGGAAGTGTCTCCTATCTTCACTCAGTTTCTTGAGTGTGTTTGGCAGCTGACCGAGCAGTTCCCTCATGTATGTGTCAAATGTGTCGACAGCATAACAGATTTTGCATCATGCATCCTAACTCTTAATTGGTTTTCATCAAAAAATCATGCTGTCTTTAGGCTTTTGAGTACAGTGAGTGGTTCCTGCTGCAGATCCACGAACACGTGCACTCTTGTCAGTATGGAAACTTCCTGGGGAACAATCAGAGGCAGAGAGAGCAGTTGCAGTAAGTGTTATACAACCTCTGGAGGTTTTTGTGGGAGAAAACAGCTCTGCTCACATTTGTTGGCAGTTATACCATTTTGAAATGTCTACACATTTTTTGTCCATAACCCCACCCCTCAAAAGATGCAGAAATATTTATTCTGCTTTGAACAGACTTATCGTAGTAAACAAACTGATGCAACCATAGTTTCCACATAGTTTCTCATGTGAAATATTGGGAAATCCGCCTCCGGAACTAACCTAGAGATAAGGACAAATTTTTCAAGCCAGATCATTAATGCAAATTAGTTGCAAAAGCTTCAAAAATAGACTGTATTTTTACATTTTTCTCTCTACTACTTTGTTTCAACTCAATACATGTATTAAAATAACCCAAGCAGCCAGCTACCAGTGATGTAGCGGAGGTTTCACTCATACTGGAGATAAAACTGCATATGAAATCAGAGGGTTTGGATAAACCGGTCTGTTCATTTTTAAGGGGTTGGGGTCCAAGCTATTCACCACATGGAGATAACATTCTCTGCAACTGTACTAATGAGGTCCCTTTGAGGTGAATCAGGGTTTTTTGTTGTTTTTGTTTTTTAAAGGCTTGATTATTGTCAGTGTATGATTTAATTATTGAACATCAAAATAGTTTTTGAAGTAACTGGACTGAAATTGATTTGTGAAAACTTAATCAGAAATGTATTAAGATGGGATTTTCATATTTAAACCTACATAAGTTGCCCCACAGTCATTGTAGGAAACTAACATAGGAATTGAAGCCCACCTCCCCTCCTGAAGTGTTTAATTCATGTTGTTTGTTGTTAATTGTCACTTTGTGTTTTAGGCTTGGAGAACGAACTCACTCCCTCTGGGACTTTCTGATGAGTGAAAAGCAGAACTACCTGAATCCGTTCTACAAACCTTCATACTCCGAAGCACATCCTGTGCTGCAGCCCTCCACCTTGCCGTACCATTTCAAGTCAGTACAGGACACTCAACTCGTCTGCTGTTGCATATTACCAGCCCCTTTATAGGGCTGCAAACTTTATTTATATATGTTTCCTCCACATCATTGAAATGCTATGCTCCCCAGGTTCTGGAGGAACATGTACCACCAGTTTGATCGGTCCATGCATCCACGGCAGTCGATCCTGAAAACCGTTCTGACTCTGAAGGAGAACAGCCGCAAAGCGGAGAGTGAACTGCAAGCACTGGAGACTGTGAGTTAAATTGTCTTTATGTACATTAGCCCACATTCAGAGAGATGTTACAAACAACATCAACCACCAATGTTTAGTTTTGATCTATTTCTAACCTTATTTTCTTACATATTCAGTTTGATTTCTGAGGAGGATCCACAGACTCTATAGTTAGAGATAATTCTCTCCCCCAACATTATGAAACTTTCTTTTAAATGATCCATTCTTTCCTCTGTTAAAATGTCACAATGTGCCAGTTAACTTGTTAAACCTGGTTTGGCTTGAGCTTGGAGTTTCATTCCAACTTGCATGACTATAGATGATTATTTGAAAACTTTTAAGGGCTACTTTCTGTTGTGAAAATACAGTTACTGCATGACAAGCTATCCCTTGTCAGTATGTGGGTGGAGAGACACCAAAGGTGTTTTTGCCTCTCTAATTTGCATCACTTTGCAATTCTAATGCGCCCATTACTGCCTTGATATTCAGTCTGAACTTTAGCAGCTCTAATCTCCTGAAGTATCCTACTTCACACATAGGTTCCAGCCCTATTTATTGATGGGGTGTAAATATTAAGGTTTAAAAAAAGCTATAGTTTTTAACAAAATTACCTGTGGTTTGTCCTCCTGCTTTCAACACTTTGTATATCCACTTTTTGCCAACTTGACACCTTTTCTATGTCCTTCCCTTTGACGTTTCACAAGGGTGGCGCATACCAAGAGAGAAGTCTTGGACAAATGTTCTTTAGACAGTTTCACTGGATCTCTTTTGCACTCATCTTTTTAGCTCTCTCTGCGGGTTTTCTGGAGGATTTGGGTCTGAGAACTGAGATGGCCATGATGAATCAACCTGGGTTTTGTGTCTGGTGAACTATTTCTATTTTGCTTAATGTTTTAGATAATTATCCTATCCAGCAATTGTTTATTTAAAATTGATGATGCCATGTACATGAACAAGGTTCTTCGGTCCTCTGGAAGGCCCAAAGCATCATAGACCTTCCACCATGCTTGACGGCGGCCATAAGGTTCTCTTCCACATTCGTTCTTTATTTCATGCCAAACCCACATGGAGTGTTTCTTGCTGAAAAGATCAATCTTTGGGCACATTCGCACTGCTGGTCAGGTCCAGGGATTAGATAAACCATGCCGAGACCGGCAGTTGTATCAGCCAGGGTATGGTTCCCTGGTCCGTTTCAGGGTCCAGGAGTGGTTTACACCACTCCTGAAACTGGACTCTAGCATGGTACAAAGCATTCAAAGTCCAAGTAGACAATTATGTTTGTGATAGTAGGACAGAGAAGGCTATTTTTCTGGCATGCCTGCCAAAAAAAACATTTGGCATGTGGATACCGTTATAACGTTTTTATGGAAACTTGGTGACCCCAAGGTGCCACTCATCACTTCATCTCTCAGTCAGCAGGCTTTGGAGATTTATTTGCCTTCCTTTCTATCCTCTGCACTGTTCAAATTGGCAGGACAAGTTCATATCCCCATCTAGCGCTGTAGCTAAAAAGAATAGGCCTCTGTGTCGCATCATTTTCCTACCCAAGCAAAACAGGAGGTCATGAATAATTCATAAATGTTTTTGAAATTCTGATGAACCTAAAAAAGTATTGTATAGATAAAAACAAGGCTTTATTCACATTTGTATTGAAAGGGATGGTGATACATTGGCATTTGAATAAATGTCCTGATATTTGTCAGATATTCCTATTATTTTGTGTTTTATTATGTTACTGCAATAAAAGGTTAACTTTTTGCAATGCTCCCTACACCAGAGGGGCACCCTTACCCTCAGGACCCCTGAGGGTATGGGTGGCCAAAAGGGACAAAATTAAATAAATATATCATGAAATAAATTACTGTACCATGAAACAAACAAATAAATAAATAAATACCATGTAATAAATAAAGTACCATGAAATGTCCCATTAATAATTTAAATTTACCATTTATTAATTTAATTCCTAATTTAATAATTAAATATACCATTAAATCATAAATGCACAATTAAATAATGGTCCCATTGACAAACTAAATATACCTTTGTTAAATAATGAAATTATATCATTGTCATAAAAAAATTAATTCATTTCAAAATGCATACAATTCTTTCACTCTATATTTAATAAATATAGAGTGAAATAATTATATTTGTTTTTAGGGGGTTGCCAGACTCTGGCACTGTTATTTTGTGGGTCACAGGCTGAAATGTTTGGGAATCCCTGCCCTACACAACTTTACCATGGTTTAGATGTGTAGTTTGTTTCTGCCAAAGTGGAAGTATAATCTGTTCTGTAGTTATTTAAGTAGTTTTTGTTGTGGATATTGAATTGGACCATATTTAATTAAATGGCTTGATCCTGAGCTTATGTGATCCCTTATTCATCTTAGAGTAATATTGTCATCTCAGAATCAGCTTCATTGGCCAGCTTTGTGGTCAGTTCCACACACTCTCAGCATGCACACCTTTAAATCTGAATGTATCACCTTTAGAGTAGATAAAAAATAAACTCCATATACCTATATGTACGTCTTGAAGCTCATCAACAGAATGCCAAGAGTGTGCGTAGCAGCAATCAAAGCAAAAGGTGGCTACTTTGAAGAACCTAGAATATAAGACATATTTTCTGTTGTTTCACACTTTTTTGTTCAGTATATAATTCTACATGTGTTAATTCATAGTTTTGATGCCTTCAGTGTGAAGCTACAATATTCATAGTCATGAAAATAAGGACAACTCTTTGAATGAGAAGGTGTGTCCAAACTTTTGGTCTGTACTGTATGTATTTAGAGCACTGTGGCTTTGAATATTTCATTGATAAAATCGGACAAAATAGTTCAAATGTGTCTGGCATCTCTCTAGGGTGAATAAAATAGATTTTTGTCCCACTCTATTCATTCAGAGGCTCCAAAAGCTTGGTGTGACCCCCATTGCAACCTCTGACCCCCCTGCACCTCCTCCAACCAGAGATCAGTGCACCAACCCCCTGCCACCGCGGCCTGACTCCCTCATTCTAGGTGCACCTATCAACCACAAAGAGGTGCAACGTCGCGAGGAGGAGGATGAGCAGGACGAAGTGGGAGTGGAGGCCACGGAGAGAACAGACACCGAGCGGACTGTAGAGGGCAGCAGTGGCACAGAGAGCAGAAAGCAGAGCTACGGAGAACTGGAAGGGACATGCAACGGTGAACTTGCCAAAGAGGAGCCAGCTGTTGTCAGTCTGGAAGTTGGCGTGGCACGAATGACCTGCTGAAGCCAAAGCAGGAGTGTTTCTGGACGGGGAGACTGGTGTGGATGAGTGAGGGGGTTTTACTGAAAGTGTATGTGAGTGTATGTATGTATGAATGTGGACAGGAAGCTGTCACTGTGTTTGTTATTACGCTTACGCAATGGTCCTGAAAGGGCAGAGTGGCTGATGTTGTCTCTCTGTACAGGTTAAAGCTCAGTGGAAGGCTTTGGAAATATGTCATATACTGCACCTACCAATGAAAAGCTTGTTCTTTTTTTAAGAATGTTGTAAAGCCTCATATTAAAAAAAAAAATCAGAAAATAAATTCAGTCAAAACCAAAACTATGTATGTCGCATTTTTAAAGACATGGCCTTAATATTTTAAACAGCTGTTTATCCCGCTTAAAAACGCAGCAGATTAAATATTTTGGGAGCCAAAAACGTTGATCTCATTTAAAGGCAGGAGGCCAACATAATCTGCTGTTGATCTTACTTTAATATAACATCGTAGAAGATGAAAGTCACGGCATATCAGGCACCATAAATATGGTTCCACTTGCTTTATGTATCCTGGTTTTCTCAACTTTATTTGTCAGATTCTGTGCTTTGACAAACACAGATAGGAGTTCCAGATATCTACATTGCTTTTATTTGTTTTTCTATGATGATTGAAAACTTTAAGCTAAATGCTGTAACATCATTCAGAAAACCATTTGGGATTTTCCCCTCAAAGATCTCTTAAGACAGTTGTTTTTATACTGATTTAAAGTTTTCCCGGTCTGGTTAGGTATTTGAGAAGAAAATGTTTTCAGATTCATTATCCTTGTAGTCTTCTATTAATTCGTTATTGATGGGACCACAGCCATGGGTACAACATGATAAGAACTTTTCTGTAACTTTCAAAATAAATCGAATTAACCTACTTCTAGCACAGGCAGAAAAGGGGGTAACAGCGGACTTCCCGTGACGTCACTGTTTGAATAAAAACCCCGCTTTTGAACAAAATGACCTCTTCCAGGCAGGTCCCCAGCGGAACTGGACGATGGGACACAGCTCGCTAATGTCTCTTTGCTGGCAAACAGACATAACTCTCCAAACTGGATCCAAGAGTATCATACGATCCCGCGATCATATGCACCAAGTTAAGTAGGAATGAATTGCTGTTTGTGTATCCAGTATTTATTCATGAACGGGGGTAATTAAGGTACAAGCGTTGCTTGACTTTTCTCTCTGAGGTCTACAGAAACAAACTGTGTTCCAGAGAGTTCCCAGCAGAGACCCTGTCTCTACGACGCCAAGAGAGCAGTTTTCCCGGTCTGAAGGAAGGACAACGGGACCGCATCACCAGTTTGGCCGGCCGACAGAGCGAGCCGCCCCACCCCACAGCTACGAAGGTCAGCTGCAGTTAACCCTTTGTTCACTGTGGATGCCTTCTTCAACTTCGATGCCTGGACAACTTTTTCTCAGAACGGTTCACGTAAGAGGTTGTGTTTTGGGCAGAGAGAGAAGTAGTTTAGAGTGAAATAATCTAAACATTTTTCATTTTATGACATTTGGTTTTGTTTATGTTGAAATCTCAGCCATCTTAGTGCTAGCAGATTATCTGCTCAGCACGTGCTCAGTTTATGTGTTCTGTGTTTGTGTTTTTTAAGGCAATTTTTAAAGGGTGATTTTAAACACAGAAGATCGGCCATAATGCGTCATCTACACTTATGCATTTTAACCCTTTTATTAATGGTATTTTAGAGGTATATGTTTGATTCTGATGATAAGCTATACGTTTCTTTTGTTAGCTCCAACCGCGAACAGCTAAGAACACATGCTTGCCTGCTAAGATCATTTACCCAAAAAGGTTGTTAGTTTTCAATCTGGAAATTATTTCCCTAAATATTATTTTACTAAACTTGATAACTAAATAACACAATTAAGCCCATTTCTCAAAGATTTGGTTCTTTTTCAAAATAATATTTCTTTAAATATTATTTTACTAAATAAAGGCAGCTAATTAAACACCGTTGAGAATTAATCATCTAGGAGGTTAGTTTTATTCAGCAAATCATTCTTTAAAATATTTATTAAAATAATATTTTATCTGATCTTGCATTGTGAATGGTTGTCTAAGTTGGTTCCAAGACTAACTTAACTTCATTTCCAGATTCTTCAAGATAATCCTTGGTTCTCAAATATAAATATTGCATGGTAACATTGAATCACTCTTTCGGTCATGGTCAACTTGTTTATATTGTACATAGTCCATTAGTCTTCCTTATTCTTTCATTCTGCTTGGTAGTTTAGTTAAATTGTTTTAGCATAGTGAAGAGTTTGTTGATTGAAATATGTTTGACTTTGAGTTGACTTATTTTTGTTAATAAATTCTTGTATTTTAAGAAATTGTGTGAATTCATTCCATGTGTGTGCAGAGTTTATGTTGTTCATGGAAAATCACCAACGGGTTTCTAAAGGCTGGACTGCTGCGTGATTAAGGGGACCGGGTGCGCTCAAGTGAGAGCGTCAACGAAGAGGCTGTTCAATTCGGACACTGAAGAACAGGACTTTAATGGTTTCAGTGCGCAGGACGAAGACGAAGAAGGCGATCAATGACTTTTGACCTGGTAGGCTGCAGTGTATATCAGTTAGGAGATGTTGGAATGTTCGTGCACTGTTCAGTAAAAAGGCATAAGCAACATAATTTGTGTGTTACCGATAACGCACGTATATTTAAAGGTAGCCGTGTTAGCCACTGTTAGAAAAAAAGCATTTGCAATATGCATTTGTTTATATTACCATACGGAAAAAATTAAAAGTTAAAAAATCCTCACGTGTAATATCTTTCTGTTTAAATCATATTACAACGTGGGACACCCGCGGCTTATAATCCGGACAAGTAAAAAATTGGTTTTCTCTCAAAAATTAGAGCATGCGACTTTTAATCAGGTGTGCTCTGTAGTCCGGAATTTACGGTATTCATATTCAAAATCACAACAATATCAAACATTTACTCGTACTCGTCGTCTTCCGCTTATCTGGAAAAGGTTGGCGGGGGCAGCAGACTCAGCAGAGACACCCAGACGTCCCTCTCCCCAGACACCTCCTCCAGCTCCTCCGGGGGGAGCCCAAGGCGTTCCCAGGCCAGCCGAGAGACATAGTCCCTCCAGCGTGTCCTGGGCCGTCCCCACACCTCCCGAGGAAGGCGTCCAGGAGGCATCCGGTATAGATGCACGAGCCACCTCAACTTGCTCCTCTCGATGTGGAGGAGCAGCGGCTCTACTCCGAGCCCCTCCCGAGTGGCCGAGCTCCTCACCCTATCTCTAAGGGAGTGCCTGGCCACCCTACAGAGGAAAGCTCATTTCGGCCGCTTGTATCCGGGATCTCGTTCTTTTGGTCATGACACAAAGTTCATGGCCATAGGTGAGGGTAGGAACGTAGACCGACCGGTAAATCGAGAGCTTCCCTTTCGACTCAGCTCTCTCTTCACCACAACGGACCGGCACAGCGCCCCCATTACTGCGGCAGCCGCACCGATCCCCAAAACCAGACCCCCTCCGGCCCTTGGCTGCGTCTAGAAATCCTGTCCATAAAAGTTATGAACAGGACCGGTGACAAAGGGCAGCCCTGCCGGAGTCCAACATGCACCGGGAACAGGTCCGACTTAGTGCTGGCAATGCGGACCAAACTCCTGCTCCACTCGTACAGGGACCGGATGGCCCCTAATAAAGGGCCCCCGATTCCATACTCCTGGAGCACCCCCCACAAGGCATCACGAGGGACACAGTCGAATGCCTTCTCCAGGTCCACAAAACAAATGTGAACCGGTTGGGCAAACTCCCATGAGCCCTCGAGTACCCTGTAGAGGGTATAGAGCTGGTCCAGTGTTCCACGGTCGGGACGAAAACCACACTGCTCCTCCTGAAGCCGAGGTTCAACTATCGGCCGGACTCTCCTCTCCAATACCCTGGCATAGGCCTTACCAGGGAGGCTGAGGAGTGTGATCCCCCTGTAGTTGGAACACATCCACCGGTCACCCTTCTTATGAAGGGGGACCACCACCCCGGTCTGCCAGTCCAGAGGCACTGTCTCCGACCGCCATGCAATGTTGAAGAGGCGTGTCAACCATGACAGCCCCACAACATCCAGAGATTTGAGGTACTCAGGGCGGATCTCATCCACCCCCAAAGCCTTTCCACCCCGGAGCTTTTTAACCACCTCGGTGACTTCAGCCTGGGTGATGAAAGAGTCCAACCCCGAGTCCCCAGCCTCTGTTTCCACCAGGGAATGCATGATGGCAGGATTGATGAGATCCTCGAAGTACTCCTTCCACCGCCCGATAATGTCCCCAGTCGAGGTCAGCAGCCTCCCACCCCCACTATAAACAGTGTTGGCGAAGCACTGCTTCCCCCTCCTGAGGCGCCGGACGGTTTACCAGAATCGCTTTGAGGCCGACCGGTAGTCCTTCTCCATGGCCTCACCGAACTCCTCCCAGGCCCGAGTTTTTGCCTCTGCCACAGCCCGGGCCGCAGCACGCTTGGCCTCACGGTACCCGTCAGCTGCCTCAGGAGTCCCACAAGCCATCCACAGCCGATAGAACTCCTTCTTCAGCTTGACAGCATCCCTTACTGCCGGTGTCCACCACCGGGTTCTGGGATTGCTGCCGTGACAGGCACCGCAGACCTTACGGCAGCAGCTACGAGCAGCAGCATCGACAATAGATACGGAGAACATGGTCCACTCGGACTCTATGTCTCCAACATCCCCTGGAATCTGGTCAAAGTTCTCCCGGAGGTGGGAGTTGAATACATCCCTGGCCGAGGGCTCCGCCAGGCGTTCCCAGCAGACCCTCACTATGCGCTTGGGCCTGCCAAGTCTGTCCGGCTTTCTCCTCCTCCAGCGGATCCAACTCACCACCAGGTGGTGATCAGTGGACAGCTCAGCCCCTCTCTTCACCCGAGTGTCCAAAACATGCGGCCGAAGGTCTGATGATACGACAACAAAGTCGATCATTGACCTCCTGCCTAGGGTGTCCTGGTGCCAAGTGCACTGATGGACACCCTTATGCCTGAACATAGTGTTCATTATGGACAATCCATGACTAGCACAGAAGTCCAATAACAAAACACCACTCAGATTCAGATCTGGGAGGCCATTCCTCCCGATCACGCCTCTCCAGGTGTCACTGTCGTTTCCCAAGTGGGCGTTGAAGTCCCCCAGCAGAATAATGGAGTCCCTGGGAGGGGCACTATCCAGCACCCCCGACAGGGACACCAAGAAGGCCGGGTACTCCGCACTACCGCTCGGCCTGTAGGCCAAAACGACAGTCAGAGACCTATCCCCGACCCGAAGGCGCAGGGATGCGGCCCTCTCATCCCCCGGGGTAAACCCGAACACGAGACGGCTGAGCTGGGGGGCAACAAGCAAACCCACCCCAGCCCGCCGCCTCTCCCCGTGGGCCACTCCAGAGTAGAAGAGAGTCCAGCCCCTCTCAAGGAGATGGGTTCCAGAGCCCACGCTGTGCGTGGAGGCGTGCCCGACTATTTCTAGTCGATATCTCTCGACCTCCCGCACAAGCTCAGGCTCCTTCCCCCCCAGCGAGGTAACATTCCACGTCCCTAGAGCCAGCCTAAGCATCCGGGGATCGGGCCGCTGAGGTCTCCACCTTCGTCCGCCACCCAATCCTCTTTGCACCGGTCCCTCACAGTTCTCCCTGCAGGTGGTGGGCCCACTGGGGGATGGCCTCGCGTCTCTCGTTCGGGTTTGGCCCGGCCGGGTCCCGCGAGGAGCAACCCGGCCACCAGGCGCTCTCCGGCGAGTCCCGACCCCAGGCCTGGCTCCAGGGTGGGACCCCGGCTCCGCCGTAGCGGGCAACGTCACGTGCCTCGATTTAATGGTCCTCATGAAGGATTCTTGAACCGCTCTTTGTCTGACCCATCACCTTTAAACATTTATCTTCCTGTTTATCTGTCAACCCTTTTGTTAATCCATTTATCTATTCATCACCAAACATCTGTGGATTTGGTAATCCATCCATCAATCATTTGTCACGTCCCATCTACAATGCAGATTGGAATCTCATTTCCCCATATTTGCCATTCAAAGAGTCCTCTCTTCTTTCATTTTCATTTCAAGCTAAGATGGCGCAAAGATACACTGGTAGGACATTATTGCACAATATCTAAAAGTGAGCTGCATGAAGCGGACACCCCACCCACTTGAAAAATTCCGGCAAATACACAGAATGGTTAGTGCTTCGTTCGTGCAGGTTTGTGCTGTTGAAATTTTCGTTTGTGCTGTTTTGGTTTCTGACATTAAAGATTCTTTTTTAGGTCATCCAGAGGTCACCATCCCTCCATTTTGCTCCGAATTGAACCGGACTGGTCTCATTTTTTAGTGCTTCGTTTATACAGGTTTGTGCTGTTAAAATTTTCATTTGTGCTGTTTTGGTTTCTGAGATATTAAAGATTATTTTTTAGGTCATCCAGAGGTCACCATCCCTCCATTTTGGCCTGAATTGAACCGGACTGGTCTCATTTTTTAGTGCTTCATTTGTGAAGGTTTGTGCCGTTAAAATTTTCGCTTGTGCTGTTTTGGTTTCTGAGATATTAAAGATTATTTTTTAGGTCATCCAGAGGTCACCATCCCTCCATTTTGCTCCGAATTGAACCGGACTGGTCTCATTTTTTAGTGCTTCGTTTGTACAGGTTTGTGCTGTTAAAATTTTCATTTGTGCTGTTTTGGTTTCTGAGATATTAAAGATTCTTTTTTAGGTCATCCAGAGGTCACCATCCCTCCATTTTGCTCCGAATTGAACCGGACTGGTCTCATTTTTTAGTGCTTCGTTTGTGCTGTTAAAATTTTCATTTGTGCTGTTTTGGTTTCTGAGATATTAAAGATTATTTTTTAGGTCATCCAGAGGTCACCATCCGCCCATTTTGCTCCAATTGAACCGGAGTGGTCTACCTTTTTAATGCTCTGTTTGTGCCGCTTTTATGTACAAGCTATATAATTGTCTTTCAGACGATCACTGACGACTTAAATCGATGACGTCTATGGCCTGCGCTGGACATCATCACCACAAACCAAGCAGTTATTAATTTTGTGTTTTTCTTTCATCATGCAAGTTAAATTGTTTTTATCCGATGTTGTAAAATGTGTGCCTTTTTATATTGTTTTGCACTTTATTCCTTAATAAAGATTATGAAACTTTTTTGGTCTCAAAGAAATTTGCTTTAAATATGTCAAGTGACCAATACATTTATATTTCTACACAGTAATTTAATATTATCCTCTCACAAATGGGGAAAAAACCACCAGCTGCAGCCTACACATTCCTTGCTCAAAACCTGACATGGTCTGCCACCACTATGATGTAATCTTTATAATTTCAATGACTGTTCTGTGTTATAACCGTTTTTTTAAAGGTGGTTTTAATAATCTAATTCAGCTCGTGTACGCTGGACAAAAGCGGAAGTGCGAGTAGGTCATTGGCTCAAAGTTCATAACCAAGTAATTTACTTTTTGTTTAAATAAAATTTGTAAATGCATCAAGCATTAATTTCTAATTTCTGCTTTTAAATGTAAAAAATTTTTTAAAAGAGCATTGGGGTTTGGCAACTTTTGTATACGAAGTTTCCACGCAATGTCATAGGGATTGGCTCCACCCACGTATTGACCCCCACCACTGACCCCTTTTTTTGGCGGAATTTTAAACTTCCCGTTCAAAATTTTCCACTGACCAGAAAATCTTTTAAACCTCGAATAGTGTGTTTTTATAAAAAATGTAGGCTACATCCTTAATTTTTTTCTACCTTTGTAAAAGGTAAGTAAACTAATAATGTTGGTTGTTGAAAAAAACACTGACTCACTGCTGCCACTCCAATCCAGCCCCCGATTAGCAGAGAGGGATGCATGGTTGCATGCCTTGATAAAATTTTTTCTGTAAACCCACAATTCAATTACATTTTAAAGTGCAGACTTTTTAAAAAAATGTTTAAACAAAAGATTCTGCAAGGCTTCATCTTGCAGTTTCATTCATATTCAGTCATCGATGTTTAGGCACATCAGTAGACTCCACAGAACTAAGACACATATTTAAGTTGAAAAGTACTTCAATAAAAATTTACAAGACTAGTAGAAAAAAATTAACATAAAAAAAAAAATATATATATAAAAATTACAAAACCACAAAAAAGGGAATACGTTTTGGAAAAAACAATTTAAACAGAATTTTTGAGTTGTGATAGAGTGCTGAAATATCGATGTTTTGTGGCTTTGGGAGATTATATAGGCCAGAATAATATTTTGTTTTAAAAATAAACAAAGCTTTTTTATTCTTTTAACGTGATGCCTCAACAGCCATCAATTTAACAGGGATTCCCTTTTTGCAGTTCTCTGCACTTCAAAAGAGGCTATCCTTCTAAATGCAAAATAGCCACTCCAGCTCCCACTATTTGGACAGGAATTAAGTCAGCAGCTGGAAAACAACATGTCTCCAAAACCCCTGTACACTTTGTAAAGTCAAACAGACCCAAACATCTGGTCATGTTTGGAGATCAGTGAGCAGGAAAGTGATCGTTGAGAGCAGTGGGACACAGGTTTTTGACTCTGGCTCCATTTCTCCTGGACAAGATGACTGCTCAGGTTTTCAGCTTGAAGTTCCTTTTGAGGAATGGATAAATTTTGACCTGAGAAAGTGGAAAATCAATGACAAGTTTTCATCATCTGGAAAGGGGGGAAATTATTTTTTTTTGAAGCCTGGCACTTGGAGTCATGTAATTAACCATCTGATTTGGAAAAAACAAAAGCACATGTACATTTGTGTTCCAGAGAGCAAAAATTTTTACCCAACTGTCACAAGCAAATACATAGATATCAAAGGCTTTGTAAAAGTGTCAAGGCCATATTAAAAAAGACTTTTGCTAGAGGCCCAACAGTAAATAGCCCAATGCTGTTTCAGTGTTCCATCGAAGACACTGATATCTCCCTGCACACTGGGCAATCCAAGAGGTTCATGTCTGGAAACCTTCGTGCACAGATTTCAAAAGAGCTGTGTGAGGGCAGGATGGAGCCGGCTGTATGGAGGTCAGCAAAGGCATCAGATTTGATGGATATTGGAGATGCTGAGCCAAGTCACCTTCCAAATTTGGCCACCCTACGAAAAGCTAAGCAGGAGAGAAGAGATTTGGAATTAGGTGACAAAGATCCCATTTTGTTTTTGCAGTTATTAAAATATAGCACACCTCACAGTGGTAGTAAGAGATTTGGGGTCGGACAAGTTCTTCTGCACTATTGGAGTCAAACACAGCTACATGTGTATAAGGCATTGCCCAAAAAAGGCCCCTCAGTATTTTTGCTTTGATACAACTGGCTCAGTTGTGAAAGGGATGGTGAGACCAAATGGTACATCGGGCCACATCTTCTTTTTCCCAAGGCTTTCTGACAGGGGAAAAACTGCTCAGTCCCAGTTGTGCAAATGCTGTCAGAGAGACACGACATTAATGCAATTGCATTTTTTTTTGGGAACAGAATGGCTTCGTACAGGTGCTGCTGTACCAAAGGAAGCCGTGAGTGACTTTTCTCTGGATATTCTTTGTGCTCTGGTTAAGGCCTTCACTCCTTACCCCGATCTGAAGACATACATTAACAAATACTTCCGTGTGCTACTTGGGACCCAGTCTGCAAAACTCCCTCCTTGTTTTATCAGGGTAGATGTGCGTGGCACACTGCATAAAAATTGTCAGTGGGACTGCCTGAAAAACAAGTCACACCGTGTCAAAGATTTCTTTGTCAGGGCAATAGCAAAGCTTCTTCAATCAGAGTGCTTGGACCATGCAAAACAGCTAATAATCACTGTTGTGGCCCTCAGTGAGGCAGAGGGTGATGATAGTTCTGGAGTCCCTCTCGAATCAGACACGTGCAAAAAATATCTAAAAACCCAGATCACAGAAGACTCCATCATCATTCCAGCTGAAGACACAAAGGAAGCGTATCAAGTGGATCCTTTTGACGAGATCCAGACCTACGTGGCTGGGTATCAAACATATGCGAGGAGAGCAGGTCACTCGCTGCAGCCAATGGGGATAGGGATAAGCACCATTCACACAGCAAGCTCAGCCACTGTTGAAGCAGAATTCAAAAATGTAAAGCATGGCTTTTTAAACACGAGAACTTACCCATTCGAGTTGATTGCTTTATTTCTCGTCATCTTTCCTTCATTGAAGGAAATATGCGGATTTGTTCTACAAAAGCAAAAAATGATGAGGAAACATCTGGATTAGTGAATGTTTCCGAAACAAACTCTGTATCCATGACTACCCACAGTGCTGCAGCGAAGAGAAGAATGGATTCTCACCATTCTGTGGAATTCGTGAAAACCACAAGCATTCCTCCAACAGATGAAGACGGTTGAAAACTGGAGGGGACTAATTCTTCCACCCCAAAAAAAGGAAGAGGTCTTCTTATCTGACTTCCTGCACTGGTTTTCCATGCAGATCCATCTTTTGGGGAAAAAAAGTGAAAATGGGACTATTATAAAATGGAAACCTGCATCAACCGATTAGAGTTTTGGGAAATCAACAATCTCTGTTCTGAAAAACGTACATTTTATGCGTTTTGCAGTGCTTATGCTGTGCTTTCTGTGACAGCTCAGATTTTCAAAATGGTTTTTCAGGGGAAAAACAGTGACAACCCCATCTTGCGGCTGGTAAAAGCCATTGCTACAGATGGTGTGACCCCAAAGATCTATTCACAGAGGGCAGAGCTGCTTAGTGCAATGTTTTTAAAAAATTTTCCCGTTGGGGGTCTGGTGCCCCTCAAATCGATGCCAGTGCAATATCTCCACGGTCATTGGAAAAAAAAATGAGAAATATATCCAGCGTTTACCTCTAAAAACCTGCTCTTCACAGTTTTGCCAGCTAACCGAAGGAACAACAAGGGAAGTTCCATTTGGTTTCTCCTGACATTTCTGTGCTGATGGACTCTGGCATGGCTCAGTTTGAATTTTCAGGGAAAAAGGGGTTTTTTCTTTCCAGAGTCTCCCTGCCTTCGCCCACTACCGAAGGAATCAGAATGTTCCAGTTGAATTCAAAACGGAGCCAGCACCTCATAAAAATGCTCTGTGCTGGAACTGTCACTCACAGCTACAGCATTGTAGAAATAGCATGGATTGACACTGACTTTTTCAAACACAACTCAATTTCCTTTGAGTGAATTTTCCCCCCCATTGTGGCCTCTCCCAAAGGAAAAAATATTTACTTAGAGAGGAGTCATCGCTTTTAAGGGAAGCTTGACTAAAGATGGTCTGGGAATTACACTGCCCCAAATGCCGAAAAAAGCTCCCCTATGTGTGAGAGCTTTTTGACAGGCAAATGTAAAAAGAAGACGGTGTCTGAAAAAGAAGACAATACAACCCCCCTGCAGCATTATACACAACAGACTGAATGCTGTGAACAAACACATTTTGGGGGAAAAATTTTTTAAAGCTCAGATCAAAAGGCAAAAAAATTTTGCCATGGTTTGATAGTCCTCACCAGAAATAGGATCTATTTTAATGTTCTTTGTTACAAAAATTCTTAAAATGGTTAACTATGCCATATTTACCTGTGTTGATTTATAAAACAAAGTTAATTTTTCCAAATCAGAAGTGTTAATTCTTCTTTGAAAGTATAAGGTAGTTTAGATTTTCAAAGTAAGTTTTTTAATGCGTGATCTCAGAAGTCATGGGTTCATGGTTACCTCTCTCAAATAATTAGAATAGAAAAACCCTTATTGTTCCACAATAGGGAAATTTGAGTGTGTCAGCAGCAAAAACCCCAAAAGGCAATGAAAGAATACAGGTTCACATTTCCCTAAAAAAAATAGAAAACTTACCCAAACTAAAAAATTAAGAAACAAACTGAAAAAACAATCACCAAATGGCTGAATAGGATTTACAGTAAAAGGTGTGAAAAAACCAATACTGTGCAGTTATCAGTAAGGTATAGGTTATATATATATTTTTAAATTAGACTTTCAGAACAATCAGGGGGACAGTGGTGACAGCATTTATGTAAACACTTGATGGATAAAAAACTTCAATATTGGGGACGAAAGTAGAAAACCTATTTTTTTTGGAATCAGTGATGGTTAGCCTATAATGTCAACAGCAGCTCTGATCTGCAAAAAAAAAAAATTTTTTTCCACTTAGGTTAAAATTTTTACTTAGGCAAAGGACCTCTCCATGTCTTTACTAGCTTCATGCATGGGATGGGGAAAATTTTCCAACTATGAATTACCCCGGTCATGTGCCCACCCAATGCCCTGCAGTTGTGGAATGAGCCTTTATCTACACGAATGTGGGAACCTCCATTGCTTAGAAAAGGCATAGGCTACTCATAACACTTGAAACTTATTATATAAGAAACATTTCACCAAACAAATCTATATCAGTAAAGTTGAGTGTTGGTTAATTTCACCCAAAAAACTAAACAAAAAAATGCTTTGGGTGGGTGGACTGGATCCGTAAAATACAAAAAGTTGTATTGAATGTTGTAATGTCACTGTTTTTCAACGAAGAGAAATAAAATACTTACCGTTGGTCCTTTTCTGCGTTGACAACATCCGACAACTTTCCACTGACTGAATTGGTGACAAGAAATTGCCGGAACACAACCGACGCTGAACCAAAACAGCCAATTACAGCCTGCAGCAGATGAAATTTAACGTCTCATATTTAGGTGAAGTCATGCTATCGCCTGAAAGTAAAACATAACAATGACCGGTGAGCAGCACAAAAGAATTAAAGTAAAGCTAGATTTAGTTGATATATTTGGAAAAATCTCAAAAATGAAAAATTATCAGTGAGTATTTTGTTGTTCAAAGTTACACATAAACCCTTGAGTGACATTCTGGTTCACACACCATACCAGTCGGGGACGGTAATGCCCCAAATTTTCCTTGCCAACCATCAATAAACTAAAAAAAAAAGGGAGAAAACGCAAAAAGGAAATTTTTCAACGGCACAAACCCACAAAGACGCACTAACCTTTTATCTATTTGCCGGAATTTTCAAGTGGGTTGGGGTGTCAGCTTCACCCAGCTTTAAAAAAGTGCTGTCCCCACTAACGATGCCACAAAACTGAGCTGACAGAGGAAAAGAGAGGTCAGGATCAAAAGCCCTCCCCCTTTTAGACCCCGTTATTTTTTTTTAAAACCCCCTCCTGTTCCCCACTCTTCCCCTGTTTTTCTGCACCGTTTGAACTCTTATCTGTAAAATACCTGCCCACCCCACTCAGTAGACAAACTCCAACCTCTCCACAATGCCAAGACCAGAGAGCTGTGGAAGGACATCAAGGGAAAAAAAAATAGTAGACCTTCACAAGGCTGGGAGGGAAAAGGAAAAAAATTCCCAAAGCATCTTGGTGAGAAGACAAAAACTGTTAGCGCAATTATAAGGAAATGAAGAAGAAATTCAAGATGACGGTTAATCTCCCTCGGTCTGGGGCTCCATGCAAGATATCACCTCGTGGGGCATCAGTGATCATGAGGAAGGTGAGGGATCAGCCCAGAACTACACAGCAGGACCTAGTCAATGACCTGAAGAGAGCTTCAGGTCACAGTCTTAAAGAAGACCATTAGTAACACACTACACCTCAATGGATTAAAATCCTGCAGCACACACAAGGTCCCTCTGCTCAAGGCAGGGCATGTCCAGCCCTGTCTCAAGTTTGCCATTGACCATGTGATTGATGAATGGGAGAAGGTCATTTTGTCTGATGAGACAAAAATAGAGCTTTTTGGTCTAAACTCCACTCACCGTGTTTGGAGGAAGAAGAAGGGAGAATACAACCCCAAAAAACACCATCCCCACCGTGAAGCATGGAGGGGGAAAAAATCATTCTTTTGGGGATGTTTTTTTTTTCAAAAGGGGGACAGGACGACTGGCCTTTGCATTGAGGGGACGGGAAGAAGGGGCCCATACATCAAGAGATTTAGCCAACAACCTCCTTCCCTCAAAAGGGGTTGAAGAAAGGGCCCGGGCTGGATCTTCCCCCCATGACAAACTCGAAGCACACAGCCAGAGAACTAAGAGGGCCCGTAAAAAGCATCTCAAGGTCCTGGAGTGGCCTAGCCAGTCTCCAAACCTGAACATTATGGAAAATCTTTGGAGGGAGGTGAAAGTCTGTATTGCCCAACGACAGCCCGGAAACCTGAAGGATCTGGAGAAAATCTGAATGGAGAATTTGTCCAAAATCCCTGCCGCAGTGTCTGCAAACCTCGTCAAGAACTGCAGCAAACGTCTAATATCTGTAATTGCAAACAAAGGTTTCTGTACTAAATATTAAGTTTTATTTTTCTGATATATCAGCAATTTTCTTTACTTTCTTTACAAAATGCTAAAACTCTGGAAATTTCAGTTTGGAAAACTTTAGAATAGACTGGAAAAATGTGTAGAAACTCTATAAAACTGTACAATTTTAGTTTTATCTACATTTACTAACATAGAATTTGAAGAAGATGAATAATTTTGTCTTAAAATGCTGACTTGAAACTTACTTCACATAAGCAAGAAGAGCCTAACACCTTTACCCATTCTGGATTTAGGGATACACTTAACCTAGATGTAAATGATAGAATGCTAAATTTTGGAGCAGCAGTGTGATGCAGTCATTTTCTATCAGTGTTATGTTTACGGAGACTTTACTAAGACTTCACTAAAGTCTCTGTATTTTGTCTTGGCTTAAAATGGCCTCATTTAAATGGAGTTCTGTGTTAATTCCAGACTAACGTAACTTTGCTTCAAACTGGAGCTCAAAAAGGATTAAATCTACTCTGGATTAGATCTGACATTCAAATATACAGCTTCTTGAATATCTTTTAGCAGACTGACATGATGTAAAACTTAGATGATGCCATAATATACAGCGATGATGGGTGATATAAACCTTAGTTGTTTTTCCTTTAGTGAGTGTGCCTTTAAATACTTTATGGAATTTATGAAAGCAGCATTTGCGGTGGCCTTGCTCACCTCTTGCTTAATTCCGCCTCCACATGCTGTGCAAATGAACAGAGATCTGTGCTTGCACACAGCAGCCACACAGAGTGACATTTAGCATGAGACAATTCGGTATCTATTGGCAAATAAGGCCATCGTTGTTCATTTGTAAGATCTTTGAATAATGATAGGCTGGTAGTGCACTGTTATGATGCATGTAGATGTTGTTTCAGCTTTCTATAAATGCTTCATGCAATAAAGAAGAGTGAGGACAACAACTGCTATATTTGCACAATGAGAAATTTGGAAAAATAAGGTTTGCTTAAAAACAAAATTCAGATTTACTTTTTACTCCTTTTTACTTTTTGCTGCCATTTTTCCTGTTCTGAGATATATTTTCTTAACTTCTCACATGAGACTAATATTAAGTCTTTGAGACTGATCAACAGTAATGCCTGTGGTTTATGCCTTAGCTATTATGTACTTAGAATTTAATAGTGTGACATGGAAATGTTTGTAATACCTCCAGCGTTATGTGCTCCTTTCCTACAATCTTCTTGTGCAAATAACTTTACATGAAATATTGAGAAGCCTCTTCCAGTGACAAGCTACTAAAGGCTCTCCCAAGGTTTTGAATCATTCAAATGAATGCTGCACGCCATGCACTGGTTTTTACAAGACACAAATGTTCTTAGAATGAACATAAATAGGTATAACATGCTATAGAAAGGTCTCTCTACTTTATACATAACACTGGGCATGCTGGTGCAGAACCACTTTTGCTGCAATTACAAGTGCGAAGGTTTTGGGATATGTCTAGCTTTCCCCATCTAGTGACTAGAATTTATGCCCATTTTTCTTTGCAAAATAGCTCAGGCTTAGAAAGATTGAATAGATAGTGTCTGTGAACAACATTTTCTTAATTGGATTAAGGTCTGGATTTTGACTTGGACATTTTAATTTGATCTTGACCTTTAGCCTTGATCTAAACCATTCAGTTGCATCTATGGTTGTATATTCAGGGTTGTTGCTGAACTAGAAATTGAACTGTTGCCTCAAGTTAAACTCTTTCGGATTCTCTAACAGGTTTTCTTTCTGGATTTCTGTGTTCCTGTTCCGTCTGTTTTCCCATAAACTGTCAACAGCTTGCCTGTCTTCTCTGCAAAAGAAAAGCCTTCCCACAGCATGTTGCTAGCACTACCAATGCTATGTGTTAATGTGGGTGTTATGATTCTGGCACGTCTGCTCTACCCTGTCTCTCTGGCTGCAATCAGCAGATGAGATGCACCTGGTGACTGCTGCAGTGCAGTGCAATCTGTGGCATTCCAAGCACCTGTGTCTTACCTGATATATACTGACTCTGACAAGCAGACGGTGCCAGATTTTTGAAAGCCAAACGTGTGAGTAGATATCCAGCGTCCTTCCTGACTGATCGTTGTTTTGACCTTGCCTAGCCTCTTGGATTTTTGCCTCTGCCTGCCCCTTGTCGGGACTGTTTGGATTTTGGTTTTGACCCTTTTTCCTGCATCTGATTTATGCCTCTGCCTCCCCCTTTGCCTGACGTTTTTCTTGTTCCGCTTTTTTTTTTCATTTGGCCCTTTTTCGTCCCTGGATTATTGAATCACCCTACCCCTTGGATTATTCACCCAAAAAAGTCACCTGTCTCTCTAAACCCCCGCTGTGGAGATCCCTGCCTTCTACCCACGGGGTTTTCCCCCCTTCTGGGTTTCAAGTTTAACCCAAGACAAGAACAGGTTTAAAGTGACTTTTCTGATCCTTGCAAGATTTGGAGAAAAAATACAAGTCACTAATCCTTCTTTCTGCTTCAGTGATTCCCGGAAGGCTGTGTGGAGTTTAACCTGAGTGATTTTTCCTGTGGCTGAATAAACTTTTTAATCTTTCAGTTCTGTGTCTGGCTGAATCCTTGGGCCCGCCTTTTTCTAATTCGTAATAGAAAAATCTGGCCCAAAAAAATTGACTCATCGCCAGCACAGCAGTGGCGAATCCACGTTGATGACACCCTTCCCGGGCGGGTTTCCGGCATGGAGGAAATAAATTTTTCCACATTACCTTCTGGGCAATCCTGTCTCCAGGGCTGCCCAAAAACTTTCCCCAAATTAACCACGCCCAAGTGACACAGACAACAGCAGAGGTAAGGGAGCCACGCCTATCTCCGCCTGAGATGTTCAGGGGGAGACCCAGCCAGGTTGTCGAGCTTTCCTAACTCAGTGTGAGAAATTTTTTTTTGAGCTTCAGCCATAATCCTTTTTCCCCACTGAGCGCTTCCCAAGGGGGGCTTTTTTTATATCTCTGCTGGCAGGAAGGGCGAAGCAGGGGGGTACTGCTGAATGGCAGAAACAGGTCTGCATCTTGTAACTTCTATGAAAATTTTTTCCCAAGGAACTCATTCGAGTTTTTAAACCCCTGTTTTTCCAAGTCGTGAAGCCGCTAGAGGCTTACTGTCCCTCAAACAGGGTAATCAGCCTGTTCCCGTCCTATATAATTGACTTTCATTTTTTGGCCGCAGAAAAGCCTTTGGAATGAGGCCCGCACAGATTGATGCATTTATGCAAAGGACTTAACGCAGACATCAAGGAGGTTAGCGAACCCGTGACTACCCCTTTCCCTGAAAAAAATCGAGGACCTGGCCCCCCGCATTGATATTCGGCTGGCAGAGAGAAGGAGGGAGAAGCGACCATGAGGAGGGTCGCTCCTTCATAACTCAGGGTCTGGCCCCACCGGCATGAAAGAAGGGAGCGGTCCACCCCTCACTGGGGAAAAATGAGGATGTGAGTCCATGCAGTTGGGCAGAACCAAGATTACTCCTGAGGAGAAGGATCGTCGGAGAAGATTAAAGCTCTGTTTTTATTGTGGAGAGGAAGGGGTCATTTAGCATTCAGGTGCCTTTTAAAAGGACAGGCTTCAGCAGAGGAAAGGGGAGGCTCTACTGAGCTGAAGTCCCCCCTAACTGCCTCCTCCTTCTTTTTTCCTGCTTGTTTTCCAAACCCTTTCCCCTGTCTCCCGGGGGGGCCCGGTTTTTTGATTCAGGAGCAGACACTGAATTTCATGGACGAAACATTCGCAAATAAGAAGGGCAAAAAAACTCATTCCGTCAGCTGAACCACAAAACGTGCTAGCATTTGGATGGTCACAGCATGAACAATTCACACCTCAGGACGGAAGGAGATTACCTTTAACAGTTGGGGAGGTAATCATCAAGAAAAAGTAACTTTCATGATCATTAATTCACCTGAAATTTCCCTGTAGTCTTGGGGGGCCTCCTGTTGCAAAAACACAAACCCTCACATTGACTGGAAGAAGAAAGAAAATCTGGGTTGGTCTGAGTCATTTTTTCCGCTACCTGCCTTTTGTCTGCTGCTAATGGAGGGTCAGCGGGGGAGAATGAGGTTGAGGAAACATACCTGGATTTATCCAGGGACCGCAAGGGGAATACCATGACTTAATGGAAGTTTTTAAATTAAAATCAAGGGGCCACAGCTCTGCCACCCCAAAAGACCATATGATTTGTGCTTTTGATTTGCTTCCTGAGCAACAGGGCAATGAAGAAATATGTTGATGGGGCATTAAAGGCAGGGAAAATTTTAAACCCCTTCTTATTTCTCCTGCAGGTGCTGGTTTTCTTTTTGTTGGGAAGAAGGGGGTTCGGGGTGAGCCATGCATTGATTATAGGGCCCTTTAATGAGAAAAACATTTAAAAATAGATACCCCCTTTCCCCACTCATGAAAAACAGTTTTTGATCAGAATCAAAGGGAGCAAAATATTTTTTTTAAAGCTGGATCTAAGGGAATGCTTATTTTGGGTTTCCGAATCAGAGAAGGGGATGAGTGGAAGACGGGTTTTTAAACATCCCTACGGGCCCATTATGAATACAAGGTCATGCCATTTGGAATTACTAACGCTCCTGCATTTTTCAGTCATTGGTCAATGACGTTCTAAGGGACATGGTGGGTCAATTCGTGTTCGTTTAACCTTGATGATGATTAATTATTCTCAAGATCTGGATACCCACAGGAAAACATGTCGGGAGCTTTTCCCTAGTCTTTTTAAAAAAACCCGGGTTTGGGTCAAGGCAGAGAAAATGTGAGTTTCAAACCACTACTACATCCTTTTTGGGGCTTCATCATTTCCCCCGGGTCAAGTGATTGTCGACCCCTCTAAAAGTAAAGGCCGTCCTTGGAAGGGGCCTGTCCCCAATGATCGTAAGCAGCTCAGAGATTTCGGGGTTTTGCAAACTTTTATAGGAGGTTTATTAGAAATTACAGCCTGGTTCCCTACTCCCCTGAACGCTCTTACCTCTTCCAAGACAAGATTTGTAGGAATAAGGGATGCAGAGAAGGCCCTTCAACAGGTTTAAAGGAAACTCTTCACGTCAGCTCCATGTGCTACGGTCCTGACCCAGAGGGACAGTTTATCATGGGGGTGGATTGCCTCAAGCACTGGGGTTGGAGCCGTTTGAGGGTGAGGTGGGGGGTTTTGGGTTGGGGGTGGGGGGGGGAGACAGAGAGTTGCTGGCCGTCAAGTTGGCCCTTGACGGAGTGGAGGCATTTGGTGGAGGGGCTAAGGAGCCGGGGTTTTTGGTGTGGACTGACCACAAGAATTGGAGTACCTGAAAATCAGCAAAACGGCCCGAACCCCAGGCAGGCAAGGGGGTTTCGTTTTTTTGGTCGTTTTTAAATTTCTCCCTGTCTTACAGGCCAGGGAGTAAAAATGGCAAAAAACCTGACGCCCTATCCCGGATTCAAGAACCCGCAGAATCTCAGTCTGCAAGGGGAAGAGGGAGTTTATCCTTCCTGAGGCCCCTCAGGTTGTCTGTGTCCCGAGTTGAGGTGGGGAAAGGGGAGGTCCGGGAGGCCATCAGGATCTGCCTATCCCCCCATCATGCCCCGGACCGCTGTTTTGTTCCCGAACGCCTTGTGCCAAAGGGACTGGAGTCTTTTCCTTGGGTTTCCCTTCGTTTGTCATCCCGGGAAACCCGCAGAACGATTCAGACTGTAAAAGGGGCCCGTTTTTGGTGGCCATCGCTTGTGAAGGATGTCAAAAAACTATGTTTCTGCATGCACTCAATTTTTGTCAAGCCAAAATCTTCTCGTCGCCCCCCTGCGGGGGGGGTTGCATCCATCGCCCATCCCCCCCGCCCATGGTCACACATTGCTATGGACTTTGTAAAAAGGTTTTCCCATGTCTAAAATGGTCACTCTGTTCTACTGACGATAATTGACCGATTTTTTAAGAGGTTCATTTTGGTGCCCCCCCGGAAAAAGCTCCCCGTCTGCAAAGGAGATGGGGGAGATATTGACCAGAGAAGTTTTCAGGCCCATGGAATACCTACTGACAATGTTTTTCCGATAGAGGACCCCCCGTTTGTGTCATGTTTTTGGAAGGAGTTTTGTTCTTTGTTGGAATTTCTGTTAGTCTCTCTTCAGGGTTTCATCCTCAATCTGATGGCCAACTGAGAGAGCCAACCAAGAGGTGGAAACCAAAAATTCGCATTTTTTGTGAGTCAGACCCGACCAAGTGGTCAAAAAATTACCCCCGGGGTTGAATACCCAATGAACTCTTTGCAGTCAAGTGCCCCCTGGTTTTTCCCCTTTCCATTTTTGTGTTTTGGGTTTCCAGCCACCCATGTTTTCCGTTCAGGAGAAAAAGGCTAATGTTCCCCTTTTTTGCCCAAGCAGCTGCTTAAGATGTCCAAAAAATATGGGGAAAGGCCAGGAGGTCAAGGATCAGAATTTTCACTGGTTCAGTCAAAAACGGCCCAACCCGGAGACGGATCCCTTTCCCCCTAAGTACCAGGTTGGGGAGAAAGGTTTGGCTCTCCCCCAAAGACCTGCCGTTACGGATAGAGTCCCGGGAAATTGGCACCCCGATTTGTTTTTGGACCATTCCCCATCTCCAAAATCATAAAACCCTGTCTTCCTTTCGGCTGAGGTTTTCCCAATTCCATGAGGATTCACCCACCCCTTCCCTGTTTCTCAGGTTTAAGCCCCCTTCGTGGAGCCCCGACTCGGGCCCCCCTCCGGGCCCCCCCCACCCACCCGGGTCATTGAGTTTGGAGGCCCCGGTTTTCTTTTCCGGCGCATTCTCAGGTCCAGGGGGAAGAGGACGTGGATTTTCAAACCCGGGTGACTGGGAGGGCTATGGGCCCGAGGAGCGGACTTGGATTCCTACTAGGTTCATCCTGTTAAGGACCTAATTCGGGAGTTTCATCGTCTCCATCCTGATCAGCCTCGTGGTCCGTCAGGAGCCCGGACCTTAGAGCGGGGGTACTGTTATGATTCTGGCACGTCTGCTCTACCCGGTCTCTCTGGCTGCAATCAGCAGATGAGATGCATCTTGGGTGACTGCTGCAGTGCAGTGCAACTGTGGGGATTCCAAGCCCTGTGTTTAACCTGATATATACTGACTCTGACAAGCAGACAGTGCCAGATTTTTTAAAGCCAAACGTGTTTAGTAGATATCCAGCGTTCCCTTTCCTGACTGATCGTTTTTTTTACCTTGCCTAGCCTCTTTGATTTTTGCCCCCTGCCTGCCCCTTGTCGGAAATGTTTGGATTTTGGTTTTTTTACCCGTTTCCTGCATCTGATTTATGCCCCTTTCCTGCCCCTGGCCTGACGTCTCTTGTTTCCCGATCATTGACCCTGTTTCTGTCCCTGGATTATTGAATCAGCCTAGCCCTTGGGTTATTTTAGCCAAAGTTCACCTGTCTCTCTCACCTGCGCTGTGGAGATCCCCTTTCCTTCTATTTACGAGGTTTCCCCCTTGGGTTTCAAGTTTTTAAAAAAGACAAAAAAAACAGGTAGTGGAAATTTTCTGATCCTTGCAAGATTTGGAGAAAACTACAAGTCACTAATCCTTCTTTCCTGCTTCAGTGATTCCGGAAAATTTTGTGGAGTTTAACCTGAGTGACGTTTTCCTGGGGCTGAATAAACTTTTAATCTTTCAGTTCTGTGTTCTGGCTCGAATCTTGGGTCCGCCTTTTTTTAATTCATAAAAAGAAAAAAACGGGCCAAAAAATTTACTCATCGCCAGCACAGCAGTGGCGCATCCACGTTGATGACACCCTTTCCTGGCTGGGTTCCCCGGCATGGAGGAAATAAATTTCCACATTACCTTCTGCAATCCTGTCTCCAGGCCGCCACCGTCACAAATTAAACCACGCCCAATTGACCCCAGACAACAGCAGAGGTAAGGGGGGCCACGCCTATCTCCCTGAGATGTTTAGGGGGGGACCCAGACCAGGCGGGGGTTCCCAAAAACCCGTGTGAGATTCATTTTTGAGCTTCAACCATAATCCCTTTTCCCACTGAAACACCCAAAGGGGGCTTTTGTTATATATGCTGGCAGGAAGGGCGAAAACAGTGAGGTACTGCTGAATGGCAGAACAAGGTCTGCATCTTGTAAATTTATGAAAATTTTTTCCAAGGAAAAACCACATTCGAGTTTTTAACCCTGTTCTTCCAAAATCGTGAAGCCGCTAGAGGCTTACTGCCCTCAAACAGGGAATCAGCCGTCTTTTTTTCCTATATAATTGACTTTCATTTGTTGGCCGCAGATAGCCGTTGGAATGAGGCAGCACAGATGGATGCATTTATGCAAGGACTTAACACAGACATCAAGGATGAGTTAGCGACCCGTGACTACCCCTCTTCCCTGAAACAACTCGAGGACCTGGCCGCCCGCATTGATATTCGGCTGGCTGAGAGAAGGAGGGAGAAGCGACATGAGGAGGGTCACAAGTCACTAATCCTTCTTTCTGCTTCAGTGATTCCTGGAAGCTGTGTGGAGTTTAACATGAGTGACGTTTTCCTGTGGCTGAATAAACTTTTTAATCTTTCAGTTCTGTGTCTGGCTGAATCTTGGGTCCGCCTTTTTCTAATTCGTAATAGTGGGGAAGGTGTGCTCAGAATGTGAAGTGTTAGGTTTTGACTGCACCTTCTTCCACATGTTTGCTGTGTCCCCTATATGGCTAGTGGCAACCAGCAAACTGATCTTCTAAATAATTTTTTTTAACAAAAGCTTTGTTTTTGTCTTCCATGAAAGCCTGATCTGTGGAGTAAGCAACTAATAACTGTCCTGTTAACAGATCCTCCTAGATTAACCACAGATCATCTGCCCAGCCTTTCACTTTAGGTGTACGTAGTAAGTTTGCAGTTGTGCCATATACTGTAGTTCCATTTTTGCCAATGGATTGAGCAGTGTTCCATGACATGTTGAAAGTTTGAGACTACAGCCTACTACAGCAATTTTTAGAAGATAATTATATTTTTTAAAATTTTCAGTCATGCTAACAGTAGCATATTGGCTAACCCTAGCACATTGGCTGACATTTTCTCACTCCATTCAGTAGGCCTATGTTCATTTACAGTAGCTAAAGTGAATATTAGCTAAAATGCTAATGTTAGCTAAAATGCTAACATTATCATGTGGGCTATCACTAGCATGTTGATCAACTCACTGCTTGAAGTCACATTATAGAAGTGTATAACAATAATAATAATAAAGAAAAAAAAGAAAACAATAAGAGAATGCTGAATAGCATTATTGCTCAAGATTCAATTAAATTCAGTTTCATTTATTTATTTATATAACACGTTGTCTCAAGGCACTTCACAAAGTCAATTCAATCGAATCATACACATTTCAAGTCAGGTACAAACATTCCAATTAATCCTAACTATCGAACAGTGCAGTCAGATTCAGTTATTTATTCATATTGGTTAAAAAGTTTTTCTATCTAAGGATAAACTGACCAGGACAGATAAACTGATGTCCAGCAGCACTTTAGACATTAGACATTAGAGCACCCACCATCAATGTTGCTATGTCCATTGATAGTAGGTGCCCTGATGTCATGGTGCTGCTGGACCTCACAGCGGCCTTGGATACTGTCGATTATTCTGTCCTTCTGTGTTGCTTAATATGCTATGTAGGTATATGTGGCTCCGTGCTGGTTTATATCCTAACGGGGAGCCACAGGTTTCCATCCTTGTTCCCCTCCATTTTTCCCTTTTTCTGCATCCACTCGGAGCGATTATAACTCGGAATCACTGTCTTTTCACTGTTATGCAGATCATCTTCAGATTTACTTGTCTTTGAAATCAGGTGAAAATCAAGGTTAACACTCCTTGCTTCTGGTGTCTCTGCAGTAAAATAGTGGTTAATTCAAAATGTCCTGTTTCTAAATGAATAAAAGGCCAAATACATTTTGTTAAGTGAAAGTGCCCCCATTGGAGTTAGTGCTCAGAATTTAAAATTTACTGACACTAACAAATCTGGGGGTGTTTTTTGACAAGAATTTTAAATTCAACAAACAAGTTGATTCAGTAGTCATATTAAGCTTTTAACACCTTCGCCTTTAAAGTTAGTCCTTTTTAAATCACGCTGACCTTGAGAAGGCTATACATGCTTTTATCAGCTCAATAATGGATTACTGTATTGAATTTTATGTCGGTGTCTCTCATACCTAAACAGACTTCATTTGGGGCAAAATGTGGTGGCACGTCTTTCAGTGGACACCTCCAGATGTGAGCACATAACCCCCGATATTATCCTCCCATCCACCTCATTGGTCAACTATTGTATTAGACAGTCCATGGAGAAAGTAATTGTTTCTGAAGCCAGCAAAGAGGAAGGGCATATTTCCTCCATAGACTATTATTTCTTTGTCATTTTGTCATTATATTTTTGGTTTTTATGGACCTATGGTAGTGTTTGTCTAAAAAAAAAAAAAAAAAGATTTGGGATTATAGAGACCTGTTTGTCTGAAGTGCACTTCATAATTCATCTGATGATTTCTTGCTTTTTTACACACTGATGGGTGAAGATATTACAGTTATGCACTAATAATTTTTAAAAACTTCATCTGTTCTGGGAAAAGTTTTAATTTTTGGGAAAAAATATTAAATGTGTGTATTTAAGACTAGTACTTTTTTTTTTTTCCTCACATATTACTGTATTGCTTTAAAAAAGTGTAATAAGAGGGCAAAGTGTCCAATACAGCTGAAAGCACATATGTACATAAACTGCATGAAAAACAACAGTCATGTCAATCGGAATCATGTCTGACCTTAAAGTAGTCAAATGTTTCCTTTTGGGGGTCAGTTTTTAGTTTCCAAAAACGGGGCCTATCTCCAGCGGTCTACGGGCGAAACAAAAAAATAGTCTGAGGGAAAAAAATTAATACACAGGGAAAAAAACACAGAGAAGTGAAAATACATTATGAAATGAATAGGCACTTAATAAAAAACAGGGGAAAAACAAAAACACAAATGAAAAACCAAAAACACCCAAGGATCTTAACACAAACATTTTGGGTATCCCTCCACAAACTAATAACAACAGTGTGCTGGGTTTTTGGTCCATTCTTTCTAATAGAATTGTTGTAAGTTAGGTTATTTTTTTAACAAAATCTCTCCTATTTGTATTTTTACAAACGTCCTATTTGCTTTGGTCCACTGCATGTATGTCATAATCTTGTTCTGCTCTAGGGTTGACTAAAATGCCATACTTGATTTTGATATTACAGAAAATAACCAATAAATATGAATAAAAATCTTATTCAGTTCAATTCAATTCAGTTTATTTATATAGCGCCAATTCACAACACATGTCGTCTCAAGGCACTTCACAAAACTCAGGTACATACATTCCGATTAATCTTAATCACCAAACAGTGCAGCCAGATTCAGTTATTTATTCAAATTGGATAAAAAAATGTTCTATCTAAGGAAACCCAGCAGATTGCATCGAGTCATTGACTTCCAGCATTCACTCCTCCCGGATGAACATGTAGAGACAGTGGACAGTCACTGGCGTTGACTTTGCAGCAATCCCTCATACTGAGCATTCATGTAGCGACAGTGGAGAGACAAAAACTCCCTTTTTAACAGGAAAAACCTCCAGCAAAACCAGGCTCAGTGTGACGGGCCATCTGCCCCACCTACTGGGGTTAGAGAGAAAAGAGCAGAGACACAAAAAGAAAAAAGAAGCACTGATCCAGGAGTACTTTCTATGGGAAAGGGAAAGGTAAATGTTAATGGTTGTAGCTCCCCTTTGTCGCTTTCACCTAGAAAGAAGGGAAAAGTAAACTCTGAGCCAGTTTTTTTAAGTTAAGGTGAAGAGAGCACATAGAGGTAGTTACAGTAAAAGCTCAGTCAGTAGCTATGTCTAGGAGAGAGAAGGGTTAAAAAACTGAAAAACAGGGCCATGTGGATCATCGGTAAAAGGGGAAGCATTAAGTTTTTGCCAGCAGAAGCTTGGAGGATTCCCCCCTCCAGAAAGGTGTTACAGGTAGACACAGAGTCAGGCCAGGTGTAGCTTCTAGGGAAAAGAAAAAAAGAGAGAACAAAGTTAAAAACTGAAATAACAGCAAATAATACAAATTGAAGAGTAGTGTGAGAAAATAGCGAAGAGGGTGAAAGTGGTCATTATGTCCTCCAGCAGCCTAAGCCTATAGCAGCATAACTACAGAGATGGCTCAGGATAACCTAAGCCACTCTAACTATAAGCTTTATCAAAAAAAGGGAAAGTTTTTTAAACCTAGCCTTAAAAGAGACGTTTTTTCCATCTAGAGCCCACTGATGGCCATTGTTTTTATAAAAAACCACAACGATTGGGATACCTCTCTCTGTCAGATTGACCATAACCATTGAAAAGAGGGGGTCATACAGGTAGCAGAAATTTTTTTGGAGGGTGTGTTTTGCACCTCAACCTAACTGAGCCGGTTTAGGCTAAACCTGACTCCCCCCTTACTCCATCCAACAAGGGGAAGAAGACGGAGCTAAATAAGTAAGATAGCTGGGTAACCTAAGCCACTCTAACTATAAGCTTTATCAAAAAGGAAAGTTTTAAGCCTAGCCTTAAAAAAAAACGGGTGTCCGCCTCACGGACTAAAACTGGAAGCTGATTCCACAGGAGAAGGGGCCTGATGACTAAGGATCTGCCTCCCATTCTACTTCTAGAGACTCTAGGAAACCACCAGTTAAACCTGCAGTCTGAGAAAGAAGTGCTCTGTTATGGAACGTATGAAACAATCAGATCTCTGATGTATGATGGAGCTAGATCATTAAGGCTTTATATGTGAGGAGGATAATTTTTTTAAATTTTATTCTAGATTTAACAGGGGGCAAATGAAAGGAAGCAAAGAGGGGGGAAAATAACTCTCTTTTTTTTTTCACGAAAATCTTGCTGCAGCATTTTGAATCAGCTGAAGGCTTTTAACTGCATTTTGTGGACATCCTGATTGTAAAGAATTACAATAGTCCAGCCTTGAAGTAACAAATGCATGGACTAGCTTTTCAGCATCAATACTGGATAGGATATTTTGTAATTTTGGCAATGTTCCGGAGATGAAAAAAGGAAATCCTAGAAACCTGTTTAATATGGGATTTAAATGACATGTCCTGGTCAAAAATAACACCAAGGTTTTTTTTTTCTTTATTATCGGAGGTCAATTTAAATGCCATCCAGGTTTTAAGTGATTGACTAAGCAGTTTCTTTTTTTAAAAGACTCCGGTCCAAAGACGACAACTTCTGTCTTGTCTGAATTTAGAAGCAGAAAATTTAAAGTCATCCAAGTTTTTTTTGTCTTCAAGACATACTTGTAGTCTATCTAACTGTTGGGCTCATCAGGATTTATGGTAAGTAAAGCTGAGTGTCATCAGCGTAAACAGTGAAAATTTATTCTATGCTGCCTGATAATTTTTACCTATTGGAAGCATAATAATGTAAAGAGAATTGGCCCCAGTACTGAACCCTGTGGTACTCCACAATTAACCCTGGAGTTTTTAAAGATGATTTATCATTTACATGAAAAAAAACTGAATCTGTCAGACAAATAAGATTTAAAAACCAGCCTAGTGCTGTTTCC
>JAHHUM010001793.1:0-432482 GCA_036173005.1 Crenichthys baileyi | reverse complement strand
CAGAGAAGTAAGTAAGTAGTGTGTGAATGTATGTGAATGGGAATGATTGATATCATTATAGAGCGTCTTTGAGGGACCTTAAAAGCGCTAATAAAGGTCTGATGTTCTGATGATCATTGCCAAACTTCTATCTCAATAAGGTTTCCAGAATCTTTTCCAAAATCATATAAAGATAGTAACGGTTCTACCTGTATTGAAAATACTGATAAACATAAGAAGGCTCATAGACCTGTCTTCAATTTTTCACAATCCTTTTACAAAGAGGGTAATCAAACTTTTATGTGGCCAATGTCTGTCCATTTTGTCTGTCTGTTTTTGTGAAATGAATGTCTGTTTCATGTTATGTAAATTTTAGGGTATATGTGCAAGATAATTAAAGACTACAGGAGCAAGTCTGATCTTCAACAGTACCATAATAATATTAGGTCAGTTCTTTATGGTAAAACAAAAGGATTTTAAAAGATGTTTGGACTTTTTCCAGTCATGTTCAGAATGATCAAATTAGACTCAAATTTAACACAAGATGAAATGCTCCTTAACAGAATTACTGGACTGGAATGAAATGGAGAAAACTTGAGTTGATTGAAACGAACTTTAGTTACCTGAAATAAATACAAAGTGTAATTAAAAGGGAAGAAATATAGCTGAGTGAAACTGCTAGGTCTGTTCATAAAAGTGGGTAAGACAAACTAAGATTATAAGACATAATTTGGCCTTCATTTTTGTGTTCATCAATGATTAGTGAGTTTTTTTGGGTTTTTTTTAGACTTAATGAAACCTAAATTATTAAAAGCATTATTAAAATAATAGAAACTAACAAAAATGGTGACCTCATTCTTAAATATAATAAGGACTTACTGCATTAATAAATAAAAAATAAAAATAAATAAATAAAATAAAAGAGAATAATAATAATAATAATAGATACATCTAAATAAAGCTAGATTAGAATAGAACATTCAGAGCTGTTATAATTTTGCTGATGAATACCACAAAAAATTGTTATGGAACCAGATGATTAAAAGAGAGCATATCATAGCAAAACAGAAACATTTGTAGGAAAGATCCAATTTCATTTTATTTAACACTATCTATCATGACACGACACAGGTCTTATTAAAAATTTTTGGACCCCCATTTTTATATATAGAAAGAAAAAAAAAAAGGTTATAATTGGCAGCACAATGGAAAAATGCAAAGTTTATTACTGAAAATTTATTAGATGCTGTACTGTTACCAGCAAACTTAGCTGAGTGTAAATGTGAAGGGGTTAAAAATTTTTGTGAGTCATGGGCCAAAGCCATGTCTCAACAGGAGGGCGATTAAATAATAATATTGCTTAAAAGTGACAATAGATGCATTTTCAAAAAATGAGTAGAAAATTTTTCTTTTCCCTGCCAAATCACCTGACGCAGTAACAGTAGAAAAGCTTTGTGCAAAAATTTTAATATTCCCAACTTTTGGAATCCCAAAGAAGAATTTATAGTGATAATGGAATGCATTTTGTAAATAAAAAAATACAGGAATTAGGAAATTGTTTTAAAAACATTGATCTAAAAACACACTTTGCAGCTATCATACTCAGAAGTGCAGGACTTGTAGAAAGGGATAATGGCCCCAAAATTTAAAAATAAATTAAGAAAAAAAAAAGGGAAAAGAAAAAAAAAGAAACTGTGTTGAATGCTTGGATATAGTTAAAACTTAGTATGAGAATAATTCCATCAGCTCAAGGAGGTTTAACAACTTTTGAAATAATACATGGCAGACCCTATTACATTCCTGATTTGGAGAAGGAGTTAAAAGATCTACAACCAAATAGAACGTTGGCAGATTATAAAAGAAAAACAATAAAATCTAGAGAAATACAAAGTGCAAATAATCTACCAAATGATGTTTTTGACACCCCACAGGCCTCCTCAGATGTGAAGGAAGGAGACTGGTGGTTTTCACAACTCCCACACCAATGCTAGGGGATGACAAAGTCTGGCTACAAAGGGGTTGCGACCGTTTTGAGGTGCTTCGTCTCAATGTCAGTGAAGAAACCAAGGGTCCCTCCTAGCACTTAGGGGAGGTAAGTGGTTGACTGATAACACCTGAATAAAATAAATTAAAAAAAAGGTTTGAAAAATGTTATTGAAGCAATTAATCATTGTTTTTGTAATCGTAGCTTTTTAGTTTTTGTACCTTAGCATTATTAATTTTGTTTGATGAACAATTCAAACTGGGAAAGACTCACAAAGAGAAGACAGGGATGCAATTAGAAAAGTTTATTAGTGAATGTTTATTTCTTTGGCGCTCAGACCCCAGTGGAAGACGTGAATGCTGAGAATGACTTGCGCTTGAATGAACATCTTAGGGTTAGATTTAGAGATGTCTTCTCCCCGGGATCCGATCCCCCCGGGATCCGATCCCACCACAGTGGAGGCCTGAGGAAATTTGGAAAGAGTTTGGAAGCCAAATGGTGGAGATGGGGTGGAGGAGGGTCAAAGTTCAGCTGCAGAACGGAGGGTTCCATGGATGAAGATCTTTTAAAACAGGGCCTTGAAGAATGATTGATGATGTATATGAAACAAATATATGGGATCAATATGTGAAAGTCATTGCAAAAAAAAAAAAATAAAGAAATGTCTCTGATTGTTATGTGTGTCAATGCTGCTGTCTCTAACTATGTCGAACTATTAGCTGGTTCTCGGTTCCCTCATTGTGTAGGAGGAAGGGGTTCTGTCCCAGTAGGTGCCCTCCCGAGCCGTCTGTATATGTAACTGACCATACTTTTATTATTAAGAGAGAACTCGTTCAAGTCAAACCACATGATAGTATATGGAGAACAGATGTCCCTGATGAGTTTAAACATAGATCAACAGAAGATAAGATCTTGCTAGGTTTATTCCCATGGTTAGGAGTGGAAAAAAAACATGCTCAGGTTAGAAACCATAGATTATAGGTTTGGGTTATTTTTTAACACTAGGACTCCCAGAATTCTAACACTACTAAAACCCCAAGCCCGTCAATTTGACGGCGAGCATCGATGCGAGGGTGGTGATGACGTCATCGCATTACAAGCGGTCAGAATGCTAAAGGTTTTTCTGCATGCTATAAGATTATGGTTTTTTACAAGAATTTATAATAATTTGATCAAAAATAAAACAGAGTAGCGGGTACATTTTTTTTTAAAAAAAACTTTACTAAAATTTAAAAAAGCGGGCAGCTCCATGTTACTTCCCCCTTTCACTTCGCGGACATAAACTAGTGCTAAAAAACGCCGTGAGCTCATCCACACACAAATCCATGGAGGAATCATCTCCTAAAACTGAATGCTGACCAAGAGCCGTCAGAATCCCTCTCGACCACAGAATCACGATCATCTAATTTTTGAAGCATTTCCAATGCCTCTTGAGCAGAAATGTCCTTCTAGAAGCTTTTTGTTAGGATGCCAAAATTTCTTCTCAGACTGCGTTCTACAGGGGTTTGGGAAAAGGGAAAAAACCTGGTTTTAGACCACAATAATTTATTAGTAGGGTAGGGGCCCCCTTTTGCGGCCAATACAGCATCAATTCGTCTTTGGGGAATGACATTTACAAGTCCTGCACAGTGGTCAGAGGGGGTTTTAAGCCATTCTTCTTGCAGGATAGTGGCCAGGTCACTACGTGATACTGGTGGAGGAAAACTTTCCTGACTCGCTCCCCCAAAACACCCAAAGTGGCTCAAAATATTTTGATCTTGGTGACTGTGCAGGCCATGGGGGATGTTCAACTTCACTTTCATGTTCATCAAACCAATCTTTCACCAGTCTTGCTGTGTGTATTGGGCATTGTCATCCTGATACATGGCACCGCCTTCAGGATACAATGTTTGAACATTGGATGCACATGGTCCCCAAGAATGGTTTGGTAGTCCTTGGCAGTAACGCGCCTCTAGCACAAGTATTGGGCCCAGGGGGAATGCATGAAATAGCAGCCCAAACCATCACTGATCCACCCCAATGCTTCACTCTGGGCATGCAACAGTCTGGGTGGTACGTTTTTTGGGGCTTCTCCACACCGTAACTCTCCCGGATGTGGGGAAAAAAGTAAAAGGGGACTCATCAGAGAAAAAAAACATGTTTTACATTGTCCACAGCCCCCAAGATTTGCGCTCCCTTGCACCATGAAACCGACGTTTGGCATTTTGGCATGAGTGACCAAAGGTTTGGCTATAGCAGCCTGGCGGTGTATATCGACCCCCCGGGGGCTCCCGACGGACAGTTTGGTGGAAAAAGGAGAGTTGAGGTGCACATTTAATTCTGCCCTGATTTGGGGGAACGTGGATTTTGTTTTTTTTGGGAAAAATCCGGGTTAGCACCCGAACATCCCTTTCAGACAGCTTCCTCTTGGGGCCACAGTTAATCACAGTTAAAGGTTGGATGTGGTTTGTCCTTCTTGGTGGTATGCTGGCATTACCCTGGATACCGTGGCTCTTGATACATCACAAAAACTTGCTGTCTTGGTCACAGATGCGCCAGCAAGACGTGCACCAACAATTTGTCCTCTTTGAACTCTGGTATGTCACCCATAATGTTCTGTGCATTTCAATATTTTGAGAAAAAATGTGCTGTTACCCTCCTAATTGAACCTTCACACTCTGCTCTTACTGGTGCAATGTGCAATCAATGAAGACTGGCTACCAGGCTGGTCCAATTTAGCCATGAAACCTCCCACTCTAAAATGACAGGTGTTTCAGTTTCATTGTCTAACCCCTGTAGAGTGGCAGTTGCTAGGCAACTCTCGCGTTATACTCAGCCGCGGGAAAAACAATCTATGTAAATAATAAGGCCGTCAAAATAGCGGCTGTGGTAGTTAAAGGTAGAATTACTTAGATCTTTTATTTACTTTGTTTTTTTTTTTTAAAGAGACATAGGACTACACAAGACACATGTTTAGAAAAAGTCAGGATGCCAGGAAGATAAGAGTTTTAATAAACCATAGTTATGGCATGTCAAACTTTCAAAACCGTCAAATTGATGGCCCTGGGAGTTCTAGTGTTAATGCCTCTGATTAAGCTCTTACAGGAATGTCCAAGGAAATAACAGCACTCCGCACAGTGGTACTGCAAAACAGGATGATGTTGGATTTGGTAACTGCCCCGTCTGGGGGAGTTGGCGCTCTTCTGAATGAGACTTGTTTCACCTACATCCTGATGAAACCGGAGATGGTCACATTGTGAGTGAAGCGTTACCTCAGCTCAAAGGAAAGGATGCACACCCGGGACAAGGAGGCCTGCTCTCATGGCTTACCTCTGGACCGTAGTGGCAACTGCTATTGAAAATCATGACTCCTTTTTTCATAATATTAGTGCTGTTTTTACCTTTTCACCATGTGTATCTTTCGTTGCATCAGCGTAATTATTTCCAAGATGGTTGCAGATATAGTTGGAATAATGCTGCCCCAGGATTACCAGCTGATGGAGAGAGAGGATCCAGATCCTGATGACAACATGGAAATAGTTAAGTACTAAATGAAGTGTGTCCGTGAAGCCGAAAGGAAGTGTAGACATGGATGACTTGTTTTAAACTAATTAATAATAAACAGGAGGGAATTGTTTGAAGATTTGTACATGAATTATTATTGCTTAGTTTAAAAAGGTTCTTTCTCCTTATGGTTTACCATTAAAATACATTTTCATTTATTTAGTTTGGTGAACTTTGATAGCAGTGGTTTTAATGCTTTTCACATTTATTTTCAAAGTACCTTTATGAACTATTAACAGAAGTGTTTTTTTTTTCTTTCTTTAATAAAAGGCTGTGACACAGGGCAGCTTCTCTGAGAGAATGGACTGTCTCTCCCCGGCCAGCCAAAGATAACTTTGACTCGCTTGTGTCTTCATTGCATACCTTCTCTGAGTTTATAAGTGTGTCTATCTCTGACACACACCTTCAATTAATTTCAAGTTATTTTTTGTTACTCTGTACCCTCATACATATGAACACCACAGAAAGCTTTCTCACACTACTCTTCAATTTTGTATTATTTGCTGTTATTTCAGCTTTTAACTTTGTTCTCTCTTTTCTCTTCCTAGAAGCTACACCTGGCCTGACTCTGTGTCTACCTGTAACACCTTTCTGGAGAGGGGAATCCTCCAAGCTTCTGCTGGCAACAACTTAATGCTCACCTCTACCGATGATCCACATGGCCCTGTCTTTAAAGTGTTTAACCTTTCTCTCTCCTAGACATAGCTACTGACTGAGCTTTTACTGTAACTAACTCTATGTGATCCTTTCAGACTCTAACCTTGGGAAAATGGCTCAGAGTTTCTTTTTCTTTCTTTCTAGGTGAAACGACTAAAGGAGCTACATCCATTAACATTTACTTTCCTTCCATAGAAAGTACTCCTGGATCAGTGCTTCTTTGTTTCCCCTTTTGTGTCTCTGCTCTTTTTTCTCTAACCCCAGTTGGTCCGGGCAGATGGCCGCTCACACTGAGCCTGGTTCTGCTAGAGGTTTCTTCCTGTTTAAAAAAGGGGTTTTTCCTCTCCACTGTTGCTACATGCATGCTGAGTATGAGGGATTGCTGCAAAGTCAACGCCAGTGACTGTCCATTGTCTCTACATGCTCATCCGGGAGGAGTGAATGCTGCAAGTCACTGACTGGATGCAATCTGCTGGGTTTCCTTAGATAGAAAAACTTTTTATCCAATTTGAATAAATAACTGAATCTGACTGCACTGTTCAATGATTAAGATTAATTGGAATCTATGTACCTGACTTTTGTGAAGTGCCTTGAGACGACATGTGTTGCGAATTGGCGCTATATAAAGAAACTGAATTGAATTGAATTGAAAGCGAGCACTACAGACAAAAAAAAACAAAACATTTTTATAGGCAACCTTGAGAGAGGCAGAGACAGAGAAATGTCCTCTAACTGTCCCACTTAGTGCTAAGCTTCACTCAAGGGGCTGAAACGGGAACCCTAGACAGTGTGGGTGGGGGTAACAGGGGGTGTGCTTTTTCTGTTACATGGATCTGCCTCTCTCCTTTTTCACACTTGAAAAAAAAAAGAACTTAACATGAGAAAAAGGTACATGTTGCCTTTTCAAAGCATCAAACTGACAAAACCTGTTTTGTGCTAACAGCTGTTTTTCTCAGCTCATGTTACATAGAGATGTACCTTCCTTATACTCTAATAGCTTATAATAATAACCCAGGTATTTCTACACTAGTTCCTTTTTAGATCATATAAACCTCAGCATTTATGATTATGGCCTTGAGCGCATAATGCACTTGTATTGCTATTTTGTTTAATAATTTACTTGCATTTAGGCAACGTAAGTAGCGTACATTTCCGTCCTAAAAGCTGATCAGAATCCTCATCTTGCAGTAGCTGAAACCACTTGTCAGTCTCCGCTAATCAATCCACCAGCCATCTGCTACTCAGACTCACTTCCAAGTCCACCCATTAGCCAGCTGACCTATAGACAAGTCTGCACAATTTTCTGTCAAACTATCTGATATAACTGAATATAGCTGAAAACCTGGGTAAGCAGACAGATTGTCTGTCTTTAAAAGATGAAGAGAAAGAAGAAGTGTGCTTCAGTGCTTCGCTTTGGGGAAGCCCTCAAAATGTGCTTGTGTAAGTGTGTGTTGCCTTGGGCTCATGAATGCAGACATTGTTTGATAGTGGTGGGCTGGAAGATGAGAGCCTGTGCCTGCAGACGCTGAAGAGCAGGAGGGGGAGGAGGAGGAGGAGGAAGAAAAAGAGATAGAGAAAATAAATAGAAAGAGGGATGTAGGGAGGGGAGAGAAGGTATATAAGTGGGTCGAGGTATTGGGGAGATTCATGGGGGTTTGGGAGGATAAAATAGACTGTGAAAAGAGAAACCACAAAGAATCACATCAGTACTGTAAACTGTAATTTTTTTTACAACCCTAAAACATTAGCATTCCTTATTTTTTCAACCAGGTTTAAGAAAATTAATATCTATTTTAAGGCAAAATGTATTTGAAAATTTGTATACACTACAGAAATAATAACTGATATAGTAACCAACTTTTTTACAACCTTATTCAACAGACAGAAAATTTTACATTTATTGTGTCAGTTAGGTAAACAGGAAGGCAGTATCAAAAGGAACGGAGCTTGTAAATTATGTTTCCCTGAGCAGCTCATTGTTGTGCATTCCCACAGAAACTCTGTTGGTTGTTAGGGTTTGTGCTAACAATACAACCGATGTGGCTACAGGGCCAGCAACAAAAACCTTGATTTAGGATGACAGGGGGGCAATTAATGTGTTGCCTTAGCTTCAGACACCTGGCCCTGTGTGTCCATATGGAGGACCGGAGGCCATATGGCTTATACGGCGTGCCCAAACTGTACTGTGTGTGAATGTGTGTGTATATGTGTGTGCCTCTGTGTGTGGGTCTAAAATGTGTTTGTGCAGTTAAAATGTTGAAACCTGAGCCCTCACATGTAACGCTTTGAAGTTTAGACCATTGTTTCTCACAATTTGAGAAACAAGTACAACCTCATTATAAAATACAATTATGAAGCAGTATTGCCACAGGTCTCAGACTTGTTTTTAAAATTTGTTGTGTCTGCATAATTGGTTGAATAATGGACTTTATTAATGTGGTTCCTTTTTTTACTCTGAAGTGGAAATTTCCAACCTCTGCTCTTACAGAATAGATAGTACAATAAACCCGGAAGCAGCTTTCCACTTCATTGGTCGCATATAAGATAACCACGCTAGTTATGTATTGTTTGGTTCAATGGTGTAAAAACAAAGTTGATAAAAGAAAAGAGAGAAGTTTTCATTACATACCGAGAATCAGTAGAAGTAAAGGTGAGCACACTTTGCAACTAAGCATCCAACGTTGACGAGTGTGATTGAAACATTTAAAAATGTTTCAAACAAGAACTAAACTGTGACACTGTCATTCAGTAAATAGTGTATTTAACTGGTTGCTGTAAAATATGTACTTTGTAGGGAAACCTGCAGACTTGTATAACAGATCCAACCCAGATTAGGCCCGGTATATTATCAACATTGAGTCACTTACTTCTGGTCTGGTCTTGTGGGAGCTATCTCCCAAGTGGGAAACTTTGAGGTTCTAACTAACTATGACATCAAAATTCAATAGGGCTGCCCCTCATGTAAATGTAGTTACAGTCACAGTAAAAACATATTATTTGACTGTTCTGACCATTTGTATCTCATTAAATCTTTCGCATGTTACAGTGTTTGAAAGTACAAGATGCAGAGACATTCATTATTGTATTATATTCCTAATAGTAGTTAGTCTGGTAGTTGGACATATTAATTAATAAGTTCCACAGATTTGTAAACTTTGAGCTGGCATACAGTTAAGTTGAGTTTGTTCATAGATAAATGTCCACAAAATGCAGTTAAAAGCCTTCAGCTGATTCAGAATGCTGCAGCAAGAGTTCTGATGAAAATTAAAAAGAGAGATCATATTTCCCCTACTTTAGCTTCCCTTCATTGGCTCCCTGTTAAATCCAGAATAGAATTTAAAATTCTCCTCCTCACCTATAAAGCCCTTAATGATTTAGCTCCATCATACATCAGAGATCTGATTTTTCCCAATTTTTCCTAAAAGGGCACTTCGTTCTCAGACTACCGGGGTTTACTGGTGGTTCCTAGAGTCTAGAAGTAGGATGGAGGCAGATCCTTTAGTTATCAGGCTTCCCTCCTATGGAAACCCAGCTCCATTTTTTAGTCCGTGAGGCGGACACCCTGTCTACTTTTAAGGCTAGGCTTTAAAACTTTTTCCTTTTTGATAAAGTTTATAGTTAGAGTGGCTTAGGTTATCCTGAGCTATCTCTTATTTTACCTCCGTCTTCTTCTCCCCCTTTGGATGGAGTAAGGGGGAGTCAGGTTTAGCCTAAACCAGCCCAGTTATGGTTTGAGGTCCAAAAACACCCTCCATTTCTGCTACCTGTATGACCCCCCTCTTTTTCAATGGTTATGGTCAATCTGACAGAGAGAGGTATCCCAACGTTGTGGTTTTTAGTATAACAATGGCATCAGTGGGCTCTAGATGGACAAACTGTCTACTTTTAAAGGCTAGGCTTAAAACTTCCCTTTTTGATAAAACTTAGTTAGAGTGGGGTTAGGTTATCCTGAGCTATCTCTGTAGTTATTCGCTATAGGGGTTAGGCTGCTGGAGGACATAATGACCACTTTCACCCTCTTCGCTACATTCTCACCTTTTCTCTTCAATTTTGCATTATTTGCTGTTATTTCAGCTTTTAACTTTGTCCTCTTTTCTCTTCCTAGAAGCTACACCTGGCCTGAGTCAGTGTCTACCTGTTACACCTTTCTGGATAGGGGCATCGTCCGAGCTTCTGCTGGCAAAAATTAATGCTCACCCTCTACCGATGATCCCCCATGGTCCTTTTCTTTCCCCGTGTTTAACCCTTTCTCTCTCCTAGACATAGCAATGGACTGAGCTTTTACTGTAACTAACTCTATTTGCTCTCTTTTTGCTCTAAACTTGAAAAACTGGCTCAGTTTATCTGTTTTTTTCTTTTTTAGGTGAAAAAAGACTAAAAAGGAGCTACATCCATTAACATTTACTTTTCCTTCCCATGAAAAGTACTCCTGGATCAGTGCTTCTTTTTTTCTTTTTTTCTCTGCTCTGTTCTCTCTAACCCCCAGTCGGTCGTGGCAGATGGCCGCTCACCCTGAGCCTGGTTCTGCTAGAGGTTTCTTCCTGTTAAAAGGGAGTTTTTCCTCTCCACTGTTGCTACATGCATGCTCAGTATGAGGGATTGCTGAAAAAGTCAAACACCAGTGACTGTCCACTGTCTCTACATGCTCATCCGGCAGGAGGGAATGCGCCCAAGTCACTGACTGGATGCAATTGCTGGGTTTTTTGATAGACAAACTTTTTATCCAAAATTTGAATAAATAACAGAATCTGACTGCACTGTTCAATGATTCGGATTAATTGTAATGTATGTACCTGACTTTTGTGAAGTGCCTTGAGACGACATGTGTTGTGAATTGGCGCTATATAAATAAACTGAATTGAATTGAATTGAAACTGAATTGAATGGAACTGAACAGAAGCAACATAATTAATTTCTTCAGCTGTCCACTTTAGTTCTGACTGGGAGCCTTTCAAAATTGCACTTCTTTTTTGAGCAGTCTTTATCCAAAGCAATCATTAACGGCAATGTTTCTCTTGAGTGCTACTAAGGGCAGCTCAACCACCACCAGTGATACTTTGCTAGTTTAAGAACCATGGTTTTCCACTAAAGACTAGTTTACATTACAGTGTGAACATATTTTTTACCACTTGAACCTTTTTACATTCTGTCAGAAAACTCACAAAAACTGTAATATATTTTATTTTGAGTGTACATCAATAACCAACACAAAGTTATGCATAAGTGAAGGGAAATGAGTACATATTTTCAAATTTCTTTAAAGATAAAATTGAAAGTTGTGGAGGGCATTCCAATTCAGCCCCCACCCCTGAGTCAAAACTTTGTAGAACAACCATTTACACCATTCTCAGTCATTTGGGGTATGTGTCTATAAGCTTTCCACATCTCTACTGAAAACTTTGCTTGTTCTTTACAAAATAGTTAAGTCCCATAACTTTGCATGGAGAGAATCTGTGAACAGAATTTTCAGGCCTTTCTACAGATTCTCAAATGCATTTAGGTCTGCGCTTTGACTGAGTATGTTTTGATCTCAATCTTTTCAGTGTAGCTCTTTGTTTAGGGTTGTTGTTCCACTGTAAGGTGATTGTCCACACTAGTCTGAAGTGCTTTGCAGCCTTTAACAGCATTTTCTAGGCTTGCCCTGTATTCAACACTGACCATCTTTCCTGCCTTAGTTGATGAAACGCCTCCCCACAGCATGATGCTGCCACCACCATACACCACTGTTATGACTGTATGTTCATTGTAATGGATAGTGTTAGTTTTAGATCACACCTAGCATTTTAGCATGTTGATCTCATCTGACTAGAACACCTTCTTCCACATGTTTGCCATGTCCCCTACCTGGCTTATGAATACTGAAAACAGAAATTCTTATTGCCTTTCTTTCAACAACCGCTTCCTTTATACCATTTTTCTATGAAACCCAGATTTGGGAACCCCACAACTGCTAGTTGTTTACCTAAGCTGTGGATCTCAGTAGCTCCTCAAGAGTTCCAATTAACCTCCTGGCTACTTATCTGATTATGGCCATGTATTGGTAGTTTTGCACTTATTTCATACTCCTTCCGCTATGGGATGATGAACCCATCAATAAAATTTCCAAAGCTTGGAATATTGTTTTCTAATGTAACACTATTTTACATTTCTTCATATTGACGGACCTATCTGATTTGGTCCTTGGAGTTTGTGATGCAGTTTTTTTTATTACTAAAGTTCTGTAGCTGTTCTTCACAGAATAGCTGTATTTTTTTTTTTTTACAAAGATTTATGAATTAGGTTAACTCTGAAGGGTAGTTGGTTGAGCTGTATGTTCAGAAAAAAAGGGACATGAATACATTTGCATTTGAAAATGATACATCTACAGTATGTCCTTCCACTTTTGCCCTAATTGTACCCTAATTTATCACATAAAATCTCAATAAAATACTTTGAAGTTTGTGATTGTTGAATGACAAAATGTGGAAAAGTTTAAGGTATAAGAATACTTTTGAAAGACACTGTAAATGAATGAACTTAAAAATAGACTGGAATACTGACAATATGACTATGTGCATACACATACTAAAATGATTTTTAAGGCCAAATCTTATACACACTAATGTTGTCGGTTAGCACATCGCATTTAAGTACTTGTGAAAGGCATCATCTAATTTCTTTTTTATGTAGTAACATAGTGTTTGCACTGCGATTTTGCTATATAAATGTTATGGAATCAACTAAATAATATTAGTATATTACTAATTTGTAAGTTTTGAAATTCCTAAGACATAAGACTCCACAAAAATGGTAATATACCAAATGTGTTTCTGGGTCTCGCTGTGTTTTAATTCGTGTTTTCTTTCCTTAGTTGCAATATTGTACATGTCAACTAATGAAGCATACTAAAAGTATGAGCATTATCCAGCCTTAACCGTGAATCAGTAGGAACAAAGAAACAAACACATCCAAACACATAAAATTAACTAATTAAAGCATCTATGTAAAAGTAAGTATCACATACCCTTGAAGATGAACAGTACAACTGTAAGATGTAGGATGCACAAAGTGATATGTGGGAATTTGAACCAGTTTTCTGTTTTAAAAACATAACTGTGCAAACAGTGGATTGTTAACAAGCAAGGTGGAGGAGGAGGAGAGGAAAGGGATGGGGGAGGGAGTGGAGGACAGATGCTGGCGCCCTGCCAACACTGACGAAAGCTGCTTAGCCCACCCTGTTGCCATGGCTACATCGAGGAGCTGCACCCTGCATGCATGTGTGTGCCTGCCTAGGAGAGAGAGAGACAGAAAGAAAGAGAGAGATGTGAGGGAGGGAGGCAGAGAAAACCAGCAGGCAGGCGTTAAAGCAAGCCAGAGTGGGAGTGAAGGACCACCAGAAAGCAGGGTGGAGGGTAGAAGAGAGAGAGAAAGTGTGTGTTAGAAGGGGAAAGGACATAAAGGCAGCCAGAGAAACTAGAGGGAAACAATCCTGTGGGAGCAACAGAGTACTGTATAATGGAGGTGCAGTCGGATTGTGTGGAGCCTCCTGTGGCTCCACAGTGTGACACCCAGCCTGCAGGAAAGATCAACAAAGCTGCCTTTAAACTCTTTGGGAAGCGTCGCACTGGCTCTGGAATGGCCAGCTTTTTCTCCTTCAGGAACAAAGGTGATGCAAATGGCGGAAACAACGGGAATTCTGACAACGGGAATTCTTTAAATGGAAACAGCTCAGCAGCATCAGCAGAGCTTGTGAGGAGCAAAACACATGACGGGCTTACAGGCTCTAACAGCGATGCTGTGGGACAGAGAGGGGAGGGCCTTGCTAGCCTGGAGGCAGGGCCTGTGAGGTCGCTCAGCAAATCGTTAAGTTTCTTTTCCTTTCTGCGACGAGGGAGTTTTAGGACAAGTGAAAATGGTGGGCCAGGAATTGCGAGAAGAGGGAGGAGCCTGAAGGGCTTTTTCAGCAGCATGCGATGGAGGCGTAAAGAGAAAACAAACGAGGGTGAGGGGGAAGAGGTGGAAGGTAAGAAAGGAAGGGACACAGATGCTGCAGAATCTGAAAACACGAAGGATATTACTCTCACCCTTGAACCGCCTCCACATCATCACCAGGAGGACTGTGAAAATGTAGAGACAGGATCTAACCTCCAAGCGTCAGACACTCCCACCACCAGTGTTACCATGACACCCACACACTGTGTTGTCATGCCAGGACCATCTGGTGAGCCAGACTCCCCTTTTCCTTACACACCCACCGACTCGCCACTGCGCCCATCCATCCAAAAGGCCAAAGCTTCAATATCTAGCCTCACCCCCTCCCTTACTACACCCCCTTTGGATCGCTGCAGCATGGGCGACCAACCCTCAGAGCCTTCTGTAGACCGACTGTGTTCCATCCTTTTTAATGATGTCACATCTTTGAAGAGCTTTGATTCACTGACCGGCTGTGGTGATATTATTGCTGATGCAGACGAGGAAGGGCCAGGGGCTAATGGTGGCAGTGGTACAAGTAGTAGTAGCAGCGGTGGTGGAGGGGGGAGTCTGGGTGCAAGTGTTGGGAGAGCTGTTGGTATGTCAAGTGCAACAACTCATGCTTCCCCAACCAAACCTTCATTACCTTCCCAGATTACTCAGCCCATGTTCTCTGTTCCTAAAGGTTCAGCACCTGTCTGCCTCCCTGGTCGTACCCGGGTGCCTCCTCCACCACAGCAGCACCCTGCTGGTAGTGGTGTAGTGGCCTACATGGGAGGAGGGGAAGAAATGGCAAGCCCAGAAGGAGTGGATGATGCAGACATGCAGGGGCTCTGGCACATGTTGCCTTCTGTAGGAGAGCGCTCCCCTGCATTACCCCGACAATACCAGCCTTCTTCCAGTACCCTTACTTCAACTTATCCTCCTCGCACCAACTCTCCCAGTGCACATCGTCCTTCAGCTCAAAGAAGTGCAGACAGAAAAGCACCCCAGGTGAAGACGCTGGGCCTCAGTAAGATTCCAGTTGTTGGGGGAGCAGGAAGCCGGGCGGGTAAACCCCCTCTCCCTCAAGCACATGGCCGTCATCCTGTATCACCTGGTGAAAAAGAACTACTCAGTGATGAAGGTTACTGGGATACTCCCTCAGCAACACCTACAGCAACACCTGATGAGAGTGGGTTGCAGCGTAACCAGAAGATTGCCCTATTGCGTGATAGCTGCTCTGGGGACCACCTTTACGACCTGTACAATGATGCTGAGGAGGAGGGAGAAGATCAGAGGGGAGACGACGATCTAAACAGTACCCCCTCTCCATCTGCAGAATTTAAAATGAGTCCCACTTCCCAAAAAAGTCCCCTTTCGACCTCCTCTTCCTCTTCCTTCCAGTCATTGAAAGGCAGCACCAGCCTTCCTCGAGAATCCAAGATCCCAGTAAGCACCAGACAAACCTCACCTCCCCACTCTGTAAGCCAGTCTGCTCTGTCCTCTGTACTGGAGGCAGAAACCCCTCCGCCAAAGACCCAAGCACCCCAACCAGCCCGCACCAGAATCCCTGTGTCAAAGGTTCCAGTTCGCCGTTCTGTGAGCAAACCTGCTAGCATGACCGGAGGAGTTGCACCCAAGAAGTAGCTCTTTTTGGGAAAATTTTGACTATTAACTATTATTGGGGTCAAATGTGTGACACAACAGGCCTGGTTTTTCAGAGCCAAAAGTTTTCCCTAATCAAAAAAATGTTGAGCTGTAGAATTATCAGCTTATAAATTCCATTTAGATCTTAAGAGTTTCCTAGGTTTCTTTTGGCAAGAATCAGTGGCTTTGTTACTCAAGGAGACTCCAAAAAAGCTGGGTTCACACTTTATTGACCTTACTTGCACTTTGGAGGCTGACTATTGACAATCCCTGTACACAGAGACAATACATTTTTCAACTTCAAGTTCTCTAACAAGCTACCGATCTGTTGAATTTGACAGTTAATTTGATGGAGAAAAGAACAGAGCACCTTTTTATCTTTGACATTTTTGTATTCAATTCCATGTGACATTACTCAGTTTGCTTATAAGGACCTAATTCAATTAAATGTTACTGTTGTTTTTAATATTTCTTTCCTGTCAGTGTATTAAATTACCTCCTAATCTTCTGATTTTAGAGCCAAAGTTAAAAAAAAACTCATAAAGTTTAGATTTTTCTTCATCTTAAATTGTGGAACAGACTCAAGGTTTGCTTTTGCTTTTTGAAAATGGCATTCTCTTGACCACTCACTGATATCAACACTGTATGTTTGAATATACAAATCTAAATGGAACTGATGCAGTTTTATAATTTATTTTGCAGCTATAAAGCTACACTGGAAAAAGCCACACAATATCTATTTATTTTTTGGGGGGAAGCTAGAAGTCCTCTTTATGGACTGATTCATTTTGATATTTTTTGTTGTGTGGATCCCACCTCTACCACACAACTTTAAAGCTATATACATTCTTTGGAATTCTCTGGGATTTACACTAATTTCACTGTTAATGTAAACCTTCCAAATCTTTGCAATATAACACATGGAGAGATCCTTTGCACTGATGCATCCTCACTCAAGACAAACTCAGCAACATTCAGAACAAAACACATGCACGCTAACACTTTTTGTTGCTCTTTGCATGCAATGCACCTGAGGCACAAAAGTCAGGGAAGATCATGTAAAAGGTGAAAAGGTTTTCTGTGTGCACACTGTACAACATTTCTCACTCTCTTTGTAGCTTACACTGGTTAACTTCACCCTCCAAGGACTTGTGAGAAAAAAACTTTTTTAAGTGTACATTTTTTTCTTACATGTTTTCATACTTTTTTATGGACTCTAAAAAAACAAACAGCTCAGATCTCAAACTGTGATTGTGTCAACTTAGAGCAACTTCCTCCCTTTCTGCTTTCATTTGCAAGTTTTGACATGGTTGGGTGACAAGGAAGCATTATTGGTATATGTCAACATTTTTTATTAGCTAAGATAGGATGCAAAGCAAATTAACTGTCTGACTTTAACTCTTTGTCTGTTGATGCACACTGTATAATTTGATTTCAGGATCCACCGCAGCTGTTTGTGAATTTGAATGTAGCTTAATATCGTCATGGGTCTTTTTTAAAGTTTTTTTAGCAAGGCCAAAGCCGGTTTTGCCTGTTTTCTATGTCTCTAATCCTCTGGAGGACACAGCACTGCTAAGTGTGTCTAGATTTGCATAACAGCACTTGTTTTGAAGGTGAGGGTGTGGGCTGTGGTTCTCAGAGGCCTTTTGTCAGAGATTCAGGGACACAAGTTAAAAGCATAATCTTTCTACTTTGAAACCTCAAGGACAATGTTGATAACTGAGGGTCGTTCTGGTTCATGTTAGGTTAATACCCACAATAAAGTTTCAGGCTTGGTAGCAAATCACATAGTTAATGTTTGATATTTTTGTCCTATAAATATATCGTACTGTTTTCGATTACTTACTTGCTGATATTGACCTAATCCAATCAAACTTTGTCGTTATTACTGTTATTTTTGAGATTTTCCAATAGACCTTGGAATGGTAGTCATAAAAAGTGTCACAATTCAACAAATAAATGAATGATGAAATCATTACCTTAATGTGTCAATAGTTAACAACAAACTTGATATAGCCAGCTTTATCCATCAATATCAGCGGGCGGGGCTAACACTGTTGGAGCAGAGCTTGACCAATCAGATGTTGAGGTCTTTTTGATCAACCAATGAGCAATACAATTAGTGAAATAATTTTTAAATAATTATACATGATTTTGATGACATAAAATCTACAATAAGTTTGACTATTAGTTATTAGTAATGCAAGTAAAAAAGGTTTGAGTGATTTAACTACAATAAGGACAATTACAGCTGACTTGACTCCGTCAAAATCCGTGTCATCCAAGTTCACAGATTCTCTGAAAATATTGTGGTATTTTTACCTTTAATTTATCCTTATCCTTTATTTCAACTTTGAATCTTTTTCCTTAGACTATCGGTTTGCAACAGTTTAAGTAATATATCGGTTATAGTATATCGGTTTTACCAAAAACTTTCACTGATATAATTTACATGAATATAAGAACTACACTGTCTACACATAATATCAGTGTTAAACAGACGAAAGCATAGACACATGGGATCTGGACCTAAACTGACTGTTCTACATTGTTTATCCTTCTCAGCTGATGTAGTTCTGTTTTCACATGTCAGAGCCTGAGTTACAGTGTAACCTGTTTGGCATGGTACTTATTTCTCGGATCTAACTTATGCACTCCTGAGGCAACCATGTTACTGCCAAATTCAGTTCCACTTTTTACTGCAGCCTGAAACTTTCTTCCTTTCTCATCATAAATCCAAGAATTTGTGTGAGCATTTCCACAACCAAACAGCAAGTTATGTTTTCCTACACTTTGTTACTGTTTCTCTGTTTACAGCGTCACACTGTTCCACCTTTTTAAATTAATTAAACTGTTTTTGCTCTAATAGATCAGCCCCTCTCTTTATGCCTACATTGGTTTCAGATTCCTCAGTATAGGTGAGGTATTACTATGTTATTTTGTTATTAGAAAATAAAACTTTGTTAATTATCTGTGGCTTCCCTTTCTGCTGTTTACTAAGGATCAGATTGGATGAGAAAATAATCTTGTTATAAAGCTGCTGCATCACATTTGGAAATAGGTCAGCTTTGCACGACAGTATTAGGCCATCAATATTTTGTAACGACTGATAAAGCCTTTGTCCCTTCTGTTGCTCTCCAGTAGGAAAGGCTACATAGGGTCACACAACAACATGATAACAAATAAAAAACAGCTGATGCAAGCAGATACAGAACTTGTGTGGGATTTCATGTGTTCTTAAACCACAAAGAATATAATGAATTGTGAGAATGTGGATATTTCTATGAGTGTGCATGTAGTTGAAAAGGTGCATAAATGCATGTGGAAAAGGATTTGGTGCAGTGCAAGTCCTCTTTGTAATGGTGCAGCAGCTCCCCCTTCTCTCTCTCCCTTGTTTTGCATGCTGAGATTTATATAAAAGCCTTGCGTAAGACACTCACTTCCACCGGCCCACTTCATCAAAGCCAGGGATGCTGACAGTGAGAAGGGTGCGTGCTGGTGCATGGGGATATGTGTCGGCTGATCTTGTCATTAATCTGCTGGATGAGGGCATTTGCTTTCAGTGTTTGCTTTTAGTGCATAAATCTAATAGAAGTGCTTTAAGAAAGGTTTTAGTTTTGTGCTGACCTGGGAGACTGATCTTCAGTTAAATGTAGAATGCAGAACAATGCATCATGATGAAATGCAAAGCAAAAGCTGTGGGACTCTCTGTGAAAGCTTGAGAAACTTTTGTAGCTGTCATTGAACAGGACTTTGGTCAGAAAAAAAACTGGGTGTAAAACACTATTAGTTTTCATTTTGTTTTATTTTCTTTTGTGCTAGATGAAAGCTGACCTCCTGACTTCTGTGTTGTGGAAACCCAGTATAGCTCCAGTATTGGTCAACCCTGCCCGGGAGCTCCTGAAACCAAGAGATCTACAAGCTGCTTGAAGAGCCGCACATTAGGTTTCAGTTTAGACTCTGGTATTGACTGAGAATCTGCAGCTTTGGTAGGCAAAGAAGATGCGAGGAACCTGAGTGCTGCTACATGTAGTCATGTGTATAGTTTAATGTTGCTCAAAGTAAAGTATGTTGAATGAAATACAAGTGCTTGTTGAAAAATTATAATATCATCTAGAGGTTAATTTATTTCAATAATTCAATTCAATAAGTGAAACTAAAATACAGATTCATCACAAAGATTGATATACTCCAATAGATTATTTCTCACTATTTTAATGATTAATTCTAGCAGCTAATGAAAACAATGTCAGTCAAGTAAAAAGTATTTGTGCTCAGTCTTTGGTCAAAGTTTCTTCTGCATGAATTACTGCATCAACATATGGCATTCAAGCATTTAGCCTGTTGCTTTGCTGAGGTGTTAAGGAAGCCTTTGTTGCTTGAAAAGCATCTTGGGTTTGCTGTCTTTCACTTTCTTCTTGACAGTATCCCATAGATTCTCTACGGGGATCAGGTCAGGCAAGTTTGTTAACAAGTCAAGTACAATGTGTCAGGATTGACATTTTTGGACTTTGTTTGTGGTTTTGTGTTTTGTTTTGCTAGATGTTTCTTGTTGAGGTTTTGTATTCATGTTATTGCTTTCTGTGTTCTGACAGTTCTGGTTTCCTTTTGCCTCCCAGTGTGTTCTCCTCTCGTCATTAGTTTTCCTCTTTTAGTTGTTAATTACTCAGTTTTTGTCCCCTTTACATTCATTGTCCCTCTTAGCTCTGTTTCCTCTAATTTATCTTTATTCTCCAGTCCCTCCTTTTTATAGGTTAGGTTTAGTTACTGTTTACTTTTATTCTAGTCCTCTTTTCCTCTGCTTCATTCTCAGTTTGTTCTATCAGTGTTTGTTTAGGTTTGTTTACTTTGGTAGTCAGGGTTTTTTTATGGTTTCTTTTGCTAGTCCTCAGATCTTAGGTTGTTGTGTTACCTCCAGTCCTCAGTTTCCTGTAGTTCATGTTTATTCTTGATTCTGTTTATTCTTGGTCTTTAGTTTTCATTTAGGTCTTGCTCCTCCTTGTCCTCATCTGCTTCACCTGCTCCCTCGGCCTCCCTGTCTCCACGTCCCACCTGCTCCCTGTTTCTTTGATTACCTGCCCTTTGTTTTCCCTCAGTATATTAGTTGGTTTTGTGTCATTGTGTGTTGCTGATTTGTTGCGTCACCTTCCCTGGGCCAAGTTCCCTTTGTTTCTTATGCTCTGTTAGACCTGGACTCCTGAACTCTCTGTTTTCATCCTGCCTACCTACTTGTGAGTTTACCCTTTGTTTTCATTTAAATAAATCCTCGTTCTGCCTCGCCATGCCGACTCCTCGCCTGCATCTGCACTTTGGTCCACAACAAAGACCTCAACCTATGACACGATGATACAATGGACTTTGAACCAGATATTAGAAAGCTTGGTAAATTTTTCTCACACTCTTCAATTAATTTTGCTTCACAACCCCCCCCAAGGCAGTGATTAAAACCCAGTTTTTATTGTGCTATAGGTTCATGCCCAACTATTTATTCCAGTTCTAGTTGTACAGACATCCTTACATAATGTTTAAAATGTAAAATGCCACATTAATGTGATGTTAAAAAATATTAGACCATCATAAAATTATTCCAAAACTTTTTAAAAAAAGAAACATGACATATATCATGGATAAATCACCTAATAAAACAAAAAATCTGTTAGAAGAAAAATCTCAAAAACGAATAATATCCTTGGGTGCATAATTCTACACAATCTTAAACTAATACTTTGATGAATCACTTTTTGATTTCATCAGCAATCTGTATTCTTTGGTAGGAGTCTATCATCATTCAACATGATAACTTGGCAGTATTTGCACACTCTGTCATGCAAAGGTTTATGAGGACAGTTCAGACGTATTGCCTTTTTCAGGTGACCTAAATGATTTCTGAATAATTTAGTTCTTAACATTTGGTTCTATTGGCTCAGCCATTCAAAAATTTTAAGTTTCCTCTCATTGTGTAATTGTTTGTTTCTTGATTGATATCTTTGAAAAGGGAAATCCTCCTGATCCCTTATAACTTCTCTGCAAACTATGGCTTTACCTACAGAATCCAGAAGAGCAATTGATAGAAATACCATAAAACAGTAGTGCAGCTGAACTGTATTCCAGTATGCTTGAGAAAAAATATACTAAAACAGAGACCAGTGGTTTCTAATGAATATAAATATGAAAATATGAATTGGTGTGAATATTCAAATGTTCTGGGTTTAACCCACAGTGACTCTCAAAAATGGATGCCACACTATTAGTAAGTCAGGTTTTGATAAAGAATTTGGGCACTTTATCTGTTTATAATGTGACATCCTATACATCCTATACAACTCAAGTGATAAACACATTCATGAAAAATAAAGATATTGAAAATAAAAAGCTACAAAAACCAGATTCCATATGTTTGCACAGTTTTTGATATTGTTTCAGCATTCAGTCTTATTGAGTTCACAAGTGCCATCAATTCTGATTAACCTTAGAAAGAGGGGATGGATTGTTGTTGGGGAATAATACAAGAGATAGGATGAGACAAACCTTTGAATAATTTATTGCACATGCACACATATCATTTCAGAAAAAGGAACCAGAACACATAGATGTAGGTGGTACAAATGTGAGTACACACAAAGTCATCTACATGTCTTTTAAAACTTATGTCATAGTAAGCAGGGTTTCCTGACCTCAATGAAAATGTGAATGTTAGTGCATGGTGGAGCACCATTCAAAAGCAGCACCCCACACTCTGCATGACAGTCTCTCGGCAGTGGTTCCCATAGCAACTGCACTAGGTCAACCAATGAGAAAAGGGGGCTGGGCAGGAAGGAGAATAGGAAGATGGGGATGGTGGCCGGAAGAAAAAGGGGGTGATGAAATGGGGGTGGGGTCCTCAACACAAACTGCAAGAGATATGAGTGGAGTCGGACTGCTGCAGCAAAGCAGTCACACAAATGCATACCCACTGACTCCAAATCACATGGTGATATACACTTTCAAATGTGTGAACAGCAAATGTTGCTTGTTTTGCCAGTGTACACACATAATCAGAGATTCGCTCTTGCACATGAGGGTCAGAGCCTAAAAACAGACACAAAAAAACCCCTTAAACAAAACATTTTAAAACATGAAATAAAAATATTTTAATAAAAGATATTTAAATAATTAGTTTCTATTTTCTGGACTCTAATTTGACTTTTATGGCTTATGCGACACATCAAATTTTATGGGTTTCCTCTTTCTGTAGAGATTGCTTGCTCCTATTTAATTTCTTAATCTCAGGTGTTCCTCTCAAAGTGTAATTGCAGTAGTCTACCTTCTCTTGGATAATTTATCAGCAAACCAGTTTTTGACTCATTTATTGAACATGTCTAATTCATTACAAATACATTTTGTAAGCAGGTACACTGTGTTTGCTGAACATATAAATCTGGTTTATGTGCTTGCTCCTCTGATGGGATTTTTTAAGCTTTTGAACAATGATTTTAGTGTCTTGATTGAGTCATTTTACAGTCACATGGCTCTCAGTGAGGAATATAGCAAGCATGTGTTTCCCTATGAAGCTAAAACATTGCTGAAAGAATGAAGCAGGAAATGTTGGATTAAATAAAATTTGAGCAGGGAATATGAAATTCAATTATGAATCACAAGATCAGTTGTGAGAACCAAAAAGGTCAAAAGATAAATGCTTATGCTCTAAATTATTAACTGATAACTTATGACTTAAGTAATAAATGTTTAACAAATGTTTATGGTTAGTTAAACATGTGCTGAAGCATTAGTGTTCATGTTAACTGATTTGCATCTTGAACAGTTGAACCCAATAGTTCTCAAACCTTAAATTGTTTTATTTTGTTACCATTCAAGAACCTAGATTTACCATGCTTACATTGTTTAGTTTTATTTTGATTTGTTTTTGGTATATCAATATTCTAATGACCAGAGCAATTGGAAATTGATAGTTTAAGATGTTTGTGTCTGACCTCCGAGACGTCCACATCTAAGTAGGGGTTTAAAAAGAAATTAGATGTTCACGCTCAGTTTAAAGTTGAAGCTGTTATAGGGAGAAAAGGGTAATGAAATATTTTTAAAACTTTGAGAGTTGGTAAACTGTGATAATGAAATAGAAACAAGGAATTGAAAGATTGTGAGTGATACTAGGTTGTTACCATGTAATACCATTATAGTAACAAAACTGTAAATAAACTTACTTAGAAATATATCAAAAAGTACCTAAAGAAATTATGCTTTTATGCTTGCATAAATCCTTGAACATCTCCTAAATTTACACTGAGAACAATGAAAGGCTCACAAGCCTTATTGTTAGATCCTACAATGAAGTAAAAGCTAACCAAAGAATGAAATATCTGGCAAAGTTGCATCAGTCAGGAGGTATACACAGTGTTTTCCCACAAACTACTTTTAATGTATGTGGTGCTTATTTTTACATGACAAATTTGAACTAAACCCAGCTCTTCCTGGCAGCACTAAACGTTTCTTTGGAAGCAAAAAAAAGCTGTAAACTAAGTGTCTGCACTGCAATACAACCCAGAGCGTTACAAAGAGCCAGAAAATGATTCTGATAATATGCCAAAATGGATGGCAAAGCTGAAGCAAACAGTGATGAGGAGAGGGACTGGTTTTAAAGCTCTGACAGATTTACTTATATTTCTTATTAAAGTTTTTTTAATCACTGCTCATGTTCACTATTCTTCATTGTCATGTTCTACTGGTATCACTTCAATTAGTTGTGTGACAGGTTAGCATAGCAGCCGTACAGATGACATAATATCTAGTACAACGTACATTGAGCAGTCTACTAGGCGTAGAACCAGGTTGGAATGTGAATGAAACCACAGTAAAAACCCCAAAAAGGGTATGCTATGAGAGCGCTAGTTTCAGTTAGCAAAGCCCTGTTCTGTAAACAAACATCTTCTAAGAAGCCTCCAAAGTGGCGTTCATACAATGCGGAAATTTGTTATGACTTAGCAAAGACTTAGCAAAAAAAACCAAAAACAAACAAAACAAGGTACTTCCGAAATGTATTTTATAATGGGCTGAACTAATGTGAGTTCAATTTTAAAGTATAGCCAAAAGCGTTAATGGGTTAGTCTGGAGCTTTTGATGTGAGGTTTGGTAAGGTTATACGTGGTATACATACATGGTGAGCCGGTTGGAAATTAGATAAATCCTCAGAGTAATAAAAACAGCTAACAGCAGTTCACCACCTTTGAGGATTTATTTACTTTTGGACAAGCTACAAATAGATATTGGTACCAATGTCTTCACAGACCCTTACTTCAAGAGATCCAAAATAATCCTATAAGATTATATATTAATCAGTGATGGGAATAACGGGGTTAAAATAAATGGCATTACTTTTTTCAGTAACAAGTAATCAAACGAATTACTTTTTTCAGTGTTACAACACTGTTACCGTTACTGACATTTAAATTGGGCACATTATAAATTAAAGCTACTCATTCAAGCTCCAGTCATCTATCGTGGCTTACAGCCACAGGTGCTAAGCTTTTTTTTCTTTGGTGTGTGGAGGAGCGAGGGGCGAGACAATTGCTTAAGTTATGATAATTGGCTAAGGTAGAGTAAGCTTTCATTTTAAGCCAGTCAGAGGCAGTGTTCAGTTTACACATAAACCACAAATGCACACAGCACTGCTGCTTAGGCAAGTGGAAGTACAGACACTACTTTATTCTCCATGAGGTAAAAGGCAAGAACGTACATGTGAAGTGAATATTAAAGGTTTGGTGTAATTAGGCTACTTGTCTATGTAATTCCACTTTATGCAACTGGCTTGTGAAACCTTAGAAAAACATCTAAACTTGTAGACATTCTGTATTTAAACTTAAAAAAGGTAACGCGATAGTTACTTTCCCTGTTAACTAATTTTAGGTTTATAACTCAGTTACTAACTCAGTTACTTTTTGGGAGAAGTAACTAGCAACTATAACTAATTACATTTTTGAAGTAACATGCCCAAGACTAATAATAATGACCAAGTGATACAATGGCTTCTGTTATTTGAGATTCTGACTTTTGTTCTTGTTGCTATGCTTCCTTTAACAGGTAATATACATTTCTAATTCAAGTCATCTGGTCAGAATACATAACTGTAACTGATGCCAAACTACAAAAAGGAAAAGCTTTTATTAAATATGAATTTATATTTGCAGTACAAATCAAAACCTATAAATTCAGAATAAGGAATGTAACAAAAAAAACTAAATTCTTCCCAATGACAGGGGCTCATTTCTGTACTGACCATCTTTGGTTTGAAAAGTTTACCAGTTTCACAAATCACATAGAAATAAATCATGACATAAACCAGTTGTCAGTTGTCAGACAGCCACAACTCTTTTTTATGAATAAAAAAAACAGCTTAATCTGATGCCAATTAAAATTTCCACAATCATAGTCACAAAGTTTACAGACACTTAATAGCAAACCGGGACATGTTCACTCATACAGAAAAAATGTCCATACATACACCTTCACCAAAAACAACCAGCCAATCAACGCTATTTAAATTGCATCAAACCCAACAGCTTCACAAATATTTGAGTATTACAGATCTCCCAATAAACCTGAAACTACAGTCAGTCTGTGTTCTGTGTTTTCCTTCAACTCTCAGGAGCTTGAATATCCACAGTAATAAAAGTAAACAATATATCCTTTACAATATCCTTCACTGAGTAATTGAGGGAATTTAGCCCATCTTCATCCATTGTCTCCTTAGTTTTACTAAGTTTGTCAGGATTTTTTGGATTCGGCTCGTTATGTTTGTCTCTTTCATGCTTGATCATCTTGTACTTCCCAGTCATTGCATCTGGTCTAGAAATAGACATTCCACGGTAGATGATTCGCCTGTAAATGTCATCGTCCTCGCCACCCCAGCCCCAGTATGTGTTTGGACAGCCATTTATTTTTAAGAACTGTTGCTTCGACAGTGAGGAGACCCCACCAAAGTAAGTCTTGTAGGGTAGAAAGAAGTTAAACTTGTCCATGGCCACAGCCAGATGTCTGGGATTCTCAAAGCATTTGTAGAAGTTACGGTCATCGAGAGGCACCAGGTCAACGTCAGAGAAGACGAAGCACTCATAATCGTATTCCTTCATTGCTTCTATGTATCCCACATTCATCAGTTTAGCCCGGTTGAACACTCCTTCCCCATCCTGGTTGATGACATACACACCGTAGTCCAACTGCTGTCGAATCAGGATGGGATGTATGTAATAAAGCCAATGCATCAGGTGCTCATGTCGATTTCGGAATGGGATGATGATTGCCACCTGAAAAAAACACATGAAAAATCACTTTAATATACAGTATATGTTGGAAACACATTCACTCATGGTTGTCACAACAACATAGAGATTTAACTGGTGTATTTGAATGGACTATACTGAAGAATAAAGGTTTTGAATTAAACTGAGACCTTTAGTTGATAGAATTAGAATTTTCATCCTGATTACTGACTCACTTCAAAGGTTTAAAAAACGGACATGCCCCAAATGATGTTGAATGAGTCCGTTTGTAAGAATAAACTGACGTGAGTTGAGGTCATGCTTTACAGGCCTGATTTAATGAGATGTCAAAAAAAGTTACAACTCCAGCTTAGCACTTTAGGTTTTACACTGTATTCACAGTAAAATCCTAGTATTCAATCTTTGTTATTCAGTTTTTCCACAAAAGCTCTTTGTAGATTCTTTTTAAATTATTACTTTTAATTTAGAATTTGTTCTTTTACTTGTGCGCGGTTGTCATAACATCTCAGTTATTCTAGTTTCTTGAAATGCCACATAAGTCTTTCTGAACCATGTGCAGAATTGAATAGGCCTTTTGGATGAGAGGTGAAATGCTTTCAAGAAACAAGAGAATTGGTCCTGTGGCCTTAGTATATTTCTAATGTTGTAATAATCATAAAATTACTTTACTTTTGTAATTGAGCTTGTACATTTCTAGTTTTCTTTTCATCCTCTTCTCTCTCTTTTACTTAATGATACAATGTCCTGTCAAAGCATTCATACCCTTATTCATTTTTACATTTTGTCATGTTATAGCTATATCTTTGATGTATTTTACGGGGATTTGTTTTTTGGGGATGTGTGATAGCCCAACACAAAAAAAATTGTGGAAGGAAGGAAGGAAAATTAGAGACAAAGGGTTTTCAAAGTCTTTTACAAATAAAAATCAAAATATTTTTGCTTGAATGTGTATTCCTGCCCTGTGATTCAGCAGTTTGCTGAACTGCCTTTAATTGCAATTGCTCCTGCAAGCCTTTTGGGGGCTTTTTCTACCAGCTTTGCACATCGAGGGGCTGTAATTTTTGCCCAGTCATCTAGCAAAAAGTATCAAACTCAGTGAGAACTGCCTAAGAACATAAGGCACTCACTATAAGTTTTACCACAGATTTTCAAATGGATTTAGGTCAAGACTTTGAGTTGGGTATTTTAACACACAAATTCGCTTTGATCAAAACCTTTCTATTGTAGCTCTGGCTGTATGTTCAGCATCAAAGTCCTGCTGAAAGGTGAACCTAAGCCCCAGTTTTCAGCTTTTATTACAGGATTGTCCTGGATTCAATCAACTCTGTCCTTAATAAACAAAAGCATCCCCACAGCATGATGCTGCCAACAGCATGTTTCACTTTGGGTTGTTTGTTCGGGGTGATGTGCAACGTTTGTTGTCTGACACACATGGTGCCTTGTGTTTTGGCCTAGATTTTTGGCTTTGGTCTCTTCTGACCAGATCTCTTTCTTCCACATGTCTGCTGTGTCCCCTACATGACTTGCAGCAAATTGCAAATGGAACTTTATATCATTCTTTTCACAATAGCTTTCTTTTTGCACCTCATCTTTTAAGGCCAGATTTGTGGAGTGAGTGACAAATAGCTGACCTGTTGACACATTCTCAAACCTGGGCATTTGTTCTGTGTAGCCCTTCCAGAGTTACCATGGGCCTCTTGGCGGTTTTTCTGAAGATATTCTTCTAATAATTGATAATATTTTCTAACTTAACCCTGCTTTAAATGTGTACAACTTCATCCTTGACCTGTCCCTTGGTCTATGTAAAGCAATGGATTATATTTCTGGGTATAACAGTGAAGACGGCTAAAAACATGTACACAGTACAGTTTCTTGGTTTATAATTGTTGAAAAAAATAAATTATACTCTACTTCGCAGTAAAGAACATTGAAGTTTGTGGATGTAATGTGACAAAATGTGAACAAGTTTTCCAGGAAGTGCTTTTAGAATCTTCTGTATACTGGAAAACACAGAAGCTCAAAACACTAAACAAACAGGTAAAACGTGTATATTCACAGTGAAACTGGATAACCCCAAGGAACTCCCCAAAGACAGGAGATGGCAGAGAAATATGATCGTACTTTCAGTGCCTTGCGAAAGTACTCGGCCCCCTTGAACTGTTTAACCTCTTGCCACATTTCAGGCTTCAAACATAAAGATATAAAATTCAAATTTTTTGTGAAGAATCAGCAAGTGGGACACAATCGTGAAGTGGAATGAAATTTACTGGATATGTCAAACTTTTTTAACAAACAAAAAACTCACTCCAGAAGTTCAGTGAGGATCTCAGAATGATCCAATGTTGTCCCAAATGACTGATGATGATAAATGGAATCCACCTGTGTGTAATCAAGTCTACGTATAAATGCACCTGCTCTGTGATAGTCTCAGGGTTCTGTTCAAAGTGCTTTCGCAAGGCACTGTATAACTAATATGTCTCTCATTTTGTATTTTTCTCTATTTTGTATAACAGTTTTTCTGAAAATTTTTTACCCAAATATGAAACCAAAGTACTATTTTATTACATTTTGAGTTAATTTAATCTTTCTTGAAGCAAAAGAGTACACTGTATTAAAACAAGACATTATAAGAAGATTTTTGCATTTTGCTTTTAATATTGAGTGTTATAGGTTGTTTCTTACCTTCTGTTGGGAGATACAGTCAGGAGGCTTGTAACGTCCTCCTGCCTGAAGAGAAGATCCAACCTGCTCTTTGACCTGCTCCAATGTCCGTTTAGAATTAAACTCCACATGGAGAGGACCCACAAGTTCTGGTGGGGTTTCAGGGCACAACTCCAAAGGCCCACTTGAATTGTCTGGGATCACAGTGGATTTAAGGCTGAGTTCAGTCACCTGTAAAGTGTCCACTAACTTCCAGGCGAATTCCTTTTTGTTTTCATTTACCACACCGTGAGTAACAGCAACATAATTTGGATAAACTTTTGTGCTGTGGTATAAAACCCCAGCATAAACCATAAGGCTGAGGAGGACGAAAAGCGACAAAAAGGCCACGAGTTTTCTCAGCATTTTTAAAATCCTCGCAAAACTGACCTTTCACAATTTTGCTTCCTGTATTTCTCTTTGCAAGTCAAACCTCTCCTAAACACATGAGTAACCAGACCTGTTTTTTTTTTCCTTTCATCAACTTCCTTGTTTAACTCGACAGATGAGGTTCGGCTTCATGCCTATGTATAATTACCATAAGTTTTAAAGCTTTAAAGTTAAAATCAGCATAACCCTTTTCCAAGGTTAAAATCTAATAAGCAGATTAGTTTAGTGATGATTATCATGAATATCATTTTATATTTAACAATTATAGCAATTGTATTAATTTCTTTAAGGTGTATTACCACAAAAATTAATCAGAAACACAAAGTCTGGTGGGAGCAATTACTTGATTACTAAGAAGACTTCACTGGGAAAAAAAGGAAAAAATACTCAATGGAGCAGCAATAATAATACGTCGACAAACCTTTAAAGCTGTTATGCTGTCAGTGTGTGCCCTCTACTGGTGCGTATTTAATGTCCTCAGCAGGCCATGTCAAACGCCTTCCGAAAGCCCTCATAGAAAAATCTGTCAGGCATTTTCAGCTTGAGCCTCAGATGGATATATTTCTTCGGCTACCTGAAGAAAGTAGCAGTCCATGTGATCCAGTCTGTTTACTTGTCAATTCTGTAACAAAAAGGCAGGCCCCACCACAGCTAAGAGGACAGGACTGCCCAACGCTGAACAGAAAAGGATTGAGGGTATTTCCTCTTACAGCAACTTTTGAAACTGGAATGTCACTAATAAGTAACCAGAGCTGCAGACTTCCTTTTTACGAGAAGGGTGGCCAATCACAGATTCAGCAAGGGGAGTGCCGGTAAACACAGTGTGGAAAGTGGGATCACATAAAAGCTGAAAACAGGGTGTGTTATCAACACAAACAATGAAAACAATGAATTTTAGAGGGATGAAGCAAAGCTGCAAGGTTTCAAACAGTTTCACACCAGGGATTCCCTCAGTCTTAACATGACCCCAAGACAAGAGTTCTCGTTTAAAAAATTAAAAAATAAATCTCTTCAGTTAGTAATTTGCAAAAAGCTCAACTTATTTTCAATGTAAAATGTAAATAACTAAATTTAGCATCCCACTTATAAGTTACAATTTTAATAAAGCTTACAAAAAACTTTCAATTAAAAACAACCAACTAACCCCATATTTAAAGTTTCAATGTATAGGTACTAATATTGTGGCTGTTCAGCTGCAGTAGGGAAAATGACATGCAGACAATGAGATCAGAAGACAAACCATGTCAAGTGGTTTGCGGCAAAGCAACAAGTGTTTCGGTTTCAGTCATGTGAGAAACCATTTTGAAGTTAACCAAAACAATTATTTGTGATCAAAGAATTTTTCAAAATAGCAAACAAATGAAGACAGCTCAGCATGCTTGGCTGCACATCTGCCCCGTATGTATTTATGCATTTGTTCATTATTCCATGAAAATTTCAATACGACAAAGTTACTGATCTTATCTGCTTTTTAGCCATATTCTGTATGCATTTGCATCCTGCTTTGGTCTTCAAAGATAACATTTGCAAGATTTCCTGGTCCTACTGTGCATACAGTAACAGGAAATAGCTTATACTAACAAAAACATGACTATAATGGTTTCTGGATTTATTACTTTCTAACAGGGATGCATTCAATATTATTTATACTACACTATATCACTGTAAGCTACAACTATTATTAATTGTACTGCAACTTATTACAGTCACTGTAGTGATCCCTATTTGTTTACGTTGTTACTTCACACAATAGTACACAGTTAATGTTTTTTATTCCTTGCACTAAACTGAGGAGTATGTGTGTTTCATTTAAAGGCAACAACACACATTAGTTAACATGAGCACATTTGTCCATGTAAATGTACCATAGATATATATTTGGAAGCCATTAAGGGACAAGTAGAGAAAAGAAGAAAAATGAACTAGTTGCCTTTGTGTCCTTATCATGTTTTTAGTAGGGTACAGATTCCACAGAGGTCTAGCGTCTGTGGGAGTTGTAACACTGAGAAAAATATTCCTTGGACATTTATAGAGACACAAGACACTCCTGCTCTCACTACCACATTCAGATAATAACAGTGCTCAGAAATCTACACATTTCTGATCTGACAATATTTTACAATGCATTAGTAACTTACACAGTTACACAGTAACTTAGACATTTAATGTTTATCTGTGTTGTCAGTCTTCATGAAGGACAATCGATCCCTTTTAAACCTGCACAGAGAGGCGTAAGCCCCAATCTAATGCTGTTTTGAAAGAGGTGGGACTACAAAGACAGTTCTATTAAAATTAGGCCACAAGAAATTGCCATCTATGTAGAGACATTTGCTACCACTAGATGGTACTAATGTATCATCAGTTAAAGAACATCCAGACAAAGTCGAAGCCTACTGTGAGGGGAATCTCTACCTGTTTACTTCATACACCACACACAAGACAGAAGAAAAAACACATTTACCAACAACTACAAAGAAACTTTCATAAGTGATACATTTCTGGCTCTTCAAGAAGTGTGTATTGATAAGATAAAGATATGCCTACGAAAACAGATGCAGTTAAACCCAAACTATGTCTGTAAAGTCTGTAAACTTCATTGGACAGTTTTGTACATGAAATTTAAATCTTGGTTTTGCTGCTTCTATATCTCGACCCCAAGAAAAGGAACATTGCTAACAGACACATGCTGAGTCTAGGTTTGGGCCAGGATGAGATTTCATGATGACCTTGTGAAATACTTTCAGCTGCTCATTGTGCACAATCTAATACATGTTTAATTGTCTGTAATAGAGGTTAGTCAGACATGCCACTTGTAGATGTTGTAGCTTTAAACAGCATTGCCTTAAAAGATGGTTCAATTCAGTTTATTTAAATAGCACCAATTCACAACCCATGTCATCTCAAGAAACGTCACATTGAAAAAGTCAATTCAGTCAAATTATACAGACAAACATTTAGTTCCCATACCATGACTGTCTGTTTTTTTCACCACCAGAAATATTTCCAAAAAGACTTGACTTGAGAAATGAAACCTTAAAAAGTAACTAAACCCCAAATCAACTTTTTTTGCAGATACACTGTATAAATTGGGCTTTAAGTGTGCTATCTCTATGTTACTGTACACATTTTTACATTTCGGTGTAAACTTGTTTAAATCTTCAATATTTGGCCTTAAACCATCCTAATGTTGCCCTCTTTGGGTTAAAAAAGGGCTACTGTAGTTGAACTTTCCTATTTGTTCAAACAGTACTGCTTGGTCGATGTCTATGTTACAGCCCCTCATTTAGGTATAAAACCATCTCACTCAGACACACACCCCCATTCTCTCCTCCACTGCCTTGGCGATGCCCGACGTCTTGACCGAGCGAGTCGAAATGGTAAGACTCAGGCCCACTGGGCTCCACAAAGCCTCCCTTAACCTCCGGTGCTCAGGGGGGTAAAAAAAATCCTCCATCTCAAAGGACTGATCCATGGCAGAACTACCAGTGTTGCTCTGGTGCCTCTCCTATACTTTAAATTAAGCTAGCTTCCACTTTCCCTCGTCCTGCTGACCACACCCTCACTTAACTCCCTCCACTCATCCCCACAGTGTGCCATGCCCCTCAGTGTCTCTTGGCATTGCCCACTTTGGTGGAATATTTAAAAATTGGGGGCCAGCTGACTTTAGCCAGCTGACTGGCAGTGCTCTGACAACTCTGATCACTCTGGCACTTTTTCTGGCCTCTCATCAAAAACACTGAATGATAACAATGGTTTGATAGAAAATTTCTGCATCTGCCTTAAACCTTGATATACCTTGATACTGGTAAACAGCCATCTGCTTCTTGACTGTATTTTGCAAAGAGGCAAAGATGGCTGGATGGTTTTTCCTCATCATCAAGCTAGTGTAATAAATATAATGGAGACCACAATGGTGCCAGGACAAGGATATTATATGTGTCTTCAAGGGTTAAATACAGAACAGTGTTAAATGTAACATGTTTTATAAAATGTTCGTCCTTATAAATGTCCTTATTTATTGCTCATTATACTTATAAAAGAATATTCTGTGTTAAAAAGGCACAACTGTAGATCTATATACATCCCATTTGGAATTATTCAAATAGCTTACCTGCCTTCCCTGCAGGTATATACACAGTAGTGCCCACACACATAAAGACGTTCACATTTATTTCCCTACATTTACTAAAACAGCCCTAGTTCCAGCTTAGAGAACTCAGCGGTTTAGTGAAACGTGATGCCCAGACCATACAAGTGCATGTTTTGTGTGCATATGATCATGTGTGCATGTGTGCGTTTTTGAGTGGTCTCAGCTGTGTAGAACGCAGTGCCATGACAGCCAATCAGAGTTAATTCAAAATCAGAGTGGTTCTGACGGCTCCATGGTCTACCTGGGGGAACAAAGTGCTTTGTGTGTGTGCGTGTGTGTGTATGTGAATGTCAGTGTGCATGTGCACACACCTCTTCAACCTTCCTCTTACACTCCACCTGCTTTTCATTGCCCAAATGGCCTGACAAAATCTGTTTTATTGATATGTATTCATTACTCAGCATTCCTCTGCTTTTATTCCACAGATGCAAAATGATGAAAATGGGTGGATGTTTGATCTGAGTTATAAAGTAATAGGCTGTCTTTGAGTTTCTTTAGAAAATGCCTTGGTGCTTACTACATTTCTTTTCTCAGGTTTACAACCCATAGTTTAAATTCCCTGTGAAATTATCCCTGAAGCAATCAGCTAACTCTTTGTCAGTGAAAGCTTTGTGAAAGCTTGGAGGGTTGCCCTTCATGCACCTCACTTTCTCTTGCAATGATCTATTGAATTTCAGTCACTTTATGCAGCTAAAATGTTCTATAATGTTCTAAATTCGAAAGCCTTCCAATAGTTTCAGCTTTGTATCAATTTTATACACATTAAAAAAAAAAAAAAATCTTCATCAAAATCTGCACAGATACCAATCAATATGGATTGTTTATTTGTCAGCCTAGGTAAACTCCTGGTGCTGTCTTACAACTTCTGTAGGAAGCATGCTAAATGTATGACTTACAACTGAATAATATTGTTCATATGATGGACTATAAAAACACATCACTAAGTTCTAGCAACAGTAACCACTTGAATAGAAGGTAAGGCAAAACTTATGACAAATCGGCATGACTGTAGTGAAAATAGTAAATCAGGAGCGAGAGAAAGGCAGGCTTGGGATCAGCTGTTGGGCTTTCAGGATACTACTTTCAGGGTAATACTACAAACTAACATTTGACTATGTTTTTCAGAATCAGAATCAGAATTAGAATCTGAATCAACTTTATTGCCAATTTTGTGTAGACAAACAAGGAATTTGACTCCTGTACACTTCGCTCTCGGTGAGGATTTTGTCTTTTGATTTTTTTTCATATATATAACAGTGGAAATAAAGAATATCTTTTTAAATGTACATATATACACATATATCGTGACCCTTCCAGTGCAGCTTTGGCTGTATATTTCAGGTCATTGTCCCGATGAAAAGTAAAACTCCACCACAGTCTCAAGTCATTTGCAGGTTTACTCCCAGGATTACCCTGTGTTTAGCTCCATTTGTCTTCTCATAAACTATGAACATCACGTTTGCTGTGTCTTCTACATGGTTTGTGACAAGCTGCAAGCAGAAACTCCTATGGCTTCTTTTTTTTGACACGCTTCCATAATGGGCAGATTTGTGTGGTCCATAGCTAATACTTGTCCCTGTCCTATCTGCCGTGCTCCGTGGTCTTCATAATGTTTGTTCCCTAAGGTGGTCTAACAAACCTCTCAGGCCTTCATGGAACAGCTGAATTTATACTTGTTTACACAGGCGTACTCTATTGACTAAGTGACTTCTGAAGGCAATTATTTGCACTGGATTTTATTTAGAAGTGTCAGATAAAGGGAGCATAAGTGCAGTTGGATATGTGCAATTGCAGCAAGAAGGTTCTTGGTTTTAATCCCGGTCTAGCATCTTTGTATATAGAGTTTACATGTTCTCATGCATGAATGGGGTTTCTCTGGATACTTTTGAATTTTTCCCAAATGCCCAAAAACATGACTTAGGTTAACTGGTCTCTCTAAAGTGCGTTTAGGAATGAGTTTATTCGTGTATTGTTGTATGTTGTCAGTGTCGATCCTGTGATGGACCGTCAACCTGTCCAGGGTGCACCCTGCCACTGGAGATCGGCGCCAGTCCCCTAGCTAGGACAAACAGGTTTAGAAAAAGAATGGATGGCTGTATTATTTCTGTTTACCCCTCAATTATGCTCTACTGTGTTGGTCTATCACGTAAAATCTCAACAAATTATACAAACAATTGGGGTTGTAATGTGACAAAATTTGAAAAAGCTCAGTGATTATGAATCATTTCCCAAGCACTGTAAAAATAATCAATATACACATAGCAAATTGATCAAACATAAGTACTTTGGTTCTTGGTTTGAACACATAGTAAACTGTTTCTATCTTAAAAATTTGCTTTGCTTATGTTTTCTGATTGATGCTTGTCCCTTAGACTAAGACCAGAATTATTAAATCAATAAAAAGTATTGAAAGTACATTGGTGTTGAGAACTAATTCTAATTTTCTAATGTTTTTCCTAACTTTTCCCTTATCCTTTTAAGAGGACATATCTTGCTTTTAAATCCTTCCTTTTTACACTTAAATCATTCAGTTGCGATCTATACAAGGTGGATCTGCAATGCTTTGGTCTGAATTCCTTGTTATTGTAGCTCCAAATGTCCCTCTTTCACCCGTGTTCTGAGGTGCGTCTAAGAGCAACTCGTTTCGGTGCGGCCTCTTTAAATGGTACTGAGGCCCCCCTCAAGGAAACAGATCATTCGACGCCACCACGTTCAGCCATTTTTTGTAGTTTGAAAACAGAGATATAATTATCTAGCGACGCATAAAGTTTTTATTCCCACATTGGTTAGAAGATGTCAACAACGGAAGACTTGTCCATCCAGCCTTACATGTTCGAACTAGAGTCAATGCATTGTGTCAATGCAATGCAATGTCAATGCAATGTGTAACAGCAATGAGAGAAAACTGGGCAGTTTTCTCTCATTGCTGTTACACGCTTCAGGTTAACTGTCTGGCTTAAGAGCAAAAAGTAGCACCAAATTGCTCCTCTTTGCCTGATTTTTCAAGATTTTGAAAAACTCCATTTCAAGAATTTGATCTCGCAGGTTAGTTGTCAGCAGTGTGGCACTCTTTCCTTCAACCGGCATGCATTTGCAGTGTTTAAGAAAAAGCTGTGTTGGTGACTTCCGTACCTCAAAAGTTGGAGAAACTCAGCCAGTTAGTGAGTCATGAGGGCCGTGGGTCAGGAAAGGAGAAATGACAAGCTCCGTTCACTGCATCCTTTATCATTCGTCGCTCTCGTTTTCTACATGACGTGAAGTCAGTGTTCTCCCAATGGACCTGGGGGCGACATGTCAGTTGCAGTTGGAAGGAGAGACACTCAATTAGGACCAATTGACGTATGGTCTTCTCTCCAAGCTATCTTATTCTCCCTTCCTGGATAGGTACCTCTGTGGAGTCTCATTTTCTATCACTTGTTTGCTCAGGCCCACAGTTACTGCCTGTAACAGCTGTCTCACTTACTCACACATTTGTTCACTTATTTCTACCTTCATTATAGCCACTCCTTTCCATCTAAGTTAAACAGACTTCAAATGTAAATTCAACAATGGATTGAAAGGAAAGAAATAAAGCGTGGCCGAACCAAAGGTTTGACAGGATTTTTCAACAATTATTCACCAGAAACAACTTAAACCCGAAAGTAAATACCACTGGTACTGTAGTAAAAAGGTCCAAATCCTGCTGCCAGCATTAGCACTCAACCAGCCTAAAATCCTGTACAGCAGCAGTGATGTCGGCGGGTTTATCTCTGAGGAGATGAGATATCCCAACAGCTGAACTTTGAAGGTGCTTTCAGAGACAACTCATACACTGAACTTTCTATATGATAAAGCAACGCCAAAGTGATTTAATTTTTTTTTCTAAACTATTAGCGCAGTCCTATTGAACATTTACTAAATAACTGTCAGGATCTGTGCTATGTCTGTTTGTTTGGTGCTGTTTACTGTATTTAGCCTCTAGATGGCGTTGGAACCTGGAGGAGAGGTGACAGGTGTTCTCTATCTCCCTGATCACCACCTGAGGAGTATTTAAGGAGGAGGCTGCCAGCAACTCATTGCCAGAGTGTTGCCCTTATTTTTATAGCTCAAGCCACATTACCTTTGCCTTGACCTTGCTTTGTTACTTTTGTAATTTTGGATTTGCTACCTTGCAGGTTTACCTGAACCTGACTTCGTCCTCAGCATCGAACTCTGCTTGGGTTACCGTCTTCTGGAAAGAAGCTATCCTGCTCCATGAATAAAGACTCAAGCCTCCTGTTACTTCGTTGGATTAAATCGGCTGGCAGCCTCCTGGTTCCTTCATTCCTTGGACCTCCTTCTGCGAACCCTGTCCACCCTCCTTTGTCCACTGCACCAACATCAGATACTCTTGGACCTATTAACATCCTGGCATTCCAGTATTCACAGTCTCCAGTCTCACGGGTAAACAACCCTTTGGTCTCTCTACCCCCCTCTGGTGAATCTCCCCATCTATCCAGTAAGACAGAATTATTATTTAAGAATATAGGTCCTCAGTTTTCCCTTGCTTACCGTTCTGTTTAATTTACAGTTTGTGTCCCGGTTCCAAATTCCTGCACTTTCCAGTACACTGTAAATAAATTCCTTACCGTTAAACTCAGTCTCCTGAATTGCTTTCTGCATGTGGGTCAAATCTGTTAAAAACAATATGACAACAACAACCTTTTGTTTATCCAAACATTTCCTTTACCTGCTTATTCTTTAGTAAATAAAAATGATCAAACCAAATCTTCAGTCAGTTCTTTACTAGCCACTCAAAGTTCTAAAACATAACAAAATCAATTAAATTTAAAAAATGATTTCTTCACCACAAGTCAAAACCTGGCAATAACGTACCAAACCATGACTTTAAAACCAAGGAACGCAATGAACAGTGACTTTGTTGTAACTACACATCCTCTTTATTAGTGCATCCTTTTCGTCAGGTAACAGTCTGCAGTCTTTTGTTGTAGTTTTCAGAATTTTTCGGAAAGCAACCTCAGCCCAGTCTTCTTTGGCAAATCTTTCAAGCTCCTTCAGATTCAATTGCCTTCTGGCATGAACTTTTGTTTTCAATTCCCCCCACAGATCTTGACAGCGCGATTCAAGCCGGGGCTTAGTGCAGGTCTGTCAATATTTGATCATCTGAAGGTATGCTCTTCACCAGCAGCAACTTAAGTTTTGGATCATTGACATGTTGGAAGACAGTGATGACTTAAATTCAGTTTTGCTGCTGACTGCTTTTGGTATTCCTTCAGAATCTTTACCTTTCCTTCTTAATGATTCCTTCCACGTTACCAAGACCTCAAGTTCTAGATGCACTGAAGCAACAACTATGTTTCACTGAGGGGAAGATGTTAGGGATATGTTATAGGCCTCTCTCTTCTTGCTTCAAACATAATTTTGTCTCATCTAACCAAAGGACATTTTCCAGAAAGTATAACCTTTTCACAGACTCCTCTTTGCATACTGGTTTCTTGAAAGTGTCTCTTCTGAGTCTTCTCCTGTGAAGAGATTTAATGACTGTCTTCCCTGAGACTACAATTTCTGACTTGGCTAAGTCATTTACTGGTGTTTTAGTAGTTGTTCTGCAGTCTTTAGTCATTTCTCACTGACTCTTTCCAGGATGTGGGGATCTTTGAATTTCTTGATACTTCTTACTGACATTTTGTTTATTCCCCTTATGAGCATCAGCAATTCTTTTTCTCAAATCTAAACTGATTTTTGTTTTTGGCATGATGATTTTTTAATTGACAGTTTAAGCCCTTACTGAAGTTCCTACACTATGTGTAAAATGGGGAAAAAAATGTCGATTTTAACTTGATTTTACAAGTTGTGAGGATTACAAAGTTTGGCATGTACTAAACTTCCTCACAGTAGTTTGTACCTATGCCCAGTAAAAAGGTCAGTTCTTGAGTGTGAAAATTTTCACCATCATAGTTTCTGTTGAATACTTAATTTCCGTGGTAAAGTAAAATAATGGAGGTATCTGGTCCTTGTCTTTAGTATAAGAATGATTTCAATTCAACTAACTGCTATTATTACTCCAACCTCCCTGCATGATTTAGGTATCTAGAAGGAAATGGGTACTTTTGACTCAGAAACTTCAACAAAACTGGGCGAGACGGTGGCACAGCGTAGAGCTTGCGATCCATGTACGGTTCCTAAGTCTGATTTATTATTAAAATAAACAGTTTTGAGCCTCACCAAAAGTTTTTTCTAAATAAACATTGCAAAACACCACTTTGCAAAATCCTTTAGAATTCCTAGGAGAACCCACAGGTTGCATTTATCCACATCTTCACTATAACTGCAGCAAATTTGGACTGAATAAGTTGGAGGATATATGTTCCACAAAAGATTTAGAGGGCCTTGTGCCAGGCGGAAATGACAGTTGGGCAAAAACTTTCCCAAATGCGTTTTTCATCATCTTCTGCTTATGACATAGCCTTTGGTTAAGACATTTACCCTGTGTATCATCAAAATGTACAGTTGCAGACATAACTGGAAGCTAATGGAGTAGTGTGCAAGCTAGCAGCTGGCAGACAGCAGCAAGCAGACTGGTTGTCCTTGTAGTTATTGTTAGAAAGGTGAGTGTCTCTAGTTTGTTATGATATGAGACATGGGGGGGATGCTGCAAAGAGAAAAGTGCTTTTTGTACAGTTTTGTTTACAGAGTCATGTCTGAGGGACCTAACAATGTCATCGCCTGTGTTTAGGGTAAAACTAAGAGGTATTTGTGCAAAACTCATTTTGGGGAATTGTTTTGTGAAGATTAAAGCCTCCTTTTGCAGAATATTTAAGAAAAACAAATATTGGTGGAGTTTTAACTAGTTTTATAAACAGCCAAAAAGGGATGTGGCCTAGCAGGCCGGCCAGCCGGCCATTGATAAACAAAGATGAAATTCATTCATTCATCTTCTATACAGCTTATTCCATAGAGGGTCACGGGGAAGTTGGTGCCTATCTCCAGCAGTCTACAGGCGAGAGGCAGGGTGCACCCTTGATAGGTCGCCAATCAAACGCAGGGCAACAGAGACATACAGGACAAACAACCATACACAATCATTCACACCTAAGGGCAATTTAGAAAGACCATTTAACCTAACCGTCATCTTTTTGGACTGTGGGAGGTAGCTGGAATACCCGGTGAGAACCCATGGATCCACGGGGAGCACACTCCATGCAGAAAGACCCCCGGCTGGGACCCCCGGCCTTTTTGCTGCAAGGCAACAGTGCTACCAACTGCGCCACCGTGATGAGCTGAAATATGGTTCCTATCATTTTGTCAGTGGTTGTAATATGTGTTATTCACTTAATTCACTTTTAATAGTAATTTATTCAGGCAGAAGGTCATTTTCTTTGTGGTAAAAACCATATTTTCACAGCAATGAAGTGCATTGTGGCAAACATAAAAGCATTCTGCCTTACTTGATTTTTTTATTTTTACGTAAAGGTTAATCTTAAGTTCTGAAATAAATTATTTGTTTTTAAATTATTTACCTAAGTAGCCAATGTCTAATGTTTTTGAAAATGATTTCGGCTGGTGCGTATAACTGCTACTGTTTTGAGCACCTAATAAATTGACACCGATTATTGCTCAGGTTAGGAAAGTTTATGCTTACATATCAAATTGCTTATTTTTCTCTAATAGATATTTGAAAACATTTACTAAGATGGTTATTGATTGATTTTTTTAAACAGATTTTTTCCACCTTCAGATGAATCCAGCAGTTTTGTAAGGAAATATGTTTGTCGTCATGCCCGGCCATGTTGATGACGGGAAGGAAACAAATAGATAACAATCAAAATTCTGGGTTTGATTATTTGCTCATGTTATCAATGGGAATCCTCAAAACTTAAACCTACAGTAGCCAATATAAACATTTTTAAGGGGACAGTGCAGTCAGTAGTGTAATTGTAAATCACAAGATATGTCTAAAAGATTATTTTTTATTTTGAACTGTTTCCTGTTTTTTACTTTTGTAGAACTCTTGTAGATGTCCAGATTTCTGTACAGTGGTATCAATCAGAAGAGTCTGATATGTGGATAAGTTAGAATTTTTTCCATCAGGAATACAACTGAAATGAGCAACACAATAAGGATGAGGCAGAGCAAGAATCTGAGTAGAAATTGTCATGATCCACAGCTGTTTGTATTTTGGTTCTCACTTGTATTTACAGTACTGTGCAAACTTTTTAGGCAGGTCTGAAAAAATTCTGTAAACAAAGAATGCTTTCAGAAATATAATTGATGTTTGTTAATTTTTATTAATTTACAAAAAAGTGAGTAAACCCAAACATACAGCCATAGTCATTAAGAACTATCTTGAGCGTAAAGAAGAACACGAATTACTAGAAGTGATGGTATGGCCCCCACAGAGCCCTGGTCTCAACATCATGGAGTGTGTCTGGGTTTACATGAAGAGACAGAAGGAAGGATGTGAGAAAACCTACATCCACAGAAGATCTGTGGTTAGTTCTCCAAGATGTTTGGAACAACCTACCAGCCGCGTTCCTTCAAAAACTGTGAGCAAGTGTACCTAGAAGAATTGATGCTGTTTTAAAGGCAAAGGGAGGTCACACCAAATATTGATTTGATTTGATTTCCCTTTTGTTCGTTCCCTGCATTTTGCTGATTGATAAAAATAAATGGTTAAAACTTCCATTTCTCAAAGCATTCTTTGTTTAAAGCATTTCTTCATAAAACACACCTGCCTAAAACTTTTGCACAGTATTGTATATTTAGATCATTTTGGTGTTATTGACCCTCACCCAGCATGGTTTCCATGTCACATTCACATCTTCACAACTTTGGTATCATTTACTCACTGCTGGATTCTACTGTTGCACATGCCCTGGTTCCTGTGTTGATGTTCATCATGTCTCTATAAGTTTCCCATTATTAAATCCATCATGTCACACTCCATTATGCTCTGCCAATGTCCTGTTGCCATTTGGTTCCTCAACAACCTCCAAACATGACAGAGATTGTTTCAACCTAACTTATTGGAGCCAGAGTTTGACTCAGTCAACTCACAAAGCATAATAGATGACACTCTGGATAGTGAGGCTGAAGCACATGATGATGAGGACATCATTCATCAGAACTTATAATGTTCTCGTTCCTACCAGTTAGCCCAACCATGCCTAAATGACCAAAGTCATCAGCATCATTCCAGTACCAATATAAGTCTGTCTTCCAGGCAATTATTCTTGGCAGTAGAGACTGAAGTTAATTAGCTTTTAATTTGGGCTTTCCATGTGGGCAGTTTTTAATTGAGTATAGAACAGTCTTCCACTAAAAAGGAAATATTGGGTATTAAAAATCATGTTTCCGGGCCATAAAAACAATGCAGATCTATGATGGTGAAATTTGCCTGTTCCATTCTGCCCCTGTCCTTTTTACCAACTCCTTTCATGTGTTTCTCGCAAAACTATCCTGAAATCCATGCGCTGTTCTCACATTCGACTAAGAGGTTTTAAATGCAGCTGCACTTTAGAGATCTGAACCTCAAAATAGTACAAATTTCATTAAAACTCTAGAGCAGTGGCAGCTGGCATATTCCTGAAATACATGTGCATACCAATTTTCATTGTTTCCAAATTTAATAATCACAATAATTAAAATAATAAAAACACATTTTAGCATTAGAAGGCATATCAGGACCCAGCATGTTCTTGTTAGTCTAATAATGAAGGGTTGAGAAGGTCCTAGAGATTTCCAGCTTTGATAAGCCATTCACCATTAAAATCTCAAAATTCTTTTCCTCCCTCATTTTTTTTAGAAAGCACCACAATGCAAAAATTTCACAGCTTCTGTGCATCTAGCAAAATCCTACCTTTTGGTATTTAGTGCCCATCCCAGGGGGCTGGACACAGAGGCAGGAGCCCAATAGGATGCTGTCTTCTTAGCAAGTGTGGCACAGTTTTTGTCTTTGTCATAGCATCATGGTTTGCTTTCTAACTATTTTAACAGGGACATTTCCTCAGAAACTTAATTTAAGGATTAATTATTATCAGGTTTGAAGGCTCTGAAGTTTAAGTTTTTAAACCAGTATATAAGATATTCAAATAATGAGTTCACAGGGAAGCTAAACATTGGGTTATTTTCAGCTTTTCATTACTTACTAACATTTATGAAATGCAGAAGTAAAAAAAAAAAGGTATAAAATACAAATGCAGGCTTGCTTCTTTTCTGTTATTGTGTGCATCAGAAACTACACATTTCTAAGACAGACCTGGTAGCTGTTTTGTTATATATTTTCCTGTGGTGGCTAAAATTCAGATAATTAGTGGGGGCTGTTTTGCATATGAAGAAGTACAGATAAAATCAGGTAGGAGTCTCTCTGTCACCTTCCTCTGCTGATGTTTTTACTCTTCTTTTACAGCTTCTGCTTGTTCTTCGCTTTCCTTCCTTCTGACATGTGTCACATTTTGGGCTTCTGCTCTCGAGGGATAAATGCCAGATTACATGGTGTAGTATTTTTATGCGTAGTACATTAACCAGCAGAGCTTACAGCATCAAAGCTTGGTGGAGATCATCACACTAGAACACACTCACGCATATACACCCATACAAACAGAAACGCATGCATGGAGACACACGCTCATATCAGAACTGATACATAGGGTGCAAAGTGCCTCCTTTGATCTCCCCTTCCCTCCTATTCCTAATTACCCTGGTGACACGCATGCATGGAAACATACACAAGGACAATGCACTGATCTCCTAGAACATATGCAAACTTACAAAGAAATGAATAACTAAGTTCTAAGAAACATTTGGTTCTTTTGCGGATAAAATGCTGAATGATATCTTAAATTTTCTTCCATGATCTCAATTACATAGCTTTTATGCCACGTAATCATACATTTTACATTATGAAATTATGGTGACTGTATTTACATGTAATTGCAGTTTGAAAATGATTTGATGAGTTATATCTGCTCTGCCAATTATGTTTTATTTTTGTTTCTTCCCCTAATGACTTTAATATAAGCATGAATTGGATTTATTAAAAACCGTAGAGTGTAGGCAAACCTTTCAAAACACTGTCACACTAAAAGACAGTTTCTTCCTTTTCCAGGTCCACTCGATTTATGCAGCTCTCAGTCTGTACAGCCTTACAGGATACGAGGATTTCTTTCTTTTTTATGATATGCATGCTGATGAATTACATTTGCTCCAATTAAATTTCCTTTTCTTTTTGTTAAATGTTGATCTGCTAAAACTGGTTTTGTCACATTCATTTTTTTTCTTTAGGAACAATCATATAAAAAGATATGAGCTGCATTAAGAAATATTTTGTTTGGCCTTCCTCATGTGAGCAGTCATAATGTATATTTTATGTGACAAGGTGTAGCCATAAAGCAGGATTTTAATAGTATTATTAAATAAAAAGCTAACGATTAAGAAGTTTCCATTTAATCTATCATTGCGATTTTTTTTAGCAATTAGCATGGCTGGCATTCCTAAATTCCCTGTGTATTCCCTAAAAAATGTAAACCGTCTTGTTAAGTAAGATTTTCAAAAAACTGACAGCATTTTTAATAGAGGTTAAAATCAAATTTGATGTATCTGCAGAAAGTTTAGCTCTTGCTCACTTGCTTAGAGGCATTAATACAAAATAAACGGCTTGGCATGGCGTAGAAAATAGTTTACTTTTAAATAGCTTCTTACAGCTCTTCCTTTGACTTAATTTTTGAACAGCTCTCTGTGACAGAAAATGGTGAACAGTTGAATTATTGTTGACAGCAGAATCTGTTGGCAGCTACCTCTAGTGCTGTCAGTGATTGGAGAAATATATTTAAAAGTTTGTGACTGAGCAATCATTGGTAAGGGCCGTTCAAGTTGAAAATCATTTGATTCTTGGGGAAATATGAAACTCAATAAGAGTGCTTGTCTTGCAGTTGGAAAGATATGGGTTCAATTCCAGTTTCCTCCACTGTCCTGTATTAGTCTGCTCTTTGGCAAGGCATTTAAACCAAACTTGCCCTACTGATATGTTTATCAGTGTATGAATATGTGGTTGTTTGTGAGTGTGGCTTAGAAAATGTGGCTTTAGTGTAGATTAGTAGACTATTTATTCAATAAAAACAGAAAGATATTCGGATACAGCTCCTCTAAAGTGTCACCAAAGGTATAAATCAAGCTAAGATAAGGTTAACAAACTTGGGACATAAGTGAAACAAAATGGATGGACAGTTTATAAATGCCATTCAAGCTATGAAATAACTCACGTCTCTGAAGCACTCCATGGTTTCTTACTGGTTCATCTTCTGGCCAACAGGGTCAATGATTTAGGCTATTCATCCTGAGGAGTACACGGCCTTGTTGACCTTTGGGTGCTGTCAGTGGTCAATGAGGTGATATTTTGCTCTATTTTTACCAGTATTGCTGGATGAATAAAGAACCTCACTGTACTCTATGAGATCATTTAGGGGAGCTTGGAGTGGTGTAGAGGACCTCTGCTGTGTGTAAGAGCATGTTGTACTCTAAAGATGTAAACTGTGTGAATTATGATGTTCGTGGTAGGGGCCAGCGGCTTCTTCAGGAGGTGTAGGTGAGTTGCTAAGAGGATGAATTGGTCCTACAGTACATATGGTTTGGGTAAAATCAATAAGGACCTATCTATTAACTGCCTCAACCCAGGTTAATCTCTCTCATCCATTAAGAGTGAAAACAGTTTTGTCTCTGATGGATAATTTGTGTGTTTCCGATAAGATTATAATGTATAGTAAGGAACTTCAGCCGGAAATCTGGCTCACTTGGTCGAGCCGCTAGTCGATAAGCGTGTGCTCCCGGGTACGAGTTCAGCAACTTCCAGATTTCTTTTTTTTCTAGGGGTGTGGGGGCCTAGTAGTTAGAGAACAGGGCATTTGCTTCCTGGAGAGACCACAAGTTCCCCAGTTCGAAACACAGACTACCACTCTGGATTTCTGAGCAAGACCTTTAGCCCCAGAATGCTCTCCGGGTGCTGCACAGGGGCAGGCCACTGCTCCCTAAGGTATGGGTTAAATGCAGAGGGCAAATTTGGCTGGAATGTAAAACTGCAATGACAAATAAAGGTGATTATGATTATTATTATTCAGTGTTCTAGTGTGATCTTTTACCGTCCGAGATTAACTTCTGTTTTACCATATACCCCTGTCACACTACTGCATATCTATTGATTATATCAATGACATAAGACAATAATGCTCACCTTCCCACTCTTTTAACACTGGATTAAATACAATTTGATCATCAGCTAAGCAAGGCTGCCGCAAATATTTTGGACATTTCACAGCATGAGAGAAGTGGCTCTCGCTCATCATATAATCCACATGTGCTCCACTGCCACAGTACTGATGCAGCTGTTAATCAAATATTGCAGCAATGACCCAATCACAGTACTTAATCTCATGCAAAACTGTGGAAACACTAAACTCACTTGGGCATGCTACGTTTTTGACACTCAGATCATTGATATTTTATTCCCAGAGGGTCAGTTGATCATTTAATATGAACAAATGAATAAAAAGACATAACAATGATGACAGAAAAGTAATGTATCTGGTCATGATGCAGAAGAACATTGTGAACATCATCCCTTTGATCTCAGTAGACACACAATACTCAGAAAAAGAGCATATCAAAAGTAATATGCATGCTTCATAAACATGATATTGCACTTGATTTCTTCCTTTTAAACCTCCATTACAAGTGTTTTTGAATGTCAAGATAGGAAGAAGCAGCTTTAGTGTAACGTATGCTACATTTATCTATTTACAGTTAGTCTTTTGATAATTAGTTTGGTGTGGTAACCAAAACCATTTTGTGAGGTTTATAATGGCCACCTAAGAAGAAATATGTCTTTCGATTTATTTGATTCGCGGGTTGACAAGTTTCAAACACGCTATATATTGACCACCAGACTCTCATTCAATTCTTAGATACAAATTAACAGTACTGCTTGCGCACACTGAATGCGTGCAAACCAGACCTTCTAATTTTCAAGCTGCATGCAAAGGAAGATCTGCTCCTAAAATAGACTTACTGAGCACATGGCATCTATCTGTGCTGATGCAGTTTATCCTCACATTTAAATGAGGTATTATGCATGCCGTTAAGATAATTTCTTGTTGTATTTAATTAAATTATGGCCACAATAAATTGCATGGGATTCGGAAACATTAGTGCTTTTTGCAACATGCTGATTGCTTAGAATAATTTTCATCTGCTGAAAGTTGATGATTTTAACGAAAGAAAAGGAAAAATGAGAGGTAGAGGGAGGAAACCACTTCCAACATTGGTTTGTAAAATCAATGTCATAAAACTTAGAATTCATCGTCTTTCTTGTAAAGTTTATAATTTTTAGGAAGTGTGCATTTCAGGAATGCACACTTGTAATTTTTTTTTTTTCTAACCAGAATAAATTGCAGAATTGTTTAACATCCATTTTTGTTTTTGTTGCCCAACAGATGCTGCTTCACATGCAGGCATTAATAAACAGAACTCAAATGAGTTGACTCTGTAGGACTGGGCGGTAAGTAAGTGCTAAGACAGCATCCCTCTGCAGAAGCTAATGACCTTTTTTCATTTATCAAGCGAAAATAACAGAATTAAATCGATGCCAAGAAGGCATAATAATAATAATAATCTGACAGATAATCACACATAGGGGCAGCACATATTCTAGCTTAGACTGTCTTTATTTTTGCGAGGACCTGATGCTCTCTGAGAGGAGTTTTTTCTTTCTTGTTCATCACTTATGCATTTGTGGCTACAGTGAGGACAACTGCAACCTGATGGAAATAGTAGGTGTTAATTGTTTGCGTCTGCTGGACTTGGGTGTCTTTGCCTTTAATTATTTGCCAAAACCCGTTTTATGAATGCAGCGCAGAAATATAGCAGATAGTGAGATGGTGCTTGTGAAACATTGCCAAGAAATAGAGCAAATTGCATTGCTTGATTGTCCCCACTGCTGATGACTAAATATGATCTCAACTTTACAACAGCAGATCATTAAGGTATTATTTCATCATTCAGTTAGCTTAATGAAATGTCTTTAATAGTGAAAAGTAAAAGCATTTAGAATCTACAATTCTTATATTTGATCTTTTGATTAAAATCATTTAGTGGTTAACACAATTCAAGTATTAGTTTACTGCTGTTTATTTCATGCATTTTATTCTTTGCATAAATTAGTAATTTGAGGTGGAGTTGTGCGTTAATATCTGTCTCTGTGGCTCTGTGAGGAGTACTCTCACCAGGGGCGGATGACAAGTGATGACTGTAGCTTACCTCATACTGTGAGTGCTACTCTTCTTTAATCTCCCTCCTCTCTTTCTCTCTGTTTCTCTCCCCCACTATCTTAATTTTTCTCAACCCTGGCATGTAAAAACCTACGTTTCCATCTTAAGACTACACTAATCCTTCAGCAGGTTTTTGGGAGAGTCGTGCTGTTTTGGGTCTCATCTACTGACACAACGATTTTGTGTCATAATGACTTGCAAACACCTGTCCAATTAGGCTGATTGTGATGCACTTCAAACTATTAGACAGATCCTGTGGTGTGGCAAGATGATTTAGCAAAGCACTCTTAATATTTCAGCTCTAGTGGGATGTTTTTGCAATTTTGTGACAAATGTCTGTTCGTAAATCCAGGTTTAGTGAAAGGTAATTGAAGGGGCTTCAAGAGTTAGCTGTCAGATAAGGACAAAAGTCTTTCTAGTAAATTTAACTCATAGTGTTAGTTTGCTGTGTATCATAAATTGTAGAAAATTACAGCCAGTTCATCTTTTTGGAAAGTTTAGAAACGGTTGAAAATTGAGAACAAACCTGTCTAAACATTTGGACTGACTTCAAGATGTCTGTGATTTTATTTAAAAAGTAGTTAAATTATGGTGACAGGATAAGAGTGCAGATGGAATGCTTTTGTAAGCACAGCTGTTGGCAAAGTGGACATACTTATGTTTTACTTTTATTTTCTTATGCATATAATGCCATTCTTTCATACCTTTCCTTGTTTTATTTTTATAAATACTTCTTTAGTGCAAGGGTTTTTAGATAGAAATGTGGTCATAACATCAACAAGTAACTTTTCTCAGTTGTTGGTTTAAAGAGGCATTTGTTATTAAAAACATATTTTACAAAAATAGTATTCTGCAAAAAGTTGTACATTTAATTTATGTTCATTATTGATAACAGGGTTAACTACTAATATTCCTCAAAATCAGCAACGTTAGGTTATTTTACGTGAGGTTATTTTACGTGAGGTTATTTTACTTTTGCAGGTGTTGTAGAAGTTCACCATGACAAGAACTAGTTTTTATCATGTTTTGTGTTCTAAATATCCTGCATTGAATTATCTGCCCAAAAATGGAATATATATATATATATATATATATATATATATATATATATAACAGTCAAGATGTAATTTCATCTCTTAATCAGCTTATCCATTGAGTCAGCCCATAGCATCTGCAACCATGTTCTTTTCAGCTGTTAATTTCTTACATTTTGGTAAGTTTTCTTAAATTTATTTTTAATTGTAGCAGCTTTTAAAGCTCAGCTGTCAAAATATTTGCTCATGAGGATTAGGGACAAACATCTTTCCAGCTGTTTTGGCAACGCTTATAGCCTGAGAAATGTGAAGGAATTTATTAAGGCACTGCTTCTTTCATTTTCTTGTCCCTGCCATACCTGCAAACCCACCACTGGACTTATTACCTGACAGCTGCTAGAAGTGTGAGGTCTGTGTCGGCAAGCCGAAAGTGTTTTCTCCTGGCCAATGTAAAAAAATGAAGCAAAGCATACAGAGTCGCTTATAAGATTACTGAAAAACAAATCTTTATTGTTCAATCTCTCATTGGCTTACTGATCACTCTTTCATGGTCTCCATCTCTATCTGACATACATGTACAATAGAAGCAGTCTCTTTAGCCTATGAGCATGATTAAAAGAAAACAGTTGTCAGGGAGAGACAGGTGAAGGGGTTGGGGGGCTGGGGTAAGGGAGAGAGATGAATGGAGACATAAAGGGGCATGTCATACCATTCACAGAGCACCAGCTCTGACAGAAACCCCCAGGACATGGCACTTGTATCAACTGGGGACCAAATGTAGGTGGTACCAGGCTGTCAGTGCTCTCTACTTAATTAGAAGACATGGCTGTTTTGGCTCAGCGAGGGCAGTTGTAAATCCCAGTCAATTGCATTCACGGGTAGGACATTAGTTTGGCACCTGAAGCCAACCTGTCACATGTTATCTGATGCTGGTCATAATTGGTACATACTATACATCCACAGTCAATTATGACATGTCTACAGATATACCAGAGCTTTTTTGTTCGTCACTGCAAAAAAAAAAAAAACAAACATATGATCACATGACCTTTATTTGCTCCTGCCTTCTTATGTTGCTTTAAGCATAAGAGATCGGTTTTACACTTCGAAGTAGTGTAAAACTATGATGATACCAACTGATAACAATATATTTCTCACTACTCACTTCTGTTGCATCATCATGTCATCTCCGCCACTGTCCCTCAGCTTTGCCATGTTGTTCACTAAGGTCTAGATCAGGTGTGGGCAAAACAAATTTGTTTTGCCACTGTCATTGTCATTTTCTTGAAAGTAGGCAGACAGGAAATGGTGTGAAGAGAGGGGGGAAGACAGAGAACAGCCACGTCAAGGGCCAAAGCCTCTCTATACATGGATCGCGTGCTCTACTGCTGCGCCAGCACCGCATCCTGGACTTTTCTGTTTTAATGTTACTTTTTAAAATAAGACAAAACTGAAATAAGATTAGATTTTATGAGTAAAGGGGAAGATGGATTGTGTTGTGATTGAGAGGGAGACATAGCACATTTAAATGTTAGATTTTGTCAACTGAAGGCTCTTTAAAAGTACTACCTCCTAAGCAAGCATGTGCTTAAAGCACCAACAGGACTTTTTGATTCCAGTGGTGACAGTAGGCTGGTCGGGGACTAGAAATACTAAGACATCACTAGTAATCTGGGGCGATCGGGGATTAGTTAAAACAGTCATAAAGAAGACATACTTTTTTATTCTAGGACTAGCCAACTTTAAATTAGCTATAGATAAAAATACTAAAGAAAATGCATTGAGTATTTATTTCTGTTTTACTTTATACCAAATAAACTTCTAAAATATGTACTTTTAGTTAAGTTGGAGTATGTGCCATTTACTGTTTAATGTAAGTATACCCAGATTGTACAAAAGCAAAAACTGCACATGAGAGTGTATTTTAGTTGCCTTGCCCAGGAACATGTAGAAATATAAGTATACACGTCTCACATTTGGCCTTTTCAAACAGGTTCAGGAAAAATGCTCCTGATCTGTATGCAGAATCTTTCAACAACACCAACAGCAACGAACCACTCAGGGCTTGATCCTCTTCCCTAAACACAAAGGAAAATGCTTGTCAAATCTTGAAAGAAATCATGTACCTGCATTTGAAAATCCATTAGGCAAGGCGTGGAAGCTGGAGTAACTGAGGGCAGTGGAAGCAGATGAAAGGGGTGACTCATTTGATGGTGGCACCGTGTGTTTTGAAGATAGAATATGGTCTTTATCTTGGCCACATGAATAAAAACTGAAAAGTTTATGGACACATGGTCACGCTTCTGTGTGAGCATGCACAAGCATTAGGAATGAGTGAATGCATATGCTCCCGGTTGTAGATACACTGATGCATGCACATTGCCCTCTGGGGCTCAGACCCCCTGGTGTTAAAACCAAAAAGCTACAGGAATGCACACAAATCATTGCTTGTAGGCAGAAAGAAAAGTGTCGGAGGGCATGGAGGGGTAATCAAACAAGAGAGCACTTCAGCAGAAATCTGCAGGTTGTTGTTCTTGTGCTGCTGTCGCCATCCTCTGTAAAATAATGCCCTGTCCATCTTTCCCCATCGTCTTTGCTCCTTGCTTCAATCGTCCCATCTTTTAAGCAAACTCCATTACCAGAAAACCACTATCACAGATTGAAAGGAAAGTATCTTTTGTTTTCATGCTCTGGATTAGCAGTGCACCATGGCTTTTTTGTGTGTGTGTAAAGCCAAAAAACAAAGCTTCTTCATTTTACTATTTGATATAACTCAAAAAAGCCTCACTTGTTCGATATGCAAGAGTGATGGAAAATTCTGAGAAATCTTGTTTTTAAGTTGGTCTCATCTGGTGTTATTCTTCTCTCAAAACCACTTGAAGCCAAACGAAATCACTGAGGGAGAGAGCTTCCAAATGACAAAGGAGAAGGAAAAGATCATAGACCCTGTATTCACTTAATTTCAGCTGAAACCAAGACAAAAAGCTAAATAGCCAACGCCATTTATTATCAACAATTTGCAATTTAACTTCAATTTAGCATTTTTAAAAATCTTTTGTTGCACAATTTAGCCTGTAATTTACATTGCAACTTTGGTTGCATGATTCACATTGAATTGTAGTCCTTTTTACTGCTAATTATTTTTCTCCCTCTGTAAAGATTGGCTTAGCATGCATGAAACTTGCACTTTTTTGTTTAAACAAAGCAACGCTTTAGAAATTTTACCATTGGGCATTTGTCTTACTTACATTCATGAGGGATGTGGTTTTTTTTTACAAGAAAATCCAGAGGATTTTTTCAAATGTGAAATTATGGAAAATCCATATAGGGTTTCTAAACTACAGGTAAAACATGAACATTTAAAGTAGTCAGTGCCCAATCCTTGGAACTGATTGTTATTTTTTTAAAGGGCCAGAGTCTAAAGTAGCAATTGCTCTTCACTGAGTGGCTTCAAATGGAGCTTGTTGAGCCACACAATTTGGAATTATTCAGTGAAAGACAGAAGTGTTTTTTTTGTGGTCCTTTCCTGATTTTACTCTCTCTTAATATATTTTAATAGCTGAAGTTATTCATATAACTGCAACTGAACATCGTATTTACATTGATACATCTGCCAGTTAATTGTGTCTGTTTCGGTGTGTGTGTGTGTGTGTGTGTGTGTGTGTGTGTGTGTGTGTGTGGGTGTGTGAGTGGTTGGGTGATGAATCCTGATGTAGCACTGCTGTCCAGCAAAACAATACTCGGGACCTATTAAAAAGATATTTTAACAATTTAACTTGGGGTTTGTCCATGTGATGAACAGGTTCACTTCCCACTGAGGTGTATTACGATAACAAGTTCTTTGAATATCTAGTTTGTAACAATATAGTTGTCATCCATGTTAATAAATGTTTTGAAGGGTGATTCAAATCACTGAACAGGTCTAACATTTTTTATGTTAGATATCGTTAAAACAAAGCCTAATTTTAGTTTTATTAAAAAATATCTAGTTTTCACCAAGTCGTAATCTTCTAGTAATAGAACTTTGTTTTATAGGGATACACTTAGAAATGAGCTGGTGACCGGATCTTTCACTTGACCTGCTTGACCAGTGACCGATCAAATGGAACTCAAATACACAACTTTATTTCAGGTCAGTGAATGCACCATATCTAAGCATGGTCATGCTAACGGATCTCTTTAGTGTGGAAGTTGTTACTGAACGAAGAAGCCTCAAAGTTACCTATTTTCAGGTTTGGTAAAGTGTGTAAAAACTAAGTCAGAGGAAGCACAGAATATTTAAGAAGCTATTTAAAAAAAATAACTTTCCATAGAGGCATGTCTGAAGTTCATTCAAGTTGCTACTTAAACAGGAAATGAGACTTCTGCAGATAAAAGTTAAGTCAGAACGTAGTGTACTAAAGTTTCTCTAGTATCTTCGATTGAGCTTTTATCCTCTGCCATGGACCATGACGGATTTATGATGGATATAGGCATGTTGGCATGCCTCTGAATATCTCAAAATTGAAGGTAGCGGTCTATATTTTATATGGCATACCCACAGAGACTCTTGTTTACAATTACTAATGCTAACCATGTTATCATAAATGACTTATTAATTCAGCTCTGTTATCATTTTACCTTTGTTTTAAAATAATAGTAAAACAGTGTCGTAATGCAAGTTATCTCAAACACTCAGTGTGATGTCACCTCTGTTCCTAAAATAAATTGACCTCTCACAGCACCAAGGTTGAGATTTTTTTAATGGAAAATTTTTTTAGTTTTATACTACATGTGGGATTTGGAATGTGGACAAAAATGAACTTTTTGTCCACAAATAGAGATGGAGAGCACATTCTGTGGCAATAGGTACAATTTAATTAAGGCTTTATTTCGACAATGATTTGCTTCTTGCCACTTCTCCATAAAGACCACATTTGTGAATTGCACTACTCATTGCTGTTTTTTGGAAGTTTTTTTCAACTGAGATGGGGATGTCTGCACCTTCTCTAGAGTTAGTGTGGGCCTCTTTGGCTGCTTGTTTGATTATGCTTTCCTTTCCTGGCCTGTCATTTTATTTGGACGGCCAAATGGTTTAAAGTGGTTCTATACCCTCCCAACTTCGGGATGATGGATTGAACTGTGCTCTAGGATTTATTAAAACATTGGGATGTTGGTAGATAACCTAACCCTTCTTTCTCTTTACAGTTTTATTCCTGACCTTTATGGCATATTTCTTGGTCTTTCTGATACTGTTTAACAATGTTCTCTAACAAACCTCTGAGGCCTTCACAAAACAGTAATTTTTATTCAAATATTAAATCACACACAGGTGGACAGTATTTACTAATCAGAGGGCTTCAGAATACAAATGGCTACACAACATTTTTGTAGGGGGTCAGAGCACATGGGCTGAATACAAATGCAACCCATACTTGTAAGACTTTTAGTTTTTGATATGAAATTGAAAACTATGTTTCCTATTCTTTTATATTAGAATTATGGGATACTCTCTTTTAGTTTATCACATAAACACTCAGTAACAGTTGACACAAAACTTGCTACCAACCACAATACTGTGTTGCTCCAAAATGTGGTCAACGTGACATTTTCCTGATTGAATTATGTTTATGCAGTTGATGAGGATGTTGATACTGTCATTTATGTTAGAATAAGCTTAACATTTAAGCAGGAAACAGATTTCTGTTTTCGAAACACCAGAAAATAGGAGAGAGTTTAACTAAAACATGAGGTCATTGTGCTTTTTAGCAGTTCATTGCTTTGAGCTGTCCATGAGGGATGCACAGAAAATGCATACATCTTCAGATACCTTGTCCTCAAATATAAGGTTCCCATCCTGTTTAACTGGTTTGCAAAAAATTTTGATAAGAAAGTAAACACACAAACTCACTCGCACAAGAGTTACATAAACCAGTTACACTTTGTTTAGTTGTCCAGACAGTAATTCAGTCATTTGCAGTTTTTTTTTCTCATTCAGATCCACCTCAAACATAAAGAAAATGTTTGAGGTTGATCAAGAAAATGAAGATAAGACAAAGAACACTGCTGAGGAGAAATGGTAAGTGTAAAATACTTACGATAATGTAAAAAAAAAAATATACAGACATATTTAGGCCACATTAACTGCCTAGACAGCATTCTCCAATGTAAATGCACATTAGCATATATTATGACTTGCTGGGCTATGCAAATAAGCTGCATTAATTAGGGATAAAAAATAATCTCTAGCTCTCAAGGAATTTTTTTTTTTCTGGGCAAGCAGAGCGCTTGGCTGTCAGCAGGGAATTAACTAAACAAAACCTCTATGGAGAAGCACAAGTTTTCCTCATCTGACTAATTCTCAGTGTTTTCTTAGTTAATGGTGTCATGATTAGTGCTTCACTGAGCTCTGCAGCTGCGGACTCAGGCTTTGAGCAGCTTCAAACCCCAGCAGAAACAGTTAATGTGATTGGACATTTCTGGGTTGAGTAGATGGCTTGCTGGAGTACTTGCTGTATTAATTATGCTCTTAGACAATCAACAGCTAAGACTAAGACTATGCTTTGATATTGAGTTTCATTTCTACATGCTACAGTAAGTACTGCTTGGACATGTGCTAAGCCAGAAAAATGAGTGTTTTTAAATATAGTACATCTTTGCATACCAAATAGACACATACAACTTGTCAAATTAGTAATGTTGGCTTATGTGACTTATTTCCTTTTATTTCGTCCTGGAACAACTTTTCATCGCACACAGCTAAGATTAAGACACTCAAGCACACATCAACTTTGGTGATGTCTTTGTTTTCAGGTTACACTTGACACAGATGAGCTTAAAATGAATGTTTTAACTGCCATCCAAAGCCATGAAGGTATCATACTTAAAAACATTATGTTTTGGGGTGCCACATGTATACAGTCCTTAACGCAGATGTCCCTGATTCGATTCCCTGACCAGGGTTGTTTACTGCATTTCTTCCACTCTCTCAGCCCTTCTTTCTGTCTAACTACTAATGAAATAATGACTATGATACAAAACTTTAAAGAAACAATTTTTTTCTGTGGGACATAGTTTACCATATGTCGTTAAGTTTTGCTCATTCCTTTAATGCACAACAACATAATTAGTATAAAACTGAATATCAGATATACAAGAAATATAACAAAAAACACATTCTTTTGTCCTTGTAGGGTAGAGCCTCTACTGGTTTCATATCATGTGAAATCTCCTCAATTTTGGCAGGTAGGTAAATTCCTTTGGGTTTTTGCTGTGTCTCTGAGCAGCTCTTGCAGTCATTGGCTGAGGAATCTGTAAGATGTCAACTCATACCAAAATGTCTTATTTTACTTATAATGCTTGGAATATGATTGGAATGCATTTTAAAGACTTACAATACTGTCTAGCCTTATTCTGAAAGGGCTGCATGTTTTTACAGGTGCTGTGGTAGTCTGTTAAAATAACATTTTAAACTTTAAATACAGCATAAAACTACAAAAACATTAGGCAGAAATGGATATTGGGAGGAAAAAGACACCGATGTTAATTTGGCAATGATCACTTTTTATCCAATGGAAAAGAGGTAAGATGCACCTGTACCCTTTTAAATAAACTACATTGTTACAGAAATATCAACCAAGAATATTCTAAATCCACACAAATTCATTACAAATGTCTCATTTGTAATCTACCATGGATTTTTGAATAAGACACATATTGGACGTTGTGGAGAAGTGCACTTCCTCTAATAACCACTAGATGCTGGTAACGTCAGTCAAACCCTTGCAGATTTATTTTAATCAGACTTAAGTTATGGGTTATTGGTAAATTAATGTCGTGTTATTATTGCTCTAAATTTGAATACAAAATCTAATTATAGATTACAAGAGAGAAGGCTCATGTTTAGTAACTAACCGAATTCCCCTTATTCTTGTTTTGATTACTTTTGTACGCATTGGCTGGTATAAGATTCTCACAGTATGATAACCTTGAATTAAAACACCTATTATATTTACACCTACAGTATTTACACACAAAAAAATAATAAAAAATGTACATCACGATCTTATTCCTTTTACTTAATTAAAGCACAAAATAATCTATTCCTATAATTATACAGTTTCAATTATAACAGTCGTGACATTAGTATTTGGATTTTATACATAGATTTAAAATAAAAAATAAATACAAAATTTTGTAGTAGTTTGTGAGTAAACAAGTTTTTGGAGCTGAATGTCAGATGTTTTTGCTTCTTAGTTCGTTATATTCTAGCACAAGTATATCAAGCTGATATTAACTGACTATTTAGTCAGGCTCTCTTCTCTGGTTGCTGGCCTGCTGTCGGCTGCATACCAGACCTTCTGCTTGTAGCTTTGGAATAGTTTTCAAACAGGTTTACCTTAAAGTGAGTAGCGTTTCTTTAGTTTCCACATCGCAACTGTCCATATGCTGTACTCTACGACCGGAAATATTTCCAAACATTGGAATATTTGTTTTATTTTTCTACCAGCTGACCAATAGTATGAAGCAAAGGGTGGGGGTGCCACGTTATTTTCCACACAGCTGGCACTTTCCCTGGTTTCTTATTACAAGGACATCAAACTATAGAACTGGTATGAGGGAAATGTGGTTTTGAAACCTTTACTTTTTAAGCCTTGGTATAACTTGAACTTCAATGTGTGGGGGAATGGAGGAGGGGGGTCCTGATTCCACTGGCTTCCATGCCTCTCCAGGGAATAAGGTGTTGTATGTTTGATTTCATGCAGTTGTTCTAGAGACACAGGGGGGCTTGTGGTAGTTTGAAGAAGTGAGTATACACAAAGCATACCCCCACACACACACAAACATGCGCAGACTTGTGTTTGGTAGGCCCGATTGTTTCAGATGATGGATGTCACACTTTAACCCATGAACACGGTGCCCCTGCTGCCTTTAATTGCCCAATCAGAAGGCTGGAACATTTGTTATTGTAGGGCAGTTAGGGCTGGATGCCAAACTGTACACACACAAACAGAGACGCTCATGTAAACAGCATCTACCCTTTCTCTAATCAACATTTGTCTGATTGGGGGTGAGCTGTGCCTAAAGGAGTACGAGATGTTTCTGCTATCTTTATGCACAGCATTGATGACAGGGCCGTGTTGCTGTCATAGAACATTAAAACACAGTGACACCTGCAAGTGTGAGCTCTCTTCAGAACTGTCCACTTTAATCTCCACAACAGTGACAATTTAGCAATGAAAACTAACAGAGGGGCTGGTGTTCTGATGTGACATCATGACAAAACAGTACGTTTTTAGACAGATAAAAAGGACAAAAGCTCAGAGGGAAAAAAAAAGTCTCATCAAATGTTTCTTGGTTTAATTTCATATTTGTATCCTGGTGATGACTATGACTTCACTGCTGAGCTCACTGCCAAGATCTTTCCTTTAGGAGGTTAGTGAATTCAAGCAAATCTAGTTTATGCTGTCAAACTATGAACTCAAATCAAAGCTATCTACATTGCTTTGCTACAGTTTCCTGGTTCGATTTCAGATGTAGGTGGCAAGGATGAACAAAAGGGGGCAGTATAATATCAGCAAAACAGAGGTAATGCATTGTGTTACTTTTTTTTCCATCTCTCGTTTTTGACCCATTCACAGTTCTCCTCACTTGCTGTCAGCTTTTCCCCTTTTTTTCCAACATCCAGCTCTTTTCTGATTGTTTTCAAGTTTCTATGCTCACTTTTGCTTGCTCACAAACACACACACATCTGTGATGCACACATATACACAACCACAGAGAGAGAGAGAGACATGCACAAATGTGAATTAATCTCTGGCCTGATACACCAGCTCAATTATGAGCCACAATGCGTGTAATTAGAAAGGAATAAAATGCATTTCAGTTTTCATTAATGAATTTCATTGATTGGCTCTCTCTCTTTGTTCCTTCTTGTGATTAAGTTAACTTTGAGGAGAATAAACACCATACTTGCAGCATACACCAGTGGCAGACATGCTCGCACTCATGTGTGTGGCATTGGCTCTGTGCGTTGTCTTTGGCTGAGTTTTGGTAGCAGTGTGACCAACTGCAGAAAATATAAATAGGCTTTAAAACAAACAGAAAGGAGAGATGGAAACAGGGGAAAAATCAAAAGAAAGAAGTCATAAATCTTGTTATGAAATGGCTGGAAAAGCTAGAGATGGTGTCATTAAAAAAGGAATGAGAGGACAGCAAAAGACATAAATGACACTATTTTAGTAATGCTGCTGCAGTATAGTGTAGTATGCTTATAAACATGATTTGAAATAGGAACAAAAAGTTAATTTACATCTTTCATATATGTTATGAACCATGTAAAGTGCTGTGTATCTGTCATGAATATGTTTGTGTGTTGGCAAGGAAGCATGCTAACTCATCATCTACAGATGGTGGGTTCACTCAATGCCCACACCTCTTATTTTTATGTCTTTTGTGTGTATTTTATAGACAGACGGGTGTGTGTATGTGTCAGTCTTCCAAGCTTTCCCCAGTGTGTGTGTGTGCACACATGGTGGAACAGAGGCTCTGTGTCAGCAGTGGTGTGCCCTCAGTGAGGCTGTCTCTAATTACAGTCTAGGGTTTCAGCGTTTCAGCCCGTCCATCTCCCTGTTTAAACCCAGCTAAGGCAGCCAGGCCCCACTGAGCCAAGGTAAACCATACAGCTAATTAGACAGACAAGCTTCCATCTCTGTACCAACGGGGGAGGTAGATAGGCGGTGGGAATGGGTCTTGGAAGGGAGGAGTGTTATTGGAGAGCGAAAGACTTGGGTGGATGAACTTGAAAAGTGAAAGACGGAAAGAGCAGAAGGATCAGAGGGAAATGACCAAAACAGTTAAAAATATATATGGAAAATTTGAGTTCTTTATCTGTCTAATTAGATTACTTAAACACTATCTGTTTGTAAAATCTGGCAGTATTGATAGGTTTTTAAAAAACCAAAAAAAAAAAAAACACACAACTTTATCAAACACATCTAATAAAATGCCTTGCTATGTTGTCTCTCTTTCATTTGCACTCACATGTGATGCTCGCTGAGCTAGTCTCTCCGTGTGTGGGGATGTGGAGGGTGGGGCGGGGGTTATTTTTGTGGCATTAGAATATTAGTCTAAAGGTGTTTTGACACCCTCCAGCGCGTTTTTGAACCCAGGGGTAATTTGCATATTGTAAACAAATGTAAACGGGGGGAGAAGGTCATTGGTCAACCTGGGGCAAGCTGATCTGCATAATTGGCTCCGGTGGTTCAAATTATAGCGTGCTGCTGCGTTAGTGAAAAAAAGTGGGGGCGGCGAAGGAAGCGAGGGGGGCAATTATGGTCATATGCAGCCAATGAAAAAAATTGTCCTTTCCTTTTGCTGCAGCCTTTGCCTCTCCTTTCTGCCTTATTCTGACCAATGAGATTGCTCTGTGGTGCCCGACAGCAATCAGAAATTCATCTCGCTCCACGACAGCTAGACCCCACCCCCTTCTTAGACTGAGATGGAGAGTGAAGGGAAGTGAGGGAGACAAGAAACAAATGAATGAGAGAAGAAGAGAAAGAAGTGTGTTTGAGTGTGTGACTGAAGGAAAGAGTGAAACAGAGAGAGCCAAAGCAGTAGATGGGATCTAGACTTGCCAGTCTAGGCGGTACAAAATGTAGTGGGGGAAAGCACACAGAGGGTGAGGATGGGAGAGGAAAGGGTGAGAGGCAGACACTGGCTCTGTCGAAGGAGCTAAAATGAGAAGAGAAGAGAAGGAGCAGAGAAATGGAGAGGAAAATAAGATGCTACTGCAGTGTGAGATAGGGTGACAGATCTGTTCTCCTCATACCAAACACCATTTTCTCCTGCCTTTCCTGTCCCAAGTGAGGAAAAAAAAGCCACATTTGCAGATTCTACCTTATCACCGAAATACTAGAAATCATCTGTCCGTATTTGTGCAGAGAGAGAGGTTGGATAAGGGCACAGTAAATAAATCATGGGGGGCTCATTGAAAGAAGGTCACCGGCTGGACCCTGGCTGCACACACAAACATACACAGAAGTGCGCGCTCATACCCATGCGCATTGACAGGCCCCTGCCCCTCATTTCGAGGTGCTCTGGGTGATTCTCCCAGAGTAATGGCTTCTACCCCATTCCCAGTCTCCTGTCTGAAAGAAATCACACACAGTCCCTTCAACAGTAGCTCACACACTGACATACACACACCTGGCCAGTCTGGCATTGGGGAAAGAGAACGGATGGAAACAGTCGGGTAAATACCTTCTTTTGTTGATATTTGGCGTTCGTATCCACCAGCATGCCGTTGTACTGTCAGACTTTTATCTGTTGCCGTTGTTGTTTATTTCAGGCATTGTCAACAATTGTGTATATTTTCACCTTTAACTCTTTGTTTCTTTTATATTCTGAAAGTAAACTGTCTCTATTCATGTGTGTTTAAAGAGGCCACCGCATAAGCACGGCCATCTTGGACAAGGGTTCAGAGCCTAGTTGAGATGCAAATAAATTTTATGCAGTTTACAGAATGATGCGTGAGCAGTCGTTTGGGCATGTTTCAGAGTTTATTTGGATTTAACAGTAGTTACTTGTCATATGATGGTCAGTGTAGAAAAAAGTTGACACCTTGAGGTATTTAAGATGGCCGCAGTTGCTTATTCAAAACTCTTGGCTTGCTGTACTGTAGTTAACAGAGTTCATGTTCATCTTTAAGGAGGGCTACTCTTTAAAATATATTTGATCACCTTCAAACATGAGTTATGATTAGGCACATATTATAGAAATTCAACGTATTCAGTGAATTGAGGCCCATTATGCTTTAGACCTGAAGGGCCATGGATACTGCACAGATTGCATGAAATTACAGATCTAGTAATAGTATATAATTAGGTAATTATTGCCTTGTTTTTGTGTACGTGAATATGTGTCTCTGGAGTAACAAGTGAGTGAGAGACCTACAGACAGAAAAGAAATGCATGGAAGCAGTGAGAGAGATGCATATGTCTGTCTGGATTTCTATCTCTGTGGTGGGTGGTGAGTGGGAAGGTCTATCAATCATTCCCAGTCATTTATATTCAGCAGTTCATATCACTTTACCACAATTGGGAGTGGGAGAGACTTGGCTCATTTACATAAGGAAGAGTAAAAGTTAAAAGCTGTCAAAGCAAACAAAATATACTGCTGTATTGATGTACAGACTTCTTTTGTTTAATACTACCAGCTTATAATGTGTGTGTGTGTGTGTGTGTGTGTGTTTGGGTGTGTTTGCGTGTGTGTGTTCGTGGCATTTCCCTGTGTGCTGAAAAATGCAGTCCCATGCAAAGAAAAAAGCCTTTTTTGATAACTTTTGCTAAGCTTTTGTTGCCTTGTTAGTATTTTTTACACCTGTTTCCTGCCACAGGTGAATCACTTACTGCAATGTATTAATAGTTTAATGAATCAAGTGTAACTTAAAAACATTTATTTCGCTGAACTTTCTTAATATCAGTTTAGTACATTGAAACATAAAATAAAACAAATACATAATTCCATGGTGTAAATAAAAATGTATATTTTATAAAAAGAAATGAGTGCATTCTGTATTAAAAACAGATTCGAATGTGATTTTATTGTTTAAATAGGGGGAAAATATGAATACAATCAATAATTTCTACATTTTTTGTTTGCTCTTTTTAATTAACAAGTTAAAATTTGCAGGTTTGCAGTTTTTTAAGTGGCAGTGTGTGCTTAAAAAAAATTCAATTCATAAATTAAAGAATACTAAAAATTCAAGGAAAACTAAAACATATCATTTCACTGCAACAATCCTGTGCAGCATGCACTTTGACAGCTGTGTGTTTTTATCACACAATAAATTTGATCATTTATCTAACCACATTGTTTATGTCTGCTGAAGCAATTAAAAATCCCAATAGTCACTTTTGTATGCAATATGTTATTTTTATTTTGTATAATTATTCACCTGGATGGCAATGTAATGCAGTTGATTGTTAAAAAATAATGTAGCTTTTTTCAGTTGTGCTTTCATTACGTCCAAAACCCAGTTATCAAATCCACAACACAATATAAAAGTTCATTCCTTTAGATGTTTTGAATAATTTTTTCTTTAGTTTTAAAATTTTGCTTAAATCTGTTTCAAACTATATATCAATAATCCTCATGAATACCATTTGATTAATTGGTTCAGAATTGTATTTAGAGTAACTAAGATCAGAGACGCTCACTAATCCTTACAGTTGTCTCTTTAATTGAAAGTCATTTAATCTACTAAAAGTCAAGCTTGGGGGAAAAAAATACTGTTTAATTTACATGTTTGACACATTGAGACCAAAACTAGGTCCATACAGCTTACAGGCATTTAGATTGCAACATGAATTTTTTCAATTTTTCCGAATGTTTGATAATGAAAGTGTATAAGACGAAATGTGGTCATGCTGTGCCTTCCTTATACCTTTATTTCTTCGCCCTTCACTCCGTCCTCCGTTTTTGGCCAGTTCACTTTGACTCTCTATATGTGTGTGACCTTGTGTTCTCTCTGAGCTGGTGTGTGGAAATTGGGCACACCTAACTACAGGGGCTTAAGTATAATCATGTATTTAGCTGCAGAAATGTACTGACACACTGTTCCTCCCTGGAAAAAGAGAAAATCCCAACGTTAATTGAGGGATATTACTGTTCAGATCAATTTCCATGTTTCTAACGGTGATATTCATTCCCTCAAACCTGAACAAATATTTATGTCTGGGTGCAAAAAGAATAAATGAGAAAATAAATCAATATGAAACTATTTCATTATTTCCGACAGCTTTAAAAATACCTGCAATTCTGCAATAACAAGCACATTTGATGTAAGTTCAGTAAGTGTAATGTCTTTTGTTGCTGGTTTATTATCTTTCTTATTTCTATAATCTGAAATAAAATGATCATGCTACATTTTTATTAATGTGCAAATTTAAATAATCTAAATGAAACATTCAAAAAAAAAAAAAAAGACTCGCCTTTACTGTTTGTAAAAATGTTTTCTGGGCATTAAAATGCATTACCCAGATTTATCCAAGTGGCAATACTGCCAATAGGGGCCAGTGTGTAACCAAGTATAGGGCCTTACTGAGACCGGTGTTCACTAGTGGAGAAAAAAGCCTGGCTTGGGGGAGCTCATGGGGAGGAGGAAAGGGGCATATTGTTGGAGGGGTTATTGTGAAATGGGAAACAGCAAACAAGGCAGTCTTTAACTATGGTTATAGAATATGTTCAAGTGATGTCTGAGATGTGCCGCGTGAATTATTTGCCTTATAATAAAGTGCATTTATGACACACAGTCATAAATATGCATCAGTACAAGTGTTTTCAAAATTGAGCCTCTTTAACTTTTCTTCTCCTCTTTACCCCCTCAAACTCCCTTGTTTTTGTGCTAACAACAGAAAACTACGTCTTTAAAATGCAACCCACTAGTTGATGTTGTGGACAAATTTTCCTATCCCCTCTTGGGTTGCTGCTCTTTCTCCTTCTGTCTATTTTCTTCTCCTCTGTTAAATCTGCTTATTGTATTAAATTGTGGCATGGTTTAAAAATGTTTTGAAGTCACAAAGCAATTAGAGAATTCCACGAATTGGTGTGTCTGTACGTATAACTGTGGTGCAACAAGCACATCGCTTGCCCTCTCTCTCTCAGCTTGTCTCATCTTCATCATCAAAATCCTGTTTCTAATTTCTGTGGATTTCCTGCCAAAAGCAGCCATGTTGCTGACCCCCTCAACTTGAACATACAATGTTCTTAATATCCAGATTAAAATTTGTTCTTTAATCTCTTTTCTACAACATGTTAAATTATTTCTGCAATCAGCCACAAAGCCAACCCCACCCACACCCTTTCTCCTCATCTGTGGCCAGGCCTCCCCAAACATAACATCATATGCAGATGCTTTGAATGCATCTGCCTCCCACCCAGGCTCCGCCACCGCACACCCGCTCACCCGCCCACCTTCCCCAACCTCCCCCCACTCTTGTCTCTTTGCAATTAGAAAGTGAAAGAGTGCAATAAAGGTGGCGCTGTATAGGAGGGCAGTTAATGAAAGAAAGGATTATGGGTAAAGGCAGCGTCAAGGGGAGATTAGAAAAGACTCGCTGAGACAAAAGATCCTACTGACAAGAGCCGCTTAGGGTGCACATAGCACAAAACATTTGGTTAAACATAAAACATACACAGACACAAGACAATATGTGCATCCCAAAAAACATATTCTGAAATGCATGCCTTAAAATTTGCTCTGATACATTATTTTTTAGCAAAACTGTTTTTTTTTTTGTATTTCAGTATTGCCTTCTGCAGAGGAAAAAACTATTTATTGATGAACTCCCAGAAAAACCCTCAGTCTGACCCTGGATTTAACTTAATTGTTTTATAATTTGACACTATAAAACAAATTGCGAGCACATCTGGTACAGCTAAGGACTGTTTGCTTCTTATTCATCACTAAGAGGAGTTGCTGTCATAAATGAGAACTTTAGATCATCTTCACTTACTCTTTAGCATGGAGTTCCACAGGGTTCTGTTCTAACCCCCTTTTATTTGATCTTTAGTTGCTTTCCCTATATCATCTTTTAGGTTTGTTCAAAGATATCTTTTATCATTGCTATACATATGTTATTCAGCCTTATTTTACTTTTAAACCCTTGTGGGTCTTGAAAGTTTCAGTTTTACCTTAGGTTTTGAAATGTATAAAACCCTGGCTGTGTGACAATTTTCACTAATTCTACAATGAGAAAACCAAGGTTTTTATTTATGCTTCATAAAGCTTGGTACTTCAGATAGCTGAAAATCTTTGTTCGCTTGCACACAACAAAAATTTGGGTCTAATTTTAATGGTAGTTTATCATTTGAATCCCATGTCAAAATTTGAAACTAAATTTTCCACTATAAATATCCAATGCTGCAATGGAGACTCTATTTTCAAAAGGTCAACAGATTACTAGTAAAGTATTTCAATTTTTATTTTTCTCAAAAAAACCTGATCATCTTCAGCTTGTCCAAAATGTTTCTTTTAACTAGATCCTCTTTATACTCCAATGTAGTGTGTTTATCGATTTCTCTGTACTGGTTCCTTCTTACTACATTCAGTTTAAAGTTCTGGTTTGGATTTGTGAGGCCCTGCATGGTGCATTGCTGATCTTTTCTGGCCTTATGTCAGCACTAGGACCTTCGACTGATCATGGCTTATCTCCTCTGAAATTATTATGGAGATGCTAAGCAAGTTTTAGAGTTTTCAAAGTTTAAGCAATAAGATCTATAGTTATGGAAAAGATAAATGCCAGAAGTACAATAAAGAAAAATAGCTAAAACATCAACTGTCTTACTTCCAATGCATTTAGTTAATAAAGTACATTACCATAAAAGATAGTTTATAATGTGGTGTGCAGACTGTGCTGTTACTTTCTTTCAGATTGTCCAAAATGAACTTCTTGGCTGTTCACTAGCTTTACCCACCATGAGACAGGCATATGGTCTATTTAAGTAGAGTGATAAGCACTTCGGCCTCAATACTGAACAGGGAGCAAATTGAAAGTGAAGATTGCCTTCCCATAGACTTTATCTTTTCCTACTAAAACAGGGAGCAGGCCGCTACGACTACACCTATTGATTTTGCAATTTCAGCAAATTAAGAAGGAGACAGCCAAGCCTATTAGAGATCTGTCTGTGGCTAGGCCTAGCATGGGCGTTGTGGTGTGTGTGATGGTGATGAGGATAGATAGAGACAAAGAATGTGTTTCCAATTTGGACTGCTGTCTAATTACGTTTTAGCCCCACTAAGCATGATGTATATAAGTAAACATGTGCCAGTCTTATTTTGATTTCATGGTACATGTCATCAGCTGCTGGCACAGCAGGCAAGCTGAAGCATATAACAGTAATGTGTAAATATAACACAAGGCAATCAGAATGAATGAATTACCCACACATGTGGCCAGCCTCAGAAATTCAGTAATAAAAGAAGCTAGAGGCCAATCTGTACCAATCTAATATCTACAGTAATAACCACTGCAATAAAAAGAGTAATGACATGAAAAGAAATTTCTATAAGGCTGTGAGGAAAAAGGTGCAGTTCAGCGACATACAGTACATCAAATAATGCAAGTTCCTATAAATGGGCTGTTTTTTTGGTTCGTGTCTGTATGAGCTTTATGATTCTTTTTTGTGTTTTTAGTGGCCCCTTTTTTTGCTTGATTAGCCTTAAATACATCAAGGTGGAACAACAGCAAAGGTCAACAGATTACCCTGCTTCCCCCCACGGAAGCAGCCTTCCAAGTGCACTAATCCATGATATACATTTATAGGCAGGAGGTGAGGTTTTCTCAATTTTCAATCTGATTATGTTATAAGCCTATATGACTTCCATATTGGAGTTTTAATATGGAAAATTCAATAGGAGTAGTGATGGATGATTTCTCTGGCAAAAGGTGCACATTTTTCATAATGATAGCTTTTTGGGTCCTCTAAGAATGATGAAATATGAGTTTTTTTTATTGATCATTAGTCTTGGGACTGCACCTGCTTCGCCAATTTGTTTCCAATCAGAATTGGCATTAAGATTCATATTTCAGATCACAGCAGCAAAATTTTCTCATTATTCATTTGATAACAGACAAGAATTACAAAGAGAAAGAGCAATACAAGATGTCCAATTTGTTCATTTTCCTCTAGTCTGATTATTATTTCTTTTTACTATTTTAAGGGTAAATTAGATTGTAATTTTTCCAGTTGCCCTAAGACATTAGGTTTATGTAGAGAGTAGAACATACAAAAATACCAGTTTTCCTCTTTAAGGTACAAATTGGTTTTACTGTTTATCTTGTGATCAAAAATATAAGCTAATGCTTGGCAAATGTCAACTAATTCATTTTTGTGTCATGTATTGTGTTTCAAAAGGGTTCCTATCCTTTAAAAATGTTCTACTTTTTTCATATTACAACCACAAACTTCCATGCTTTTCCTAGGATTTTATATAATTAACCAAGAAAAATTAGCACATAATTTGAAATTAAAAGGAAACCTCAGACCTGTGAAGACATGGCTCTCCACCTAAAATAACAGGCCACACCCTGAACACATACGATCATGACCATGATGCATGGCGGTGGCAGCATGCTGTAAGGATGTTCTTTTGCAGGGAGATGGAAGCTGAGTTTTTAGGAAGATGGATGGAGCTAAATGCAGGGCATTTCTGGAAGAAAACCAGTTTGAGGCTGCAGATGATGGAGGACTGGGAAGGAGACTTGTGTTCCAGCAGGACATCGACTCTAAACATGCGGCCATAGTTACACTGGAATGATTTTAATAATAATTCAATTCAATTCAGTTTATTTATATCGCGCCAATTCACAACACATGTCGTCTCAAGGCACTTCACAAAAGTCAGGTACATACATTAGTTAATCCTAATCATTGAACAGTGCAGTCAGATTCTGTTATTTATTCAAATTGGATAAAAAGTTTTTCTATCTAAGGAAACCCAGCAGATTGCATCCAGTCAGTGACTTGCAGCATTCACTCCTCCCGGATGAGCATGTAGAGACAGTGGACAGTCACTGGCATGCCTTTGCTGCATGTTCATGTTTTAGCATGACCCAATCAAAGCCCAGACCTAAATCTAATTGAGAAGCTGTTATATAACTTGAAAATTTATGTTCACAGACACTCTCCAACTTGAATGAGCTTGAGCTTTTTTGCAAAGGAGGGTGGACTGAAATATCAGTCTCCAGATGTGCAAAGCTGGTGGAGGCCCCCAAAAATTGCAGCAATAATTGCAGTGGAAGTTGGTTCTACGAAGTCATGATTGTGGAGGGCTGAATACAAGTGCATGCTACAGTGTTCAGATAACTATTTACCCTTTTCCTTCCATGTCAAACTTCTCAGCTATTTTTTGTTGTCTTTCACTTAATATTGCAATGAAAAAACACATGGAAGCTTATGGTTATAAAGTAACAAAATGTGGAAAAGTTCATTGGGTATGGATACATTTGCAAGCACTACATGTGGTTTTAATGTGTTTTTTCTGAACACATTAAGTATCTGTTGCAGAAAAAAAAAAGAATTTGTAAGAATAAGTGGCAGAAGTACAGAGAATATGAATGGAACAGTTGATAAGTCAACTTGGGAATCTCAAGCTAAGTCACTGATTGCTTCTTGGAGGAGATGCCAGCTAATTGTTAGGTGATTAACATGGCAAGCTGTAATTATGTTTGCCTAAGGACTCGATTAGTGTTTCTGCATGTCTTATGGGCGCTGAGGGGCTGTTTCTCTGTGTGTCTTAGCCTATCTGTTGGCTTGAGGACAGATGGCACATTGTCAAAAGCTGACATGTTTTGTTTTCCCTGATGTGTGTCTATGTGTGTGTGTGTGTTTGTGTGTGTGTGTGGAGAGAGCAAAGCATACAAAGAGACGAGGAGAGAGGAGACAAGCTGCGCCCAGGGACGTGTCCTTTTGTTTCAGCATAGTTAATTAAGTGCTAATTGACTGTAATTATTTACATCATCACGCACAGCGAATGGAGATGTCAAGTGGCAGAGGCACAAAGGCAGTTGGTGGGAGGCTGGCAGCTGAGAACCTCCAATCTGTTGATGCTTGCATGGTTATATCTCCCGGCCAGCTGAACAGGAACCATTAGCAACAAGCTAAAAACCTATATTCAACAGACATGGACACATATGTATGCGTTTCACCTGACTTGTCCCCATGTTGTGATTTGTGCGGCATAAAAAACAAAATAAACAACAGTTAATGTTTTAAATGCAAACTGTAGGAACAAAGTGAGAGTAGAGGGCACGATGAAGAGGAAAACCACGCAAGACGGAGAGTGACATTGATCAGTCAGCAGGAGAATGAGATAAGGCAGTATCTGGTGTGTTAACACCTACAGCTAATCAACATGACAGAGTTTGGACTTGCCCTAGAAACAAAACATGCATGGAGAAACGGGAAGATGCACAAGTCAATGTTATCTCACACTTACACATGAATGCAGCATGAGGGCAATAATGCTCAAAGAATAAGGCTCCTCAACAATTCGCAACGCAGTGATTCTGTTATCGACTCTCTAAAATACATGTCATCATATTTATAGAGCAAGTTAGAACCTCAAACCACCTCACACCTCTGGGATCTGCTCTTTCTTCATCAGAAAACCAGTGAACCCTGCCAGAAATTTGGTAGCAGCTGGACTTCCCTCCTCTGTTTTTTCGGTGACAAACGAACAGCAATAAATCTTAATAATTCGCTACACCTGTCTGCACATAAACATTTTAAAGGCTGAAAAAGCCAGAGACTCTATTGGTTTGATGATCGTGTGAAGCATGAAGAACATGGAAAGTTGAACAGCCGTGAGCCTTGGTAACAAAGACAAAGTGTGCCTTAAGAAGGGAGAATGAATGTCACTTAAGTATGAGTTAACGAAAGGTCATGTAACAACAAGCCAAACCACAATAGAATCTCAGGCGTTCTAATAAACATGCACCAGGCAGTGTTTTAGAAAAGTTGTTTATTTTCAAGAGGCACAGTCAAATATTTGCAACATATTGCTGTTTTTAATAATATTAATGTATTAAGAGGGAGCCAGAATACACTGATGTTGTATATCAATAACCCTGGAAAGTAGATCTTACCATTTTAACATTTTATGTGCTTAGTCTTTCTCACAAAATAAAATGGTATCACTACTTTCATTTGTAACTTTCAGTGGTGACTGTTATGTAACATTTGCATATGTTCCACATAAGGTTGAAGCCCTGGATACGTAAAACAAAATGCTTTGCTTAAATGCATAACAGTCTGGCCCAATACTGCAGCTTGGTGTTTGCCGACAGCCTTGTGATGAAAAGTGAATAGCAGCAAGAACAAATAAGCGAACTCCATATTCAGTTTGTGTGCATGCGTGTATGAGCTTGCATGTGCATGTAAGCACTTCAGTGTGTGTGCATGTGCTTGAGTATGTAAGAGCTTAAGTGTGTGTTTATGGGGGTGTGAGTGTGCAGGGGTGGGGGTGGGGGGGATGGGCGTGGGGGGTTAAGCAGTGGGGTATTCTCGCCTCTGGTCAGAGGTGGAATTAATTTTAGCTGGCAGTCCCACGCTGCGGTCATTTGGTTTAAAGGGAGGTGTTATTATCCTGATTTGCCCATAACGGCTGGGGATTGGATACCCGACTGGCAGCTAGACACTCTCTTTTAAAGACAAAGGGGCTGGAGACAGTGTGTTCTTTTATGACTGCAGGATGAATAACAGTGGAAAACCAGCTAGACAAATCATGAAAAACGGATCCCTTTTTTCCCCCATAAAACCCTAATATACTTCATTTCATGTCCATTTGTTTCATAATTCAAAAGGATAAATTTACAGAACAAAGAATTACATTGTGATTGGAAACATAGTGATATAACTGCTGTTTAGCAGAAATATATGTTCGACGTAATGAGTTGAGTATTGCATTGCAGTGGAATTGCTGGAATCCTTTAGAATATAACTGCAATCAGCTTCTGAATAATATGTAATTAAACACATTCATCATGTTAAACAAAATGCTGTTTTCTTATCTACAAGATTACTAATGTCCCATGGATGCACATACACACACAGATGTGTATTAATAAAGGGCTGGAGCATTACTTTATCTGTGATGGTGGTTATAAAGTAATTTTATTGTATATTTTTCAGAACAACCCTAAGCCCTTATTTCATTAAATCAAAGATCTATTTTCTGACAGGAATACCCAAATGACCACATTCCCTGTTTTTAAATACCAGCCATCTGCCAAGGAAGGCCTTTTCAGCGGCCCAATCATATGCATAACCAAAAGATTATTATTTTCCCCTATGAAAGTTGAAATGACTGAATAATTGTAATGTAGTGGATTAGAATGAGAGGAAAAAAACATGCCTTGATGTCAGAGAAGATTGCTGAGTAGTCACTATAATCGCTGCTTAGGTTTTTAATCAGAGTGAAATATGGGCCATAAATTATTGCCTTTCATGCAAACTTGTGTTTATGCACTGCTGCATCACAAATCTAATTTTTCAGCATTTTTAAGAGGCTTAAAAGATAGTTATTTTTACTCAGGAACTCTGAATTAAAAATCGTTTGGCTATACTTTCACTCATGGGGATTATGTTCCATACTGTAAGGTTTTTCCAGAATTACACTGGAAACTTGAAATAACCTGCTCTCGCTTCAGCACAAATACTTGTGTTTCATAGATGCCAGCTAACAGAGATACAAAAATAAATGACGTAAACCTGTAACTTGTGCCCCACTTTGTGTAATATCCCCAAACCCTGCCTTGCTACGCTGATCGTATTGTGTAATTCAGTATGTGCTGTGCTAAATCTTGCTTCTGAAGTATACTACTGCACAGCAGTGCACTGTGAAAAGATTTCTTACATTTATTTAAAGCATCTTTCAGCCAGAATGTGAAAGATAGTTTTAATATTACAAAAACATCTTAGAATCCAGCGTCTAAGATAAGATCCTGTGAGCTTTGAACAGAAAAACAGCACACATAAGTACAATCGGTTTATCTATGAGCTCCATTCTTGGAGCTCACACACTAAACACAGAAAAGTCTATGATTTCTGCACTCCCCTTATCCTTAACAAAGCAGCAAAGCCAATCCATTGTGCTGGATCCTCCTGTAACAAATTCATACATCCATATCGACACACCAGGAAACAAGACACCCAGGGAGAGAGGGATGGGGCGATGGACAGAGAAGTGTAGGAATATATTCTCTTTCTCCTTTTTGTTTTGTTGGGGGCATTAGTAATCAGAAGAGTCTACCCCCCAATCACCACCACCACCCACTACTCCTGGTCTTTACAGCTGCAAATTGCTTTGCCACCTTTTCCCCCAGCAGTCTGTCCTACCAAATCCGCTCATGATGTATCATTATCGCAACTTTGGGTGGAAATCCATAGAATCAATAGGTTTGTCAGGGAAACTCACGCCTGGGATTGCTTACATGCTGTGCAGCTTGTTCATCTACTACTCGGGCCTATCCTGCCACAGGCAACAAAAAAACATTGCTGCATTAAAGATAAACATAAAAGCTCAGTCACATGTAACATATAAGCATATGCAAATGCTCAGGTTTGTAATGGAGATAAATGCTTTCAGTTATCACAAAGATGCGATGTTGGTCTATATTTGTCTGTCTGTCGTGTTTCTCTCTTGGCCCTTTGCTTATCTATCTGTGCTTTACTTCATTAGTGAAGCTGGTCAGCAGGAGCTGGATGGACGTCTCTTCCCATGTAATTACTGTCCAGTAAACAGGTCAGAAGGGTAGAGTCCAGCCACAGCTGCTGGAGCTTTCAGCAAGTCACACGCATATACACACAAGTACACGATCACACACACACGCACACGCACACACACCCACGACCACACACACACACACACACACACACACACACACACATACGCACACGCACACACACACACACACACACAGACTCTGGATCCTGAGCTTTCAGAGTGGTATTGATTGGTTGGGCTGTGACATCTCCTAAGCCATGTCACCCCTGTGAAAGAAGCCTCCAAATTGACCAATAATAAAGTGGTGGAAGTTGTAGTGGCACTCTCCAGGGAGCTGTCCATGTGGACTGTGTCACTGTGTTTGTGGGTGACCCATGTGTCTATGTGACAATGTAAGTGTTTCGGTGTGTTGTTGATATAAATTTGTGCCCTCTTCCCTGTCTGTCCCCTGTGAACACCACAGTGGCCACCTTTCCTGAAACACGTTTACACGTTTCACGCCTTACCAAGCAAGATTGCTAGAAGTATACTGCGGTCTGATTGTACACTATACTACTATTTTATGATCTCTACTGTTTAATTTCAATATTATAGGCAAACATAACTTAGTTTTTAAAATAACTTATTTTTAAACAAGAATAACTCAACATTTTTTTACGATTAAGTTAAAGAGCATATAACAAATTCTAGGATTGAACAGCAAAGACAGAGTAAAGATTAAACTTCATGTAAACCTGAGTTTCATAGGCAAATGCTGACTATTTCTGATGCTTCAATCATTTGTATTGCACTAAACTTAATAAAATCATTGCCTAGTGAGCTTGTCTTTATTTGAATTAACTGGAATCTGTAAGAAATGTCATCCATTCACAAATAAGACAAGAGGAACCTTAAACACAAATGTATGCTTAATAAAATGTATATTTCATTCCATGCTATAGAATAAAACAACGATGGGAATTTACAAGACTGCACACTGTCTTGTTGCTATTGCTAGTCAGATATATGAGCAATTTATGCAGAACAGTTTTGATTCACGCTTAATTCCCATCAGTGGATTTTAGAGTAATCCTTTTACAGAAAATGGGTTTAGAACTCCATTCAAGATCAGCTTAACATCAACATTCTGGACGTACAACCTATATAATGTTTTGTGGTGATTCCAATGCCATCTCCAATGTTAAAATGTCAAAATCCATCAATAACTGGCATGATTGGGTCATGAAAAAAGGCAGTTGTAACATGCTAAGGTAATTCGGTCCTTTAAAGACATGAAAAACTCTGTCCAAAATTACTGGGGCATTGTAGAAGGATGTCGGTCATAATGATTGTTTTCTAACCCTAACCAATTGTCCTAACTGTCCTGACAAATGTCCCATAATATAAAATCCCACATCATCTTTAAGAGGCATGTAAAAGGAAAGGAAATTGTTTTTAAAAATGTTGTCTCTAATGCAGAAACACCGTGAACACAGTTAAGAGTAATATTTAATGGAGTAACCTATTTTATGGTTGTCCAGCTCTGTATGTATAACATCGTTTCACATGTAGGGCAAAAAGATCAGTTTTGGTCCTATGTTACCAGAGAAACGTCTTCCACTTGTCTGCTTTGTCCCTGACATGGCTTGTTAGAAACCGAAGGTGGGACAGAGTTGTGGATCTTTGGTGCTCCTCAAGAGTTACAATGAGCTTGTTTGCTGCCTCTCCGATTAATGCCCTATCTATCTGTTTCAGTTTTTTGACAATGTATTAAACAGGGCTTTGGAGCTTTGGATATCATTTAACAGTCTAAAGTTACTTTAAACTCCTCCAGAACTTGCCTCTCAGGTGTTCTTTTTGGTCTTCATGATGCCGCTTGTTCACCAATGTTCTCTAACAAACCTCTGAGGCCTTCACAAACCAGCTGTACTTACACTGAGGGAACTCTTCTTGCTAGTTATGTGACAAGGCAGTGTGTTGCAAAGGTTGCAAAGGATTTTATCAGACTGAGTGGGTGTTAAATAATATATTTCTCATGCCACATTGTTTATTTGTAAAATATTCTTTTAATGATTAATGCTTTTTCTTCCATTGCACATCTAGTCACTACTTTGTGTTGATGTATTACATAAAATCCAAATAAAATGCACTGGAGTTTGTGGTTTTACAAGATCTGAAAAGGTTCCAAGTGGTGTGAATACTTTTGCAAGTCACGGATAATTTGTGAACTGTACAGAACAAGTATGAGAGTAAATCTGTGAAAGTAACACCCTCAATGAAATTTGGCAATTATGAGTTATTACTAATAGACTTATAAATGTCTACCTGAGTACCTTTTGAAATCGACCCCGAATTTATCTACTGATTAATCTTCACTTTGAGAGAGAGACCAACCTCTGGACAAAAAAATGCTTGTGTCTATGTGTGTGTATGTAGATGTACCAACACCAACCTCATTATTGAGGTGCATTATGCACAAAGACTGTGGGGTCACATTGATTTGACTCCCTGGAGTATTAGCATGGGATTACAGCAGTCAACACGCCTTCATTACTGTGTGTATGTGTGCGTGTTAAAAGAGTGAGTAAGGATAAGCACTGAGAGAGATGAAGCAAGGGTAATTAGTACATAGAATAGTCTGACATTCTGCCTCTCTGCTATGAAGACTGTTTGCGTGTGTGTGCGTGTGTGTGTGTGTGTGTGTGTGTGTGTGTGTGTGTGTGTGAGACTTGTGCCACAAGGCCGAGTGTGTTTGTGTGCCCTCATTAATTCTTTGTACTAATACAACCACCACCCTGCTTGAAGTGTTACACTCTTAGAGAGCTTCTCATCTTTATGATTTAACACTTTGATCTGAGAGTTTGATTGTGTGTGGGCGGGAGCAAGTTAGTTAATGGTAGTGTGTATTCCCCTTTGTATCAAGTTCTGTGTGTGTTCATACACTTGTGTTCAATTACGGCGCATGAATATGTAAATGTGTGTGTTATATCTTCACCTGTGTGTTGCTCTGTGTGAGTTGTCATAAGAAAGAATCCGAATTCACAATCAGGTAGTGTGCGTCTGTGACAGCCATTTCAAACACTTTCTGGATTACTCATCATCGCCATTTGTATAACTTTGAAGTATTCATACCATTAGTGTGGCAATTACAATAATTAACATGGGAATCCATGTCAATGGGCCACAGCCACGAGGCAAATGCAATTACAGCTATGCTAATTAGGGTTTGATTAAGCTTTTAAAGAACAATCAGCTTATTTAACTGAACATATTCAAGAGGCTAGAGATCCCACCCACACACACTCGCACGCACATTATCACACAGTTTAATGGCGAAATCACATGCACATGGAAACAGGTGTGCAAGGTGGGGAGTATAGATGCAAATACAGGAATAAAGAGACATTCTAATCCATGCCCTCATGTTCACACTCACACCCACATACTGTATATTCACACAGCCAAAGATGTAGTCTTTCTCCATCCTCTTATCTACTCCCTTTGTTTTGTCCACTTGTCTTTCTGTCCATACATGACGACAGGATGTGTTTGTGTGCGTGCATGTGCACGTGTGCGCGTGTATGTGTGCACGATAGAGAGAGGGAGAGAGTGTCTGTTTTTTTTTTCATTGAACAAGAACAATTTGCTGTCTGATGTTGGAAGCCTCATTGTAGTGACGGGGCCTAAATTAAAGTGTGGGCTTATTAAAGCCTGTGTGTGTATGAGTGTGTGCACATGTGCTCCTGACACTGATCCACCCAATAAACTCACTGTCCGTGACTAAGAGTGCGCTCACAGCAAGACAGACACAATTGCCTGTTAAGACAGTGTTGCTTTTATTGGGCCTCCCTGAACAATGCCTTGATGTGTGTCACGGCTCAAACCAACGCGAAGGCAAACTGAGATTATTTTAATGATTTAACATTTCCTCTTTTTCAGTGTTAGTGCGTTCTCTGAATGGTATTCTTTTGACATGTTTAGTATCTTATTTTCCCTTTTAAAGCATGGTTTCGGTTATATTCTGTAGTTGTTTCTATGAATCTCTTAACCTTAATGAAAAAGTGATTTGGATCCTTTCTTACTTGGTAGTACTAGCAGCTTTGGTCTTTTTAGTTCAATGTGCCAAGCAGAAAGAAATAAAACTGAATCATATTCTTCCCATAGCTCTGCAAAGGTCTTTTTTTCAAGAACTGAAATAAGTAATTTAATCTTTTATCATGGGTCTGGGCCTCATTAAAATATATTGGTTCTTTTGTCTATTAATGACCTGCCAGATACAGACCCATGACCTAATTTTTGGTCCCAACTCATAGTGAAGTCAACTGTTTCAACTAGAATTTTCCAGATCCAGGAGTTAATTTTTCTGTTTGGGAAATTTCTATTGTCATGCTTTTGAATTGAAGGAAATCAGAGTAAGAAGCGCCAGACTGATACAGTCAAACTGTTTGGTCTTCGTCAGTTTGGGTCAGCTAGTCGATGAATGCCACTCACTGTCACGTCAGGGTCATGAGATAGAGCAAATAAAATGCTGCCTGAGAAAGTCTATAATGACTATTGACAAGAAGAGTGCAGTTTATTTGTTATGACTTACATGGAGCGGCAGGTATACTACACCTATCCATACTCTTCACATCCACACTCCCAGAAAAATACACATGCTCGCACTAAAGTGCTGCCATTCAACTTAAATCCATTTCTATCTCCAAGTAGCCTTTTGAGAGCAGTTTGGTAAGACAACATACAGCACGTGTGTATTTTTGTCAGGCAGTTTGATATATGTCTGTGTAAATACTGTATTTACATATGAGTGTGCTTGTGGCTGTGCGGTTGTGCAGCAGTCATCATTACACCATTCAATACCCACATGTCCACGTATTGATCACGCTATTGATGAGCGATAAAGGATCTCAGGCTGCAGAGAGCTTTGAGGATCTGTTTAGACTTTCACCAAGACCACACAGTGAGATTAGCTCAAGTTAAGTTTCAGATCCCCTCCAGGGTTAAATTATTGGGTCTTGTATAGTTTTACAAACTGGACTGAATACACACCTGATTTAACTCCCCCCCACAAAAAAAATATATTATCGCACATTAAAGTCTTTTTATTTTAGATTTACCCCTCAAAAGAAAGTGTTTTCTTTAAGATCTATCTGTTCATTTATCCTCTGAACATTGATACATTGATACAACATTTCTAAGCATTACATGTAATATTTGTAGGCAAGAGGGTTTAATCTCCCACTACTGACATGCTGATCAAATGTTTGATGTTCATAAAATAAACTTCTACATAGTGTTGCCCGATAAAGAAGTTTATGCAGAATAATTTTAATGAATCAAAAGAAGATGCCACTAAATGACAAACACAGATAGTTCATCTTAAAATTTGAAATTAATATCCTGGTATATTAAATCATGAAAGAAGAAACTACACCGTCTTTAAATTTTACATATTTTGTCAGTATCTAGTGTTTGGAGCTGTGCTTTTCCATTTTTACTTCATGTTTGTGTTGTTAATAATGACATTGTAGAAATTTAGTGTGTATTTCTGCAGAAAGATTTATCATTTGTATTTTTAAACCCTATTTTTGGGGGTATAGCTTTATTGTGTGACTGTATGCTGTACTTTATTTGGCAGTGATTAAAACACAAAATGGGGCATATTAGTAAAGTTGAATGAATCTTTAGGCAGAATAATTGTTCGCTTTAACAAGCATTACACATTTACAGCAATGAACAACAAAATGTATTTGGGATTTGAACATACAGCCGTTTCATAAGACTTGTATTTTGGTAATCGCCTTGAGGTTTTTTTTGTTTCAAATTAAACCAGTGCTTCCCTCCTGACTGGCACTGCCCTGTAAATTTTAGTCATATCTGTTTTACTCCAGAGATTCTTCCTCATTTTCTGCCACCGCCAAAATTAGAAATTTGGTCTTACACCTTGTAAAGAAGCCTCATTAAAACATATTACTACTCTTGACATGTGGGAATGCACCATCGACCCATTTAGTCTTCTGGTCGGAGTTTATGGAAGCAATGGACAGTTTCTATGCATAATTAGCAGGCTGAACAACCTGTTTGACCGGGTTGGTTTTGTTCTTGGCAAATTTAAAGATCTGAGAAAGTGTGAGTGCTCAGTTGTACTTTTGTGTTTCTTTTTGACTTAAAGACGTTCGTAGTCAAGTTAGTAAAGTTAATTTTTTCAAAATTCTTTTGTAAACCATACATCAGTTGTTGTACTTTCAAAGATTTTTCAAACCAAGAAGTACGGGTTCATTTCTGATTTTCTTTAAATGAAAAATCTGTAAAACATTTAGATTTTTTTTTTGCAAAAAATATTACAAAAAGAGTCATTCACCAGGACATTATAGTGTGTATTGGTTAAAACCTGAAAAGCCTAGTATTTGAACATCACTAACCTTATAAAAGTTTTTTTTTTTTTGAAAACAGCATGTTTTACTTGATTTTTAAGTATCTTAAAGCTTTAAATCTCAAGACGGCTGTCATTTAGTTAAATGTCCTTGAGGCCTTCTGTGACAGAAAGAGATAAGCTTTGAATTTTGAATGGTAAATGTGCAGACAAATTCCATAATTTCATTTCATGATTTGTTTTCACCCCTCCAAAAAATATTTTATCCAGTTGGTTGTGACCAATTTTGTACACAACCCTTCACGCAAATACAAGATTTTTCTTTGCAGTTTAGGCAGAATTATTTGATGTCCTATGTTAACCAATATATTTCCATCACAGCAATGTGGCATAATGTGTGTCAACATAGTCAGTTTGTCTGGAAAAAGAAAAAGCCTTCAGGCCTCTTAAATTTTCTCTCCCTCCGCTTTTCAATTTCTGCTCCCCCTTGATACTCTTCACCATCACTCTCCCTTCTTCTTCCTTACCCCTGCTGAACCCCTCCTCGTCTATGCCTCCAGGGTGTCCTGAGACCCTTCATTACTGTCGCCATGGTAACACCTCAACCATTTGACAGTGGTCCCGGACACTCCTTTTCAGTTACCCATCTTCTTTTCCTGACTCCTTCTATCCCCCTGTCCTTCTCTTCCTCTGTCTTTCCTTTCAACCCCCCTTCACCTTTCCCTTTTTCAAGTGGGGCATATGATGATGGGACTACCCCCTGAGGTTTTCCTCTCTCCCCTAACACCCCATAAATGGCTGGGGCAATCATGACGTCCTAACACTTTGAAGTCAAGTCTCAATTCCACTCTTTTCACTTTCTTCGTCTGTCTGTCCACCTCCCCGGTTCGTCTGCTACCTTTTTTCTTACACGCTTTCCTCAATAGTCATATTGGCTGACTTTTGGGCCTATATTGCCGTGACAAAGGGATGTCGTGCTGACTATTTCTCAGCCAAATCAGTTGGCATCCAATTAAACATGGGAATATTGATCTCACGCATCATTTCTGAGGATTAACATTCCCTTTGAAAGATGTTTGAAACAGGGCCATGATGAAAATGCACATGGACACATGCACACATATATGATATACATTCTGAGAAACACTAGCAATGCTGGTTGTTTGCCCTCTGGGAGTCGCATGATGATCAGCTGTCAATACGGTTCGCTTTCCTGTTGGCGACGACTAGTATTGTCAACATGAGGTTTGAGGCCCCATGTTGCTTTTCTTATTTTTTTATTTTTGCCAAGCTCAGGCCCATAAACAATAATGAAGTGGGCACATGTGCTCAAGAACACACAGCTACACACATTGGGTCAGATCAGTTCTCCCTGGCCACCTCTGTGGTTTGTAGCAATGTTTTAATCATGATCGGGTTTGTTTGTAATTATAAACACTCTAAGACGCCCATATCAAAGAGCTTGATAGAATTCAGGCCTATGGGTATCCTTGGTTGCTTTTGAAAAATGCACACACTCTGTCTCTGTCTCTCTCTTTCTCTCTCTCTCTCTCTCTCTCAAACACACACACACACAGACGTGTACACTAACAAACTTACAGACTTAAACACTTGACTTCAAAAGCAGACGGCTCCTTTTGAGATGTCTGAGCAGCTTTTGCATACACCTTGAAGGTCTTTTGCCCAAAGCATCAAGGTCAGCACAAGTTGTTTGTGCTTGTCATGTCGACTCCCTCGTCCCAAAGGCTCAGCCGCTTCAGGAGCCAGGCCCTGTTTTTTTAAGCCAACCATTGCCCATCCTTCAAAGACAACCTCCAACATCTGAAAAAAACAAGATTTTTCACATTTAAATTCCCTCAGTGATGGGGATAACGGCATTAAAATAAACACAGGTACTAACGGCGTTACTTTTTTCAGTAACAAGTGATCAATTTACTTTTTTCAGTGTTACAACGCCGTTACTGTTAAAGACAATTAAATGGGTTGCGTTATAAACTAAAGCTACTCATTGAAGCTCTTGTCATCTGTCGTGGCTCACTGCAACAGGAGCTAAGCTTTATTTCTTTGGTGAATGGAGGAGCGAGGGACAAGCCAATTGCATAAGTGATGATGATTGGCTAAGCTTTTATTGTAAGCCAATCAGAGGCAGTGTTCAGTTTACATACAAAGCACAAACGCACACAGCAGGCCTGCTCAAGCAAACTAGCAAAAAGGTAACGCAATAGTTACTTTCCCTGTTAACTAGTTAAAATTTATAGTGGAGTAACTCAGTTACTAATTCATTTACTTTTTGGGAGAAGTAACTACTTACCCCACTACTACTTACTTACTACTTACTAACTTTACTTTTTTTAAAGTAACATACCCAACACTGAATTCCCTACACAGTCATTTTTACCTATAAAGTTATTTAATAGTTGTTACAGTTGGATCTCCTAAAGTTACTTTTCAGTGGCATGTTTTTTTTTAGCCAACAAATGCACACAGACAATAAAAATACAGCTGGGTAATGAAGTCTGTTTTTGCATCACAGAATTTCAAAAAATAGTTCTCAAAAAGTGATAAAGAAGAAAAAAAAAGCCTTGAGTGCTTTGAGTGTATTTTGCTTGATGATGTCACAAGAGGTGCATGAATCCTGCTGATCAGCTGCTGATAGTAATTATGGCAGATAAGGAAACCTCCAACACATTTCGACATAGATTCTGAAGCCTTGGAGTTTCTTTGAGCTGCAAGAGGTTTGACTTTACGTGCTTTGAACTTAGATCTTTTTTTACTGAACTTTCCAACTGTTTGGTTTCTATTCATATTTGCCGCTAATAAAATGAGTTAATGCTGTGTTTTGGTTGTATCAACTTATGCATGATTTGCTAGTACAGTAACCCTGCAGTTTGAACTCCTTAAGCTTCCTCAAACAACGTCGCTCTTCTAGCCAAGTGACAGGAGTTTTTTTTCTTAACACTTTCTCAAGTTCTGACAGCGGTGATATAAAATGGTAATGGCTTTTGTGATGTCACCATAGACACAAATGTTGATTCTATCTTGATTAAACAACAATTTACAACAAAATCAAAAAAACAATTAGGAAAATCTTACTCTGACAGGTTGTTCTATAGGTGACAAACAATATTAAGGAAGTTTAATTTAATTTACAATAAAGTCTGTCTAGGTACTTAAAAATCAGACTATTCACTGATTGTTTTTGTGTATCCCTTTAGTCAATTACAATTAAGACATTTTTTTATCAAGCTGCAACACAAATTTCTCTCTATGTAGTGGAATAATCATTATATCAACTTTCATTCATATGGCAGATTTAGGTTTAAAGTAATTTTTTGATTTTACAAACATGTTTCTTCTAACTGGAAGTAATTTTAATATTCTGAAGTGGCCCAGATAATCTGTGGAGGGAGCTTAGGGAGATGGCATAGAGGCCTTCCAACCTGAAAGACATGGAGGTCATCATCAAAGATAAATTGTGGAAATACCAGTGGGAATATTCAAAAACCTGGTCAGCACATAAGAGTTTGAATGCTGCTCCTAAAGCCTTTTCTACAAATTATTTAGAAGGGTATTATAAATAACAAAATAGTGTAAGTAAGGTTGATTGTCCCTTAACATTGTTTTATTGCCTGTAGAGAGATGCTTATCTTATTTTGTCTTGGTTGAATAAAAAGTAATTTTAACCTTAATCTGCCCAAGGTAGGAATAATTTTGGGAATAAATTGGATATACAAATACACATAGTTTCAAATGGTAAATATTCTTAGGTCAAATCTAAATCTAAGTCAAATTGTCTCAGCTTGAAGACATAAAAAACTTTAAGGTTCGATCTGCCAAAATAAAACACTGCATCACATGAAAACGCATTTTTCCAGAGGTATTCATCATCTCAGAGATGCATTTACAGCACAAACAAGAGATGATATATACATTAAAAACTAATGAAGCCAAATGCATCAGAGGCACATTGTCTTTTTTATCATCTTTCTACATTAATTGTTATGCTGCTCAACACCCAAATACACATACACCTTTTATTCAATCCGCTTTATAACTTCCAATAATCCTCCAAAGAAAACATGCCAATTTATTTTGCAATTCATAAAAAGCTATGCTTGCAAACAGTCTTAACCAAACCTTGAAACTGGATATTTTGTGTTTTTATGTCCACACGTAAAAGCAAACAAAGTTGACACACTTAAAATGATTCTTTATCAGCATAGAGGGCATTTCAAAATTGGAGAATGAATTAGACTTAATGAAGTTGAAAGTTATAAAGGTTTTCAATGAGTCCATGTAATAAAACCAATTATTGAAAACATTTTCTAAAAGCAGGGTGCTGCCAGCCATTATATAAAAGTTTCAGAGAAAATGTAATTGGCATGAAATGAGTTGAAAGTGTGGATGATACAAGCCTGACCTGATCTTGAAAAGTTGAATGAGTGGGTGTATTACAGAAACATATATTGACTATTGAATAACCTGCACAAGACTGTTTGTGCATTTTGTACACAAGAAATGTGCTCACTTATTTAATTAGTTAATGATTGTATTTATATGTACAGAAAACAAGTGTTTCTACTGAAGGGGCCTCAAGATATGAGATGTTTGACCATTGAATTTAAATAAAACATTTGGCAAGGGCCCTGGTTGAAGTCGAAGACCCGCATCTGACTTTGGCATGAATTATAAAAACGATGTCTTTGAAAGCGACCTTGTACTTTCACTTCACTTTTTTCCCACTCTCTATAAAGACCATGAAATGAAAGAAATATGTGTTGTTGTGGGGGCAAAGGAGTGCATGGTGTCTCCAGAGTCATTTTCATTCACAGATAAACACACGGCAGCATCGGTAAACAAGATTCACGGGGAAAGAGTGAGACACATTTGATAGTCATAAAGGATTTTTTCCCCTCAACGAGCAGAGATCAAATAAACTGTGTGTCTGAGGTGCCGCGTTGCCTTAAGCACTGAAGCATAAATTTAGAACAAATCTTGTTTCTCTTACAAGGATATTACTTTAATTTTTATGCTTGTGTAAAAAGAGAAATGCGGGGGGCAACTTATAAAAAAAACGTAAAAGAATTTACCATCTCTTCTATCCAACATTCATATCCATTAGAAAACATGCTCAATCTGAGCTCAAGTTGTCACCTCATATACCACCTGACCCCATCTCCCTTCGAAAATCAGTTTTGTTTCAAAATGAAAAAGCAATTTTCCTTGGTTTTATAATCCTTAGTAATAGTCAACCATCATTTTTAATCTTTAGATGCATTTTAAATCTAAGCTGTAATGTCTTAACTCTTCACCAAGGTCAAATATCTTAGCAAATAAGGCTTAAGCTTTGTTTTATATGAAAGAATTACATGATTAATACCAAAGAATTAATCACGTACTCTTCAGATTTCCCAGATTGGGTTTGTGCAAAAGGATTATGCTGTCCTACATTTTCACATGGCATAAATTGACATGGAGGTTTGTTTAGCAAAGTACTGCTAAATGCATTCTTTTTAATTCTTTGGCTGCAAAAAGGCATTGATTGCAAGTTGCAGTGTTCAGTGACACTGCAACGTGAAAATAACCTTCAGAATTTATAAAGAAAAGTGATGGTTGATTAAAGTTATGACATTGGTCATTGGGAGGTGTTTGAGATCTTCTAAAAAAACTAGCTGTACATAATAACACAGATATTAGTAGTAATAGTTTAAGTAAATCCAATCTGTTCTTCATATATGTTTTGAGTCTCAGAGAACCTGAGTGACTTTTCTGTCTGGTGAGTCAGTCATCATTGGACAAACCAAACCCATATCATCAGTTGCCACCTCATATTTTGTTATTTATGACCACCCAGGTGGGGTCTTTTTATTAATGCACCAGTCTATGAACTGGACAGCAGTTTCACTCCTCGGCCTCCCGCTGCAAGTCCAAACAACCCATGATTTAAAGTTCACATGATTTATGATCCATTTGACTGTTGAAGTACCACCTTCTGCTCAGCTATTTGTTTATACATGCACTTGTACAGATAAAGTAAAACTAGATGTAGATGCATTGGATGATTTCATTCAAAAGCTGCTCATGTGTTTATTATGCACAATAAATCTAAAACCACTTGGGGTGTCAAAGCAATCTGTTGCCTCTATTGCAGTTTTACTGCTGGGAAAAATGACAAGTTGCTTTCTAAATTGCAGGGATGGCAACACATAAATATTAATAGAGAATTTTAGATAATACTGCATTTTGTCAAAATGAATAATTGCTGAATGTTTTGTGACAAAAGTTTTATCTTGGCTTAGCTATGGAAATTTTATTTTAGGAGACCAAAAATATATGTTAGGGTCACAGGCAAAATGTATTACTTATACAAAGCCTTGAAAAAGTATTTAGACTAGTGAACTTTCCCACATGTTATTCCTTTAAAACTACACATTTCAAAGTCTGTTTTGGGGATTTTATTTGATAGATCAAGACCAAATAAAGCATTCTTATGAAGTGGAAGGGAATTGATAAGTGTAGTGTGTAATTGTATTCAGGCCTACTGCTGAGTTAATACTTTTTTAGAGCAACCTCCATTGCAGTTACAGCTACAATTATTTTAGGATATATCTTTACTAGCTTTGCATATCTAGACATTGGGTATGGACAACGTGGACCTAAACCTTTTTACATTAATCTATGTAGTATTTATTATTTAAAAGTGACACAAAATTATTTTAAAGTTCATTAGTCAATCCTACTGCTAAACACTAAACAGTACTTGCTTTTGATATATTTTTTTGAAGCCAAAAGATTTATTTAATTTTTTTTTTTAACTGTTAAAAATTTGTCCAAGCAGTAAACGTTACTATACCAGTGATTGTGTCACTTAGAGGTTGCAAACATCATCAATTAAAGGTTTGCTAAAAATAATGTCATTCTGTGATAATAATGAAAAATTTATATTTTATAATAATAATGGTGAACGATAATATAATTTCCCATCCCTACTAGAAAATTTAATTCTTGCCTATTCCTCTTTGAGAAATAGCTCACATAGCTATGTTGACTTGGAATGAGAGTGTCTGTCAATACCCGTTTTCATGTTTTGCCACCAATTGACATTAGGATTTAGGTCTGGACTTTTAAATGGGCCATTTCAGCACACAAACATACTTTGAGCTTGCTCGTTCCACTGTACATCTGGCTGTGTTTAGGGGTAATTGTCTTGTCGGTAGGTGAACCTTTCTTTCAGCATTTCTAAGTATTAATCTTAGCATCAACTCTGACCAGCTTCACAGTGACTATTGAAAATAAGCTTCCCCACAGATGCTGCCACCACCTCGTTTCAAGATGGCAGTGAGGTTCTCAGGGTAACACACAGAGCTAGTTTTCCTCCTGACATAGCACTTTGCCTGTTGGCCAAAAAGTTACATTTTATTCCTTTCTGACAAGAGCACCTTTTTCCACATGCAGCATTGCTGCAACTGATACTTCTTATTGCTTTCTGTCAACAGTGGCTTTCTTGTGGCTGCACTTCCTTTAACATGTATGGAAAGCACATCTTATAGTTGTCCTGTCAACAGATTCTTCCACCTGAGCTGTGGAACTTTCCGGCTCCTCCTGAGTTACTGTGGGCCTTTTTTTGCTGCTTCTCTGATGCACGTTCTTCCTGCCCAGTCTGTCACCTCAAGTAGAGGGTCATATCTTGGTAGGTGTGTAGTATTTCCATGCGTTTAGTGGTGGCACCAAGTGATTGTATTGCAAGTCAAACATAAGTCTCAAGTCCTTCTGCCCAAGTCTTGAGTCAAGTCCCAGGTAAAGGTATGGAAGTCCCAAACTGAGTCCAAAGTCAAGGCATGCAAGAGTCAAGTCAAGTCAAAGTCTTAAACAAGCCATTTAACCAAATATGCAATTTAAATAGAGTAATTAATAAGAAAGGTAAATAAGATAAATAATTTGGGGATTTTAAAAAATATTCTAGTATGAGGAAGTAAGCTTTAAAAACATCTGAAAATCAGTACTGATGTTTCTTTTTACAGTAAATATCAACCAAAAATAAGCAAAACATCCAGTTAATTTAGAAAATAATGAGCAAACAATGATGACAAAATATCCAGATACAAAATAACATTTTTTTCGATATTAACCAACTGCAACAGTACATTATATGATAAACATCAGATTATTAAAATAACAACAAAGTATTTATACAACTATATGAAATGAATTTTGTGATCAGTTTCATTTCATAAGACATGCTTGTGGTTCTGGTATCTGCAAGTAAGGTAAGGTAAGTTTATTTATATAGCGCTTTTCACTAATGAGACACTCAAAGCGCTGTACAATACAATCACAAAGAAAATAAACACAGATACAGACAATGATACAGAAAATCAAACAACAGGTGATTAAAAAAAAATAAAAATAAAATATAGAGAATAGAATGATGGATAAGAAAATGAAAGGAAAATTGGACTGAAAACATAACTGATAATGTTTAGATGGCACAGTCAAAGGCCACTGTAAACAAATACGTTTTTTCATCTTGATTTAAAGCAACTTAGGGTTTCGGTGCTTTTACATTTTTCTGGGAGTTTATTCCAGATTAGTGGAGCATAAGAACTAAAAGCTGCTTCTCCATGTTTGGTTCTGGTTCTGGGTATGCAGAGTAGATTTGAGCCAGAAGAACTGAGAGGTGTGGGTGGTTGATACACTGACAACAAGTCTGTAATGTATTTTGGTGCTAAGCCAATTCAGTGATTTATAGACTAACAGAAGTATTTTAAAGTCTGTTCTCTGAGCTACAGGGAGCCAGTGTAGGGACTTTAGAACCGGGGTGATGTGCTCCACTTTCTTAGTTCTAGTGAGGATGCGGGCAGCAGCGTTCTGGATCAACTGCAGCTGTCTGATTGACTTTTTAGGCAGACCTGTGAAGACACCATTGCAGTAATCAATTCTACTAAAGATGAACGCATGAATTAGTTTTTCAAGGTCCTGCTGAGACATAAGTCCTTTAATCCTGGAGATGTTCTTTAGGTGATAGAAGGCTGACCTTGTTACTGTCTTTATGTGCCTCTGAAGGTTTAGGTCTGAGTCGATCACTACACCCAGGTTTCGAGCCTGACTGGTGGTTTCTAGCTGTATTAACTGAAGCTGTGTGCTAATTTTTAAACGCTCCTCCTTTGGTCCAAAGATTATTACTTCAGTTTTGTTTTGATTGAGATGAAGAAAATTTTGGCCCATCCATGCATATATTTCTTCTAAGCATTTACCCAGCGCTTGAATGGGTCGTAACGTATTGCTGTGTGTCGTTTGCATAGTTATGATAACTTACGTTGTTGTTTATTAAAATCTGAGTTAGGGGGAGCATGTAGATATTGAATAGAAGGAGCCCTAGGATAGACCCATGGGGAACGCCAATTGTGATTTTTGTGGTCTCTGATGTAAAGTTACCTATTGACACAAAAAAGTCCCTGTCCTTAAAGTAGGATTTAAACCAATTAAGTGCGGTACATCAAAGCGGTTGGTCATTGTTAGGAAGTTGTTTAACTGTTGAAACACAACTTTTTCAATAATCTTACTGATGAAGGGGAGGTTTGATATAGGCCTGTAGGTCTGTAGTAGCAGCTTGTCCAAGTTGCTCTTTTTCAATAGAGGTTTGATAATTGCTGTTTTCAGGGCCTGGGGGAAAACACCTGACAAAAGGGACGTGTTTATTATTCGTGTTAAATCAGATGTTATTACAGGCAACACTTTCTTAAGGAAAGCTGTGGGCAAAAGATCGAGACAGCAAGAAGAAGAGCTTAGTTGCTGTATGATTTCTTTTTTTGTTTTTGTAGTTTATTTGGTGAAATTGGGAAATTTTGTCAAAATCAGTTCTAGTTGGAGACAACATTGGTACTGGGGTTGATGTGGATGTGCTGACTGCCCCTCTGATCTTTTGGGTTTTTTCAGTGAAGAAGGTAGCAAATTCATTGCAGGTCCTGGTAGAGTGGCGTTCATATGCAACAGTTACAGGAGGGTTTGTTAACCTGTCGACCATGGCAAATAAGGCACGAGCATTGTTAATGTTTTTGCTGATGATCTCAGAAAAGAAAGATTCCCTTGCATGTTTCAGTTGTAGGTTATATCTGTGTAGTCTCTCTTTATAGATAATATAGTGAACCTGGAGACCAGTCTTTCGCCACCTGCGTTCAGCTTTTCGACACTCCTTTTTTTCCCTTCTGACTGGTGGAGCACTTCTCCACGGAGACATTTTCTTCCCAGAAACGACTTTCACTTTAATTGGAGCAATTGAATCAATGACGTCCGAGATTTTAGAATGAAAGCTGTCTACCAGTTCATCTACAGTGTTACAGGGCAAAGTGGAGGTAGAAGAGTAAATCTGGTTAAAGGTTTCAGCAGCACCGTCCTTAAAGATGCGTTTTCTTATAATGTCTGTTTGGCAAACTGAGCCACTGGAGATGATGCTTTCAAAAATAACAGAAACGTGGTCAGATAGGGCAACATCAGTTACAGACACCTTGGAAAGGTTTAGACCCTTAGTGATGATCAAGTCCAAAATATGTCCCTGTTTGTGCGTTTGCTGTCTGGGTCGGGGTCTGAGTTTTGGGGGAGGGGGGTGTAACGGGGAGGTCCACCTCTCCTGTGGATTTCGACTGGGAGACTTTTTGTGATGACCTCTCTTTCTCAGCCAACTGGCCGGTTGTTCCTGCTGGAGCTGTTGGTGGCAGCGTTATTGTTGTAGTATGGATACACTAAATGTGCTTATGATTTAAGCTCAAAGAACAGGAACTTGCCGTGTTCACACACATAATCACAGGAAATCATCTGAATAAGGGAAGTACTGGTAATGTTACCATGTAACACTGTAGTTAGTCAAGGTTTGCAGACTGCACCACTTACCATCTGATTTACACTGTAATCTTTTATTTGTTTACACTGGAGTTAGAACCTGTGACTTTCCAGGGTCCATGTTTACATTGTTGAGCACAAAAAATGTAAGTAAAATAAGTAAACTTTATTTATATAGCACATTTCACAGGTCAAAAACCACGAAGTAATTAACAATAAATACAAGCATAAAAAACACAGAAGATAAAAACATAAAAGAAAAAAGAAAAACAGCATACACGTAGCATCATGCAGCACAGAACTCGATGTGACTGTTAAGCATATATTGGTTCCTTTATTAGCTTTGATTGAAGGTAGTTAGATGTTTTTTGTCTTTCTACTTTAGTTTTCAGTCCACATGTTTTTCTGACTCAATTTTGTGAGATGTAGAGATTATGAGAATTGACCTGGAGTTTAATACATCACGTCAGGGCTGTTGGTAGCACTGTTGCCTTGGAGCAAGAAGGTCCTGGGTTCGACTCCTGGCCGGGGTTCTTTCTGCATAGAGTTTGCATGTTCTTCCTGTGCACTCCCAAAAAACATGACTGTTAGGTTAATTGCTCTCTCTAAGTTGCCTTTAGGTGTGAATGAGTGTGTGCATGGTTGTTTGGCCTGTATGTGTCTGTGTCGCCCTGCGATGGATTGGCGACCTGTCCAGGGTGCTGGAGATGGGCACCAGCCCCCCCCGTGACCCACTATGGAATAAGCGGTATAGAAGATGAATGAATGAATTAATACATCATTAACTGTTTCAAGAAATGTGACATGACATTAAAACAGACAATTTATATCTTGCAAACTTGCGTGTGGAAAAATAAATAAATAATGCATTTTTTGCATAATAGTATCTTTAAATATTATCTTTAAACCTTACTACAACACTGAAGCATTGGATTTGTGACATATCAATTAAACCATATTTCATCACTGTCTCCTGGGTTGCAATTAAAAATCGGTTTGAGACTTGCTTCTGTCTGGATTAAGAATCTTACTAAAAGTCTCTTAACATTATGGTACAAAATTATGTTGTATAGTGGCCTATGCTTTGTTTGGATGATGCCACACGCAGATTTTTTTATTTCCATTTTTTGCGCAGAGCTGCCTGATAGCGCTGGACGACAGGAACTCTAAACAGCAGGGTAGACGCAGCGTGTCTGTTGTAGCAACAGAAGGAGGAAATATTGGCAAGTAGGTGGGAGCTGCACAGCAGGTTGGATTGCTCACCTCACTTGGTACCTTTTCCTTTGTAATACACTTTCTGTTTGTAAGACATCACATATTTTCAAGTCAAAGGGTTCAAGTCCAAGTAATGTCACAAGTCATAGGTGTGAAAGTCCAAGTCAAGTTCAAAGACTTTTAAGATTTCAAGTTGAATCTACAGTCATTACATTTTTGACTAAATTCTGACTCCATTCTAGGTTGCATGACTCGAGTCCTCTGACATTTACTAATCGGGGGAGGACTTGTAAAGGCAGTTTGTTACACTGGATTTTATTTAGGGGTGTCTAAGTAAAGGGGGGTACATACCAATGCATGTCACACTGTTGCCATGTATAATTTTCCTTCCCCTTAACAAATATGTGGTATTTTGTGTTGGTATATCACGTAAAAGCTCAATAAAATCCAGTAAAGTTTGTAGTTTAACATGAAAAAATATAATAAAGTTTGTTGGGTATGAATAGTTTTGTTAAGGGATCGTCAATGGCTCACATAAAACTTCTAGACACTTTGAAAAACACTCATGCTGTCCTTTTTATATTGATTCTGTGTTTTTGAAGGAGCTCACCTGATTTCCATGCAGTTAATGTGAGTGCATGAGATTATCATATGAAAGGTTAAATTTAACCCTCCAGAGTCAGTTGCATTTAGCGTCCATTTTGAGACCCTCTTCCGTTTTGTTCTAGATTACCTTGAATGTCACCTGGAGGGGACTGTGATTCTAATCATTGTTGATGTGTCTATATATGACTGATATTGCACAATAAAAATGTTTCAGTAAAACCCGCTATGTGGTGTAATTGGTGTTGTTTAAAAATGCATCAGGTGCAGAATGGCAGCATAGACACATACACACACATGCGCACCCACATGCACACAGTTGCACACCAGGCACTTTCTGATCTGACCTGTCAAAACTCATTAAGGCTTAAAACATATTTCCAACTGACACGCAAAGTCTCCATTAGAGAACCGCCAATTACCTCTGAAATATATCCCCCCACCTGCCTGCCAGATTTGCATATGATTGGAGCGATCAGTTAAAATGAGAGCATTTTGGCGCTGTTCAAAAATTCACAGTACGCTGCTAGATCAAGGGAATGGGGGTGTGGGGGGGCATAGTAATGTGAAGTCAGCGCTTTAACTACAGGTTTAAAAGTTGCTGGACTGTGAGGGTGAGAGTGGGGTTACATCCTCAAAATTGCACTTATACTGTAGATACAAGCCAGACAGCTGTGCTCAATCTTTGCATAGTTCTCTGCAATAGACTGTTTTGCCAGCATAAAGTGGATCTAAACATCTCACATTTAAATACATTTGAATACAAGGAGAAGAAATAATAGGCACTGAACATGTTGCTCTCGTGGGAGTTAAGAGCGCTAGCAGTGCAGTTTTGTGCAATTATTAATGTTTTAATGGCAAAGTTTTTCTCAGATTTTTTCTTGATGTAGTTTTACAACATGTAAGGCTTTGTTTGTGTGTGTGTGTGTGTGTGTGTTTGTCAGAGCGAGAGAGTGTGAAACAGAGCAAGGGACTGGGAGGGAGATCAGGGTCCTTGCATCATGTTTTCAAGCAGTTATAGCCATTACAATCAAGATCATTCATTTCCTTTATCTGTGTGTGTCTCACACTCTTTCTGCTTTTTATTCTTTTGTCTCTGGCACTTTGATTGTCTGACTATTACTTCCTTGATAAAGTTGTCTGGAGATGAGAAGTCAAGTCTTCAATCAGTGCACAAGTAGGCCAATAGATGTGAATCTCAACATATGTCAAACAGAGATATAATCACAAAGCCTGTGGACAAGGTGGCAACTGAAATAGCAGACCCTATAGATACGCACATCGGCAGTCTCATTTATATATAAATATATAAGTATTTCTGCACATGCATAACACAAGTATAGATCACTTAGGGTCAGGCAAAAGTGGCCAAATCCGAATTTATTTCCCATAAGTGACCCATATTTGATTTTATTTTAAGTCTAAACACCACAATTCCCTTTTTTTGGCTAATCAAACCCTGGCCACTTTCATGTGTGGCTATAATCGAATACAGGCATAACTCATTCTGAACGTTAATTTCACCTTCATTCAAATGTCATTTCGTCATGTGTGCAACTCATAATTTACAATTTTGCATCGAGGGAAGCAGTGGCAATGAAATCAAATGTAAATAATGGAAAACAAACATTGCATATGTTCTGACTCCTGCTCTCTTTACTAGCCGCATGCTGAACCCAATGTTCATTGTTGCAGGTTTCAGCTGCATCTCTTTATTCAGACCCTGCACAGAACCACACTACTTACACAATGTCGAGCCAAGCACAGAAAAAAGACCACCCTCTGTTATAAGTGTTGGTCTCCTTCAAAATAAGTCTTGCCACACAGTATTTAAGAACATTACTGCGAACACAATAGATAGAGCTAGTGATAATTTAGTCATTTCGATGCATAACAACCTCAAAATTAATACACATGGTGACATGTGCGGCACCCATATTTAACTCTGTAAACACATGTTGCCTCTGGGGTCATATGGTCATCTGTGCACATGAGTCACTTCTAGGCAGCAGGCTGTTGTATTGGAGTCTGATGGTGGTCGCTCTAAAATTACAATGTGAAAAAACACAGAAAAAGCATTAAGACTTGTCTGAAAGTAGCCTCTGAGGGAAGCTTTATTACAAGCTCTTAAGTCCTTTTGTTTATCCATTGTAGAGGTTTTTATTATAAATTTGAATAAATTTAATAAAACAAAAAATGAATGGAAGAATAAATAAATTTGGGTTTTTATTTGGTTGTTTTTATATACTTTTTAACAAAAACATCTCAGGAGTTCAAAATAAATAAGTCAATCATTAAAAACCCAAACGGGAAATAGGGTGAAGAAATGTTTTATTTGCCCCACCCTTTTATTTAAACTGTTATTAGAAATGAACCCGTTTAAATTCATTATGCATAATACAATACAGAGAAAAAACAAACAAAAAACAAAAACAACAATCATGTTCACAAGTTACAAACAAACAACATATCTTTCCATTTTACACACACTGATAATCACTAAGAGTTTTACACTTTAGTAGTTTTTTAAATTCCGTAAAATCAGCACCATTTTTGTTGATCACTAAGTCCATTCCATAGCTTCACACCCACAACCGAAACACATCTGGATTTCACATAAGTTCTTACTTTAACATTTTCAAAAATAAATGGACCTCTTAGATGGTAAGAACTTTCCCTTATTTAAAAAAAAATATTTAGACACAAGAATACTATTATTTGTAACCCTATGAACAATTTCTAATATTTTAATCTGGATGATATCCATATATTTTAAAGTTTTATTTTGAATAAATAATTTAATAATAATAATAATAAAATAATAATAATAATAATAATAATAATAATAATAATAATAATAATTTGATAATAATAATAATTAGTGGGGCTGCACGGTGACGCAGTTGGTAGCTCTGTTGCCTTGCAGCAAGAAGGTCCTGGGTTCGATTCCCGTCCGGGGCTCTTTCTGCATGGAGTTTGTATGTTCTCCCCATGCATGTGTGGGTTCTCACCGGGTACTCCGGCTTCCTCCCACAGTCCAAAGACATGCCTGTTAGGTTAATTGGTCTCTCTAAATTGCCCTTAGGTGTGTGAATGAGTGTGTGCATGGTTGTTTGTGTGTTGCCCTGCGATGGACTGGCGACCTGTCCAAGGTGTACTCCGCCTCTCGACCATAGACTGCTGGAGATAGGCACCAGCTCCTCCGCGACCCACTATGGAATAAGTGGTAGAAAATGACTGACTGATTTTATTAGTGGATTCACAATATCCAACTTTATTAACCATCCTTATGGCTTTTTTTGTAACTTAAATAGAGCATCTACCCATGTTTTGCCAGCATTCCCCCAGATTTCTGCACAGTATGAAAAATACGGCATAACCAGAGAACTATATGTCAAATACAATCCTTTTTTACTTAATAAGTTTGTATGATTACATCTAGAAATTTGGTTTCAGAAACTCTTTTAATTCCCACTGCATTTAAATGTAATTTTGCATTACTAATTTGTCTACACCCTGCAAAGATTCTAAATTTAGTCTTTTCTTCATTTAATGATAATTTATCATGATCAAATCACTTCTTGATCAAATAAAATAATTTTTCTACTGTTTGCAATAACTCATCCATATCCTTGACAGAACAGAAAAAATTGATATCATCAGCAAACATTATAAACTTAAACATAGCGGATACAGTAAATATATCATTTAAATAAAGTATGAATAGTTTAGGCCCCAGGACCGAACCTTGCGCTACTCCACAAGTAACTCTCTCAAACTGTGAATCCACATCATCAAATTTTAGATCCTGAAATCTATTAGTTAAATAACTTGGTACCACTAATTTGTTTTGCCAAGAGGGCCATAATATTCACACTTTTTTAGCAAATGTGCATGGTCAGTTGTGTCAAATGCGTTATTCAAGTCCACAAATACACCCACAGTATATAACTTTTGATCAACAGCAGTTGCAACAAATTCCGTTACTGCTTAGGAGGTTGTTTGATTACTTCTGAAGCCATTTTGATGGTCATTTAATAACTCATATTTATTGATTAATGCATCAAGTCTAATTTCAAACACGTTTTCTAATATTTTTGAAAATTGTTGTAGCAGGGAAATTGGTCTATAGTTAGATAAAAGTTGTTTATCACCATTTACTGTACTGTCTTCTTTTATGTGGATGTCATAATAGAATTCAACTTAAATCATCCTGGATGAGTTTGTTAGACCTAGTTAATTGTGATAAAATTAAAATATAAATATATTAGGGTGAGATGATGTGAACTGGGTTATTACCCTACTGTTGGAAAAATGGTGATGACATTGATTGCAAGGTGTGACACACTTCTTTATATGCAACAGACAGTAATGACCGCGCTGATGGCAGGACAATCATTATCATCATAATCATCATTGGTATAATCAGTACTTTTTTCAGTGGGAGATTGCTTTGAGCCTTCTATTTGGGTTGTTCAAGAGACCGATATGGACATGAAGCGACACACACACATGTGGGCGCACACACACCCACGAATATACCCAGTGGCTCCAAACGAGGCTCTTCATTGTTTCCCATGTGATTAAAACTGAGTGCCGCTGAGTCTTTTATATTGTCATCAGGCTGCTTTTGTGATGTGTGCTGTATATGTGTGCGTGTTTGCTGTCCTGCAATGGCCCCGTTCTAAATGAATGTCAGCTTGCCTTAGTCCAAGCATGGGCCCCAATGCGGTCGATCGATACTTCATTAGGGCTGGATTGTCTTGTGTCCATGCAACCTTGAAGCTGTTCCTTAATTACCCCAGCATTAAGGCTCTGGACAGCGCTACAGACCACGCTACACTGAGGATGGCAAGACGCAACAAAGCAGCAACCCCCCAACCCCTTTCCACACCCCCTGCCTCCTTACATCAGATGCAAAGAGGTTTGGACATACATACACAGATGCACACACAGGCACTTGTACACTGACATATACGTAGCGATCCACAAAAGTCTGAATTTGTGCATGCATGTATACTTCTTTTTCTCTTTATATCTCTTACACAGAATAAAATACACATATACAGTTCACCTTTGGGCTATAGTTTTGAGGTTTCAGTAGGATCAAGGATGAATAAAGGTCAAAGACTGGTTCAGAGAAACACCCAGAAGTAGGTAAAGATATGTTGAATGAATAAGGTCTGAATAATGGCTCAACATTTTTAACAAAGGTAGCAAATTATTGCAAAATGTAAATTGAATTTGTTGTAATTCCTTTAGAATGTATTTTAGTCTGTGCTGCACATGTCTTACTCTTTTTTTAAATTTTATAATTTGCTGCCAAACATACAAAAGTCAACCACTATTTGATCTCAGTGTTTATTTTGGTTCTTATATTGCTAACCTTTTTTTTCAAGATCAGAAGCAGACGCCATACAAGATAAAATGCTTAAATGTCACCAGGCTTGACATTTTGACCATGCATGTGTGTATGTATGTATGCATTTCTATAAAGTGCGTAGGTGTGCACTTCTTGGCTGTGTCGGAGCATTTGTGTGTTCCTGAGCATTCCTTCTTGAATGCCAGTCTAATCCTTTCCATTCACAAAGACCAGAGATTTCTCTGAAGAGGTAGTAGAGTAAGGAGAGAGACAGAAAAAGTGGGAGGAGCAAGGAAAAAATTATGTGAAAAATAATCGTAAATAAATCAAAGCTCTTTGTTCCTGTGCGCTGAGTGAGAAATGGGTAAAAATTTTACAAAGCCAGAAGACTGCAGTGCTGTTAATGTAAGCAGCTGAGAAAGTAAAGTAATATTGGGGAGACTCAGGCAGAGTAAGGGTGCACGACCGGGAGGATGAAGAAAGATGAGAGGCAGTAGAATGTGTTCAAATAGATCATTACAATGAAAAGAGAAAGGGAGGCAGAGACAGGCAGACAACGAAGGAGGTAGAAGTGTAGGAAGTTGAGGAGTGAAGAGGGGGGAGAGGGGGTGAGATGTGGAAGAGGAGGCAGATGGGAGGGAGGGGGAGGGAGGAGGTGGGGTGCAGTCAAATGGCACTCATGACAAATGACATCCCCTGTCTCCCAGTCCTCTCTCCTCAGCACCATGATTTGTCATCTCCACTTCTGACATTTTTCATCGCACTATCAAATCACCCTGACAGAATGATATTTTCTAATTCTCCTAGCCTTGGAGCACGCCAAAAATAATGGCCTCCACATGCTATGCACACTCTTTCCTCTGTTTCCCTACCTCTCTCTTTATTTTTCATCTTTTGTCTTGCATAAACGTCCAGCGATTCCATAATAATGAAAATGCAGCATCGCAAATATATCGCAGGCAGGACTTGACTGGAAGCAATCGGCTTCACAGTCATTTGAGTTGTCTCATTCAAGTGGTGGCATGTGTTACTGTCATTTTCAAGCTGTATACTTGTAGTTTGTAGATGTTGTGGGTTGAATATGAGATAAAATAATACATATAAAAATGGACATTCTTAAGCCCAAAAAGAAAAAAAATGCGTTTTCTTAAAAATAAATAGGGAAAAAATACTGAAGTTCAATCATTTACAAAAAATTAAGAATATATTAAGAACATATATATACATATATATTACTCTATCCTTGTTGGTCTCCTTTAAAAAGAAAGGAGAAAAATAAAAAATCATATATATGTTTTCTGCTGCTTTTGAGTTAAACATGGTGTTAACCAAGAGTAATACTTTGTCTACCTATGGGGAACAGAACTTAGATGTGTTCCCACCTGCTGAGCCCTTGACTTTCAAGCGTATCCATTGTTTTATTGAATATTAATAAGGACAATGTCATATCTTCCATGACCCACCTTTTCCATAATCCGGGTCAAGGCACTGAAAATGAGTTTATAGCTAATTCCATCTCAGCAGGAGATCACTATCGCTCTGGTCCAAAGGCTTACTGAGAAATAAAGATCTCCTTAACTCTTCGCTTGACTGCTACCTTTGGATCTTTTTGATTATAAATACGTTACCACTCAGCAACATGCAGATACAGCATCAGACTCAATGGACAAAAGCTAAACAGTAAAATATGAAGCTATTTAAATCTGTATTTGTGTTATTTAGCAAATAAATTACAACCCTCTTTTAGATGTAGCACATTTTTTACTTTGTCATTTTAGACTATTTAGGTTGTCCTTAAAAACATGAAGGTAAACCATTATGAAGCACTTCTAATTTGCTTTATATGGATAAAGACAGAAATGTGTCCCTCTTAATTGCTAAATATTTTACATAGACTTGATACAAAACTTTCATAATATTGTTTACTTAAATAAAGTTTAGCAAAACAGAGTTTAACCTAAAAGATTAGACTTTTTATGTAACTTGACTAAAAAGACCTCCGTCATGTTGCCAGTGTCTGCTTTTCACTTCATGCATTTATAATTTTACATAATATAGATATTTGACAGTTAATCAGAACTTTGACAAAACTATTGTTTTTGTTTGAAGATTTTTAACCAAGTGCATATTTGATTGGCTTTTTCAGTCTCTGTGTTATTATTCACAAGTCACTGAGTTTTCCATGTTTCTGGCTTTCCTGTTTGTCTCTGTTGCAGTGGTACATCAATAGTAATTGCACACTATCCAATGAGGGATCAGTGTCTAGCTCTAAGCAGCACCCTGGTGTTGTTGTTTAATGTAATAAACGTCATGTATGCATGGCTTCACATGCTCTTCGTTAGCATGTTAATGCTAACCATTAAGCATCACCAGTGCCTCCCAGCTATGAGCCAACATCTGCTAATGACATCAGCATTAAGCAGAAATCATCATGTAGAGACTGATAAACATTGATATTAATGCCTTACTGGTGTAAAATGTGTTTATTTCTGTCTATTTTATTGTTAATGAGGATTCCATCGTGTTTCATCAGAGGGCATTATTAATCTCACAGGGTCAAATTAAAATAAAATGATGTATTCAAGTGCACATAAATACGCTATATTGCCTAAAGTATTGGGTCATACAATCATATCAATGAATTCTGGTGTTACAATCACTTTTGTTGCTACATCTGTATAAAGTTTGGTGTGGAGAAACTTGACTGGCCTGCATGGTTCTGACCTCACCCTTTTTGAACACCTTTGGGATTAATTAGAGTCGAAGCTGCAATTGTGGTGAAAATAACAATGAACATACTCCTTAACCTTGTGGAAGTTGTTTACAGAATAGAAGTTGCTATTGGTGGCAACGGTGGGTCCATCAATAAATTGGACCTTATAGATTCAGAATAGGATGTAATCAAAGTTCATGTACATATAAAAGTAGACAGACACAAACTTTTGGCAATATATTAAATGTCTGTAGATTGAAACAAACATTCAGTGTGACCTTTCATCTCCAACACTGATTTTGATTTTGTCAAAATTAATCTTGAGTTTGTCCAAAAAAAAATTTTTTTCTTATAATAACTGAAAAATCAAAACAGTTTCACATCTCTGGAAAAAGGAGGAAAACTCTTGGTAATTGGTCATTAACACAATATGTTGCTGCTGCTTTGAGATGATTGCATTTTGTGTGTGTGTGTGTCTGTGTATGTGTGTGTGTGTGTGGTGAAGGAGGGAAGGGGCTCAGGTAATGCATCTATATTTATTATACAACCAGGGAATGTTACTTCTTTTGGCTTTGAAGTAATTATAATTCAGTTTCACAGTGAAAACATGATCGCAAGTTTATGGCTAAAACACTGGATTTTAATCCTAACTGCAGCTTGGACTAATCTCTTGTGTCAGAAGCAATAAAACACATATATCCATTTTGTCGAAATCCCTTTAAAATATGTTAAAGTTACTGCTTTCCACTGAGTTTTTATAAGTTACAAACTGTAATCACTGTGATAGAATCACTGGTTATAATTTTATTGCTGAAAATCACACCTTTTAATTCCCGGTGGAAGCCTCTCTCTCCACTCTCAGCCACTGAGTGGGCGCTCGGTGGACTCCACTGCAGTGGAACGAGTTACCACTCAGCGACTTTGACCCTGCTTTGAAATTGAGCGTGGAAACGCTCACAAAAAACGTTCAAGGTAAATAAATATTTTGGAGAAAAAAAATGCTTTGGGTCCAATAGTCAAATGCACCTAAAGTCAAAGAGATAGTCATAACAAGGGTGCATATGTGTTGGGACATAGTCGATCATATTAGAAATGAATCAGCAGCACTTGTTGGACCCAAAAGAAGGAGTTTTCAGTTTTTCATATTTCATATTTTCATATTCTGTTTAATTCTTGGTCAACAAATGATGTTCCCTGCATAATTAGTTGTCTTGTTTAGTGATTTATTTTCCTTCGTGTAATCTATTAGTAATGAGTAGACATGTGCTGATTAATATTAGATTAATTTTTTCCTCTACACTCTTTAGTAAGCCGTTCATTGTTTCCATCTTGTCTCTTTTTCTGATAAAATATAGTTATCGATAACCAATAACATTTGAGTTCTGAGCATTAAAATCATTTTAAAGTTGCTCACATTTGCTCCATGTTCACTCATTTCAGTTTCAACATGTGTATGTCATTGTATTAAAACAGGGTGTTTCATATAAAAAGAAGAAAGGAAATGCGGCGAGAGACTGCAGACAGAAGTTAATCAAATACACTCCCGCCCTTCGCATTTAGAAAGTTTGCAGAGTTTGTCATTTGCTTCAGAGCAGCCCTCGCAGTCGTTAGCTGGACTTGAATAGTTTGCCCGAGAGCACTTTGTTGCAAGAGGTTACAAGGTCTGCTTTATAAGTTTAAACATTTAAAGTTATCTTGGTTTCTTTTCTTGTTAGCCAGCCCCAAGACCATGCTGCTGAAATACAAAGTATTATGCTAGCAACACGTTAAAACTGAGAGAATATTAAAGCAATTTCAACTCTGCCCGCTTTCAGATTGAATGACAGTCAAAAGTAATACCAGAGCAGAGGAGATCAGTTTCTCTCATCTGAGAATTCTCTACAGATGAAATAGGTTCTCATAAATGAGTCTCAATCATAACTAATGTATGGTAAATGATAAAGAGAAGTTAATGTAGAAAATTGGGAGAATTGTGTCTGGAGACCGAATCAGTTCATTTTGGACTAGAAATCTACTGTGGTCATACAGTTTTTTTTGGGTACAGCCTGTGCTTTGCAGCAGGTTTCATACTAACTCTCACATCATCATTTACACACATATAGCCCGCATGGTCATGCATGTACATAGACATACACTGACACGGGCACTAACTGGCACCAAAATTCGTTTCTTCTTATGAAGGAAATGGAAGAAGGGGAGCAGTTATAGTTAAGTGGCCCTGTGGAAATCGACCTACACATCATAGACTGAAGGTCTGCTTTTTGATGTGGTAAAGAGCACATCAACTGGGCCGTCGATGTGCTCTTGAGCAACAGACTGGCTGCTTAGTGTTCTGTCTCTTCAGGTTGCTCTTGATAAGACCATCTGACTGAATCTGAGTGTAAAATGTTTGGGAGCAGTACAAGAGGGGAGTTGGAGATTAGTGGACAAGAGGGAACTGGAGTAGAGTGGATAGATAGCATGAAGGTAAAGGAGGAAAGCGGGGAGTAAGAAGGAGAGATTGATTTGGCCAGCCAGGAGATGACTGCTGATGAAGGCCTCTCATAGACAGATGGATACAGCATTGGTTCCCCGCTCCTACACACCCTCAAACTAATCCACCTCAAATTTTTCTCTGATTGCTTCTAAATTGCCTTCTTCCAAAGTTTCCTGCTGATTTCTCTCTGTGAACTCCCTTCCTCCCTGTCTGCCTCTCTGAACAGGGAATGATGTCTAGCCTGGTGAGCTGCTTCCTTGGGTTTAACCAAAGAATGTGCTAAGAGCGCAATAGGGGAGGGTGTGAGGGGTGATGGCTCTTGTGCCCTTGTGTGTGTGTGTGTGTGTGTGTTTCAGTCCCTCATGAAGCCAGTCCCAGGCCTTGTCATTAAAATGCATTATCATCCCACTGTGTCAAGAGAGAAGACAAATAGTCTTTCTCTTTACCTGCTATCTCTGTCTCATTCTTATTCTCTCTTTCATACACTCTCTGAGTCCATCTCTACAGGGGTGTTGATGTGGTGGTGCTGGAGAAGTCTCCTTTTTTCTTTTGTCTCTTTTTAAATTTCATGCTTTTCTTGCTTTTCACTTGCTGTTATCACACTCTTTTTTTCTCCTTGTTTTAATTGTGGTATATGAATGTGTTAATAATCAGACAATTGTCCAAGTTGCATTTAAAATACCTTATTTAAGCTCCTCTCAGAGTAAACTGAAATGATCTAACCACCTATTTGAAAAAATAAATCTGGATTATTTGGTTTTCTAGCTTGCATGACAGTATAAAGTCCTAATCTATTTGAATTGGTTCAGATTGAATAAATACAGTATATTCTACAGGTAAGCCTTTGACCCATGTAGAGATCGTGTTTAGTTAGGTGACACGTTTTGGGAAGATAAGAAATCTACCTTTGCTCTTGTATTGTTATGTGAAGGTTTGAGAATGGCTGTGACGTTATTCAAAAGTAGAAGTACGTTCTCCTCCTGGTTTTGCTTCAAACTTTTAAGGCACTGATTCGAAGGGAAACGAAAAAGCTTTACACAGTGTGGCATTCTTCTGTTTTTTAGTAAAATCTTAATCATAGCAAAGTTTCCTGTTTGATAAGAATGCAGGAAAAATGTGTGCCAAACGGTGTGGTTGCAATACTTCTTTGTTTATTGCTATATTTGAAACTAATTAGGAAGCAGGATCCCTTCACTAAACATGTTAAAAACCATTTGCACATGTGAAATGTATTATTTTATTTATATTAACAGGCAATGGTTAAGATTCAATCTCAATGCTTTTTCTGTTACTATATTTTATAATTTAGATTTGTTGCACAGTTGCTTAAGCATAATGCAGAATTATAAAAAGAGTTTTCTGTCAGTGGCGCTAGTGGCAAAACTCAGCAGCAGGAGACTAGAACTATAATCTAATACACTCTGACTTGTTTGCAACGCATTTATCATGCGACCTTTACCTGTCATTAATGCAGAGAGAAAGACGGTGAGACGGACAGGGAGAGACGGGATGGACATTCAGAGCGACACAACCGAAATAAGAGAAAGTGAAAATGTATAGATGCAGAAAGAAGAGGGAAGTAAGAAGACAAACAATGATAGAAGGTGCTTTAGAGAGAACAGAGGGACACTGAAGAGGGTAGAAAATTTAGAGAGTGAGATAGCAGGGAAGCAGCAGAGAAGATTGCATTTTAGAATTACTGGCCAACACCTGACAATTTATGCCCTCATGCAGCGCTTGGCAGCAGCTGGAGTCTGCTCAGCCTGCGGTGAGTGTGCGTGTGTGCGTGCGATGGAGAGAAAAGGTAAACTATAATACTCTGTTGTAGAGAAGTGACATTATCAAGGGGCATTAACGGGAAGCTGTATCACTGCCCCCATACCCCATATATGTTTTTATTCAGTGACACAGAGCTCAAATTGTGTGCCTCAATGTTGTCAAGAACAACAGATACAATAGAACCGTTATATTTTTTCAATTTTCTGCTCGATTTGTTCTCCTTAAAGTCTTTGAACTTAATCGGGACGTTTTATATCAATGTAACATTAAATGCATGTAAAATCAAAATCAATTGAAGTTGTGCAAAAAACGTATCAAAAACCGTTATAATGCAGGAATTGTATGGTACAATTATAAGATATAAGTTTTTTCATTAAAAAGTCCCAGCATATATGCTTGTCTGTAAAACTGGGTTGAGGGGGTGGGAAGAAAAAAACCCACCAGACTTTGTGATGAACTCCTCAAGGCCTGGCAGACAAAGAACTCTGATCAGCCAAAACTGTATGGGTCCGTATGAACAGACTCTAACACAAACAATTTGTAGTGTTGTTTTTTTAATGAACAGTTAATCCATTACATCATGAGACTGTAGTTAAGAAAACTTTGATCCAGCTGGGGGCAAACAAGGATCACTGTTATTTTGTCAGTTTGTTGATAGTTCTTGATCATGTTTTGCCCCCACATAAAAAGGGTTTTATGAAAACAAAGGAGCCTGTATTGGACATAACAACATATTGTTACAAACATTTCTGCCTGAGCACACAAGCGTTGTCATAAAAACAGGCCTCATCAGCACCTAGAGTACGCATCAGGCCGATGTAAGCTTGTGAAGAGTCCACGGTGACCATACCAGGACGCAAAAAAAAATTAAACTACCTACAGGGAGCTGCAGTCCAAGAATATGAACAGAAAAATGAAGGTGACATTTGAAAGGGGGAGAGGGGCAGTGGAAGTGAAGGGGGGGGTTACACTGGTGCGGCTGGGAGGGGGGATTTAATAGGTCCCTGAGACGCGAAGGGTGTGAGATGAGATGATGAAACCAGAGGATAGAGAGAAGGGAGGGCGGGAAGAGAGAGGGAGATTGTGTGTCAAAATGTGGATGTTTGGAGATTGGGCTTCCAACCCTGCCAAATGATTAAAATGTTCCCTCTGACATTCATATTCCTCTATCTAGATTCCTGCCTATGTATGTTAAACTGCGTCGAATATAAAGTGAGAGATAGCCATAAAGGATTTGATGTAAGAAATAATTATGGCTGGAGATGCAGTTCATGCTTGTTGCTCTTAGTGACAGTGTTTTTTTGATGAAAGAAAAGATGGTATTTTATTTCATTATTCTATTTTAGTATTATACACCACTGAACCATGAGCAGCAGTTCTGAATTAAATATGAATACTAAATTCAGTCAATATTTTATGCTAAAATCACTGAAGGCCTGTTTTTATTTGGACTTTGCCTCTTTTTGAACAAACATTTTCTTTACATGTAAGCATTTCAGATTTTCTTTAACAAAGAGGGTTTTTAAAAATTAGCAAAGGGTAAAAGTATTTAAGTTTTATAATGTAGAGGTAATTATTAAAATTGTTTGTACTGCACATGTACATCTGCCTCTTACGAAGCACACACAAAATAAATGTTCAACAAAAGAAATCAGGGGGACCTCAAACATTAGTATCTCCCTGAGTGTGAGTCGCCATCCCTTCTCTTCTAACGGTCTCGAGATGAGAGTTGTCATGGTTACGGGGGCAGAAAAATCACCCCATGGCCCACCCCACCGTCCCAACCCCCCCTGCCCCCCAACTGACACACACATACATGCACACATATACAGACACACCATTTTTCCTTTATTCCTTCAGTTGTCCAGGCATTGCTGATGTCACCGCTGAAACTATGAATTTAACATACAGGTCAGAGATGCATATCTGGGTTGCAGTAAGCCACGCAGAGACATAGAGGTGGAAAAAAAGGAACAAGAGACTCGCTGCCTCAGAGACGTGGCGACCCAATGTCCTTGAAATTTAAAAGAGAAAGTAATAAAACAGGAGAGGAAATTCAAAATTCAATCTCAAAGAGATTTGCTTTTGAGGGTGCTCTCTTATTGTTCCCTTTATTCTTTTCAGGTGCAATTAGACCCATTTCTCTGAAACTACGAGAGGAAAGGGCAGAAAGAGAGAAACATGGAGCTTTAGTAAAAACAAAAAAGGATGGATGGTTGAAAAAAGCATGTGAGGAGATTCTTTGAGAGTTGCCTTTGTTTTTGTCAGTGATGTCTGTGGCATTATAAAAAGGACTTCACTAAGCACTCAGGGGATTACAGAGCACTTGCTTCTGATAAATGTCTTAATTTTGATGTGATTTTTAAGCCATCAACATAATTAATATTTTTCATTTTTCTTCCCTCTTCCAACTTGTTTTTAATGAAGAGTCTTTTCAATAAACAAATGGATATGCATTAGGGGGATGATGGGGCTTTCAAGAATAAACCTCTCATATTTATTAAGCGCTCCCAGTACACCAAAGTCAAGTCTTTAACAGAAACCCAGTAAAACAAAGTAACAATACATTTATCTGCACATACATATGTATTTGTTTGTGCAGATAAAACTTTTGGATTCAATTTGAAGAATTTTTACTTAAAATTATTAACCCTCTAGAGATTAATATCATAGACGGGTACATTTTGCTGACCATTAATGTATGCTTGATGTCAGGACATTGTCTTCATGTAATTGGTGTTTGATAACACCGATTGACTATTGATCGACACTGGGATTTGACCTCAGCAGTAAATCCAGACCCCTGCTCGCTGGGACTCTGCATCATTGAATCCGAAATATTTTATCCAGGGCTTAAGAGGAATAGCCACTTATTCTCCCCTTACATGGGGTTTTCTATTTTTATGACAGCACTGCTCTCATCTTTCCTCTTAAGTTTTACCCTTTTGTGACCTTTTAGAGAGACCAAACGTGTCTGCGTTATATATGGGCTGTCCAGCAATGAGCGCATGGAGGTGTCAGGGTTGGAGTGTGGCAGGAGGGGGGTGTGCATTAGCAAGTCCCCAGCACACACAACCCAACCCACCATGGCAGAGTCCCCAACCCCTACACCGCTTCACTTCATTCATTTTGTTCCTCCCCTGCGGTCGGCCGGCAAGGCCTCTAAATCCTCCCTTTATTGTACACAGCACACACAAAGGCTTGGCCTGCTCTCTCATTTCCTTGATGTGCCTTTGGACTGCAGCGGTGGCTTTTCAGGCTTCGATACAAACATTTGCATGAAGCAGCTCCTGTAGATCACTAGACAATACGCTGAACTGTTTCTGGTCAAGCTGGTAGACTTGTGAGCATGTGAATTAAATACTCTGGCTGTGGTTTCTGGGATTTAATTTGTGTGAGACCAGGAACAGAAGGTGGCTGATGATAAACGATTAAACAAGGGGAGAGAGAGGTTACCATCTTGATCGTTCATGACGGGAACTTTTTCCTCGGCTTTGGCCCCAGCTTTTTTTGTCGTCCTCCTGCTCTTCACCTTTCTCTTCACAATCAACAAAAGTGGGATTACCCAGAGAGACAGAGAAAGAAAGACTTAGTAAAAAAAACTTGGTGTGTTTATGACTGAGTTAAGCTTTTTGAAGCAGGGGGTTTCCATCCTAAAATAGACTCTCTTCAGGCTGCTATGACTGGTGATTATTGACCAGAGAGAGAAAGTGGCAAACAAGACATTCATTACACATGGAGACTGCTTGCTCATCATCAAACAACAGAATGGCAATGCAAATTGGTGGCTGCCCCCTTTTTGTGTGGTCAGAAATGTGGTTGTTAGTAATTTCTTTGGGCCCGTTTAATGTCCCTGAGATGCATGTAGGAGTCAAGCTGCCTTTAAGGAGGTGACAGTGGTTATACGAAGGGAGTCAGTGGCCCTGGTGCCTTCTTCAAAGGCTTCACTCAATCTTTCATCTGTTTCATGTGAAGAGATGAAAATACAGCAAAGAATAAGAGCAAATATCAATATGGTGAAGATATTTTCACGTATTGTGATATAATCAGATTTTCTTTTAATTATAGTTGGGGGGGGGGAGATGCTTTAATAGCAAAATATGAACCGGCCTGAGCAAGATTCCCATATTTGGAACCTTAAAAAACATGTATGTCAGTATTTATGATAGCCTTATTTTAATTTCTTTTACTTATTATAATTTTAGTGACTGACTAGTATTATTTTAGAATAATGTGTGTGCCCTGCTCCATTAAAATTCTCACTTTAGAATTTGAGAACCCTAGTAAAACTAAAAAACTGTTTGTGTATATATATATATATATATATATATATATATATATATATATATATATATATATACACCATTGGCAGAGTTACTAACATTGTCATTCAGCCCCAAAATTTTTTTTTGATATAGAATGACAAAAATAGAAAAAATTAATAACTGGTAGTTTGATGATTTATCCTTGGTGATGAGCTCCAAGTCTTTGAAGGCCTTCTTGCCATCACCCTAATCTTTAGCTCCCTCCAAAGATCCTCTAAGAGATTCAAGTAGGGACACGGACTGAGGCACAACAAAACATTCAAATTGTTTTTGTTCAGAATAACTACGTTTGTAAAATTAGAAGTTTAATTTAAACCTAAATTGACCAGGGGTATGACTATATTTTGGTTTAAATTGTATAGAAAAATACATTTTAATTTGTATCTTTTTTGCATCATCTACAGACATGTTTACTTCTTACACTGGCGATGATATTGCCATAAGGTTTTCACTTTTTCTTTTAGTGTTATGTTTTGCTCAGTTTTTCTTCCCATTTGTATTTACCAGTGTCCTATTAAAGGATGCAAGAAGAAACCCCTCAATTCACACCTCCATTTTCCTTTACCTCTGTTTGCATTGCATTCATTTTGGTTGTGAAAATGGATTAACATATTGTCTCTGCATTTTTCAATCCCCAAATGTTTATCAGGCAGATGAGAAGCAGTGAAGTTGTAATAGCAAAGTGCCATCATTCATTGTCGATATTGGCTGTGTGACGCTGTCGCTTTCTCAGAGGCATGGCAGTTGTTTTATTTCTTCCCATCAGGCACTGGGTTGTGACAGGGGGAGGTGTTGTTAGGACCGAGGTCCCAACAATGTCCCCTGATGTGGACAGACATTATAAATGACATTGCCCAATCAGATGCAAGATGGTGACTGGGGGGTGGTGGTGTTGGACTGTGTTGGTGTGTATGGCAGCAAAAGAGCGAGCAAAGGGGTGGTGAGGTAGGAGAAGATGAGAAAACATGGGGAGCCTCATTTGAAGCAGTTAATGTGCAGATTTATGTAGAGGGACAGTGGTCAACATTCATAATATCTCCCTCTTAGCCTCCCTCCCATCATCCCCCCACCACCCACAACAACCCTGTTTCCTCCCATCCCACCCCATCTTTCCCCACAGACTTCCTCTTTTTTTTCTTTTCCGCCTCATCGTCTAACCCCGTCACTCACCATCATTCCTATTTTTCCTTGTCGCTCATTCCTATTTTCTGGCTCCCTTCCTCTGTCCCTCCTTCCATGTCCTATGAAAGGACTGTGAATGTTGTGGACTGCAGCAGTCAGACCAATAGGAGGCATAGGTAGACCACAGAATCACTCAGACCACAACGCAGGAGAGAGAGAGATGATGGCTATGTCTTGTATTCAGTCATTTTATTTCAATGTTTCACAAAGTTTCCAGCATATCTGTATAACAGACAATGCATTAAGGTATATATTTCAAGTAGGTGTAATGCAATATAAAAAAATAGTATCTGATAAACTGAGTAATGTTACGTGCTGATTCTGTTTTAAGCGGAAGCATGCAAAAATATAAAAAAAAATACAGACAATGATTTTGCCCTTTTTCTGCTATAAATGTACTTGTACTGCTTTAAAAATATTTTCTCATTTTAAAAAATGCTCATTTTACAATAGCTGAAGGATAAATGTATGTGAAGATGTTTTCTTATTATTTGATGAGTACTTAAGCTTTTCTGTATGTTCATAGTGATGCTCTTTTAAAGAGTTCAGATCTATTCAATTTTATCTTTGGCAACCTTGAGTAAAAGCGCTGTCTAAATTAATTGCTTGATGTCCAGCACAGCACACCCTTGAGTTTGTGTAGCATTGCTTACTTTCTCTTTCTTTTATTTTTATTAATGCTTGCATACATTAGTATTTTACACAAATTATAAACCTATTTTCGCACAGGTTAAGTAATTTGTATTTTACACTTTAAATGATCTATACAAATGATGCAGTTCATGGCCAGGGAAATATAGGTCCACCATATGCTTTATTTATTTGCCCACATTATGATATATAGTGAAATGGAAAACAAGATTTCATAATACACTTCAGGTTGTTTATATAGTACTATTTAACAACACGTAATCTCAAGACGCTTTACAAGATAAATTGGTCAAATTAATATTCAAAAACTTATATATTTGACATAAATATATTCAAATATATATTTGAATCAGTCCAGTTCATGCTAGTAAAATGCCATTATATAAACTATTTAATATTCTGTTATGTACAGTTAAATTTGAACCAAATTATATTATAATACAGGGAAATTCATGTAATAAACTGCATATGTTAAATAATTTAGGATTATTTTCAGGATAGAAATTAGACTTACTTGTGGATTCATTGATTGAGTTTTTTTATTTTATTTCTAAATTACGCACCGAAATCTACTCACACTTTTAGACAAAGGCTCCCTTCGCTTTGTCATCTTTCTGCTGTTCATACAGTGCTACTTTCTCTCTTAAACACTTTATCCTACGCTCTCTCCCTTTCCCAGTCCACTGACTGCTCTGGTAATCCCTCTCAATCATTAGAGGCCCTTCACTCTTCGCAAAAAGTTACTCACCCTCGTTGCACCCCAGACTTTCTTCCATTTTCCTCCTCTCCTACTCCCTCTCCCAGACACAGCCCCATATACTTTCTTCTTTCATTTCTGTAGTGTAAAAAAAAAAACAGAAATAACTTTTCAAATGCATTTTTGATGTGCACAGTGCTTGCACATTAGTTCAGGTGTGTGATGGCATTTACGCTGCAGAATAGGAACTAGTACAAAAACATCAGTAATAATTACTTAAAAGCATAAAAAGTTCTTGCAGCATATTGCATATAGGTATCAGATATCTAGCCAGTGAAATGCAAAGGAAACAACATGTTCAGAATAGAGTATGCTAAATGTTTGCACTTGTGTGAGGGTACTTTTTAATAGGTAAAACGCTGAGGAACGCCAACATCAGTGAGATACAAATTTAAGCTTCACTTTCATGCTAGCAATCATTTTGTCACACATTCTCAAACAGGGAATAGCTTGTTTTGGAATGCAACTGTTCAAGCTTAGTGTTTCTACCTGCAGCAGGAACCGTCTGTAGATTTCTCTGTCTGAGAGCCTAAAGCTGCAGCTTTACAAGTGAACCTGCCAGTGTGATCTCATACTGGCTGCACCCTGGGGCAAGGCAGAGGAGACTATACATGTGTATGTGCATGACTGCGTGTGTGTTTGTGGGAAGCGTTAAAACTGGCACAACCATCCCTAAAACATGCTCTCAAGACCCTTGATTCCATAGCTCAATATTATGATCTCTGAAATATCTCTTATGCCAGGATGGAACCTATGGATTTTAGGCATTTACCTTGCAGTGCTGCCAGCTTTCTATTTCCATACATTGTTTTTGGCCTCTGAAGAAGAGGTTTTTATATTTGTCAGACTGCCGTTTCCCATGTTAAATGACTGTAAAATGTTGTCAATTAATGATTGACCTTACATGTTGAGATATTTCCTTCAGTTCTGCAAAGATTCAAACATTTTCCGCATATCTCCTCTGGGATTAATTGCTTTGGTACCATTTCCTTTGCATGTGTTTTGATTGTCTGTGCGCATCTATTAAAGCTCTGCCCAATGAGAATCATTTTATTCTAATATAATGTGAAATTACACAGGCGAGGAGGTCACCTACACACCTACCATTGCTGTCTCAGTTTATAAAATGTGACTGCATCCAGAACAATCATGTTGAAGCTAAAAGACTTCACAATGAGCAAACTAATTTCCCTTTTCTGCATTGCACATTATAGTCTTTAGCAGTATTTATGAAGTGCAGCTTCAAGATTCAAGATGTCATCATAAAGTTGAAAGCTGGGATTTTAAAGTTAACAAAGAGTTTCCTTTCATTCCAGTTAGGGGAACAGTGGCTTGATTGACAGAGAAACACTAGAAGGGGTGATACAAAGATAGCTAGCTGGGACGGCTGGAGATAGCGAGAGTGAGTTGTGCTTGCTAATTAAAAGAGAAGAAGCAGTCTTTTTTTTCCTGTTTCTGTTATTCCCTTGTTCCTGGGAGTATTAATGTTTTATTCAGGAGAAACATAACTACAGATGAAATTAATAAAATCAGGCTCTGCCTTTCCCTTGCTATCTCTTGGGGGGGTGGGAAATTCAAACGCTCGTTTCTCCCGGCTTTGAAACTGCAAACTCAAAGTGTTCCATGTTCTGTAGATTTCATTTCTTCATTTCCTGCATATTAAGTTCCTATTCCCCTTTTGTTTCAAAGTGCATTGCCCTGAAAATAAGGATCAATTTTTCAGTGCAAGAGGCTTTGGAGTTAGAGCAGTGTTTTCCACACTTGTAAGATAGATGATTTACTGTTGTGCCAGTATTATTCTGTGCTCTGTGTATGTGTCTGTAGATTTCTTTATTTAGGTTTCCCAATAAATTTTGTATCACAAATAAACTTTAGAGCCATTAGTACTCTTCATGGGGGTTTGCATGAGATAGAAAGGCCTGATGTGTAATTGTATATTTTTGTGCCTATGCGGCTCTATTTAGTGCGGTTTTGCACTTTTGTTTGCGTGAGTGTGCAGATGCACATGTGAGTTAGTTTCATTTGACTATACATCGAGGCCCTGAGAGTATTTGCTTGTCTGATCACCTCATGTGAGTCTAAGAGTAGAAGCCATGCGTGACTAACATGCACTTCAGAGTTGAACTAATTGTGTCATTTTTAACATAAATCTGTGCTTGCCCACATTTTATTCACTCCCGTTCCTTTCCTTCTCCCCTGAGCCACACAATGAATGCAGACTGTAGAAGGGCCTTCCATCTATCCAACTCAAGAGGAATTTTCAAAGCTGCATACAGGTGCATCATTTATTTCCCCCAATGCTGGTGTTTATATAAGTGTGTGTGCTGTTAAACTCTACCTTTATGAGAACCAAATAGAATCATATAATAAGATTTGAAGAAATGGCCACGCTGCTGTTTTCTGTTGGTTAAATGTAAGATATTACTCAGGTAGGCTGTGTTATTGGTGAGTGGCATGAGAATTCTGCCTTTTACGGCAATATGTGTTGTGGTCATATTGAGCTCCAACCATCCATGGCGTGTAAGTTGCAGAAAATTTTTTTACATTTTTATGAAATGTAGGAAAATGTTTTAAACTCACATGGGGTTTTATTTAATTTGGGGCTAAGCAAAAACACGTTTGAAATGTTAAGAGAAGAACTGCACACACATTAATATTAATGCTACTTAAAAGTGTATAACATACTGTGTGACCCAAGGAAACTACCTTGAGCAGCAGAAAGTCAACCAAAATTTAACAAAAAATGAAAGTAAGGAGTCAGGTGCTGGGTTTCAGAAAGTTTCTAACATACTGCCCCATTTGGTCTTGGTTGTTAACCCTCTCTTTGAGAAACTTTTTTTTAACTGAACATGTCATTCAGAGGAAGCATGAAGCTGGATCCCTCTAAAACAAACTAGCATTTGTGTCTTTGCTCTGTAGCTGCTCTGTCTTGTGAGAGTAAGAGCACTCATGAGCAGAAATTAAATGGCACAAGAGGAAAACAGGCTGGCAATTTGAGAATAACCATCAGTTGATGTCATATCATACAACTTTACCCATTTGCTTCTTTAAGGTCCGAGATATCGATAGCTATAACCTTAAATAGTGCATTTGTTATGATGTGTTCTTCATTTAAAATTTTATAGAAGCTTTAACATTATACTGCAGAATTTGCACTCATGTTTGCAGTTGGTTACAACATAAGCAACTAGGTTGAGCTAAAGTCTTTTGCGCTATAATTGATGCTGTATTTTCTTATTTTTTGTTGTTAACAGGGAATGATTATTCCACAGTCCAAAGACATGTAATTTTTAGGGCAGTTGTTCTAGGTATGACTCGTAGTCTATCCCTCTGTAAGTACAACTGGACTGTTTAGGATGAACAAGATAATCCTGGTTTACTACCCAGTTAGTGTCTGGGAGAGTCTTCAGCTGCTGTCAACATAGTACTGATTCACAGGTAAAAATTTCATATGTGTACAAATCACACCCATTGTAACCACATGTTGGAAAAGCAGGTATCTCTTATAATCTGCAACTAGAGTATTGCATACATTTTGAAGTTAACACTTAAAGCTGTGTTGTATATACCAAATGTACTCCATAAAAATATTTATGACCAGGAGTGACCAGGAGCGACCAGGAATAGAAAGGAATGTACACTTTCTTATTTACTCTGTATACGAATCAATTTTAACTTTGGGACATTTTAATTATATTTATAGCAATAGTCCCTAACCATGGTCCTTAGGGTCCACTGTCCTGCATTTTTTAGATGTTTGCTTGTTGCTGAATGTGGCTATTTAATCACACTTTAGTCTGCCAGGTGAAAATCAGGCACAACTCTTAGGGCTTGATTAAAATATATATAAAATATTTTTACACTTTTTGGAGTGAGCTGCTCAATTTTTTATCAGAGAGGGAATAAAAAAAAACAACAGTCCACCTTAAGAATGTCTTCCATGAGTTATGGGTATTCATGAAATCAAATCACATTTTTAAATGTAAACAAACCATCTTCCACAAACTGATCATGTTTTACACCCTAAAATTAATCATACTTGTCCCTGTACATTCATTCAATAAACTCACAAAATGGTGTGTCAAATTGCACAGAAAGTTGGTGAACATATTTGGTTGTTTTTTCTTAGAACAAAAGTCTTTTTAGATGTTCTTGTAAGCAGTGTTTAAAGTCCAGTAGAGCTATGGGTCAAATTAATGTTTTTCATTGTCATGAAACAAAAAAAAAGGACCAGATTTTTCTCTTAACCTCTAACATATTTACTTTTCGTTGATTCTAAATGTAGAGTTTGTCGACAAGCCCGCTTGAATTTTAGGCAACTTCTCACATTCAATATGTCTAAGGAGTGTGCTGCGTTACAGTAATGGAAAATCTTGTCGGTGGCTCCACTGTTCATTCAAAGCTTTTACTGTTGAATTTGCTGTTAAATTTCTTCCCTTCTCTAAAGAATAATACAATCCCACATTATTTTTCACAGTGAACATTCCAGTATAACGAAAAAAGGGAGTAACTGGTATCTTTGCAGCAAACTGTTTTACTTTTGTTGAATGCAAGTATGTCGGAGTGTGTAAAGCCATTCTTCTCATTGCAGTGAGTACTCAGGGTTTTTAATGGAAGTGTCTGTCTGTTAGCCCCATGATCTCACTCCACTCAACAAAAGCCACAGAACCTTAATAGACTTCCTACTACACAAATAATGAGATAAGCTAAGATGTTATTGAGAACAAGATGAAGATGTAAAAACACAGAGTGAGAAAGGTGCTTAGGGTTGATTTTGAGCACCTACTATGCAGATTCTTGCAGTTAAACTATGTAATAAATAAGAATGCACACACAGTGCACGCACACACAGACACACACACATACACACACACACACACACACACACACTTGTATTACTATATGTTGTGAGGACCTTGCATTGACTCTCATTGACTACCATTGATTAACATTCATTTTCAACCCTTTCTATAGCCTAACCCTGACCCTACCCCTAAACTCAACCATTACCAGTACATACCTAACCCTAAGCCTAACCTTAACTCAATTCACACCTTAGTCCTAAACCTAAACTCTACCAAAATAGCAGATGAGGACCATGAAATGGGGTTCTCACTTTGATGCTGAAATTCGAAAAAAAAAAAGTTCCTCAATCAGCTGCAAAAACAGGAGCGCACGCAGACACACACACACACACACACACACACACACACACACTTGTTTTGCTATATGTAGTGAGGACCATGTGTTGACTCCCATTGACTTCCATTGATTTTCAGTCATTTTCAACCCTTTCTATGCCCTAACCCTGACAATAACCCTAAAACCTAACCATTACCAGTGCATGCCTAACCCTAACCTTAACCTAAACTCAATTCACACCTTAGTCCTAAACCTAACCGTTAGCAAAATAGGTCGTGAGGACAGCAAAATGTCCTCACTTTGGTACCAGCGGTCCTCATTTTGATGGTGAAATCGGGAAAATGGTTCTCACTGTGATGCCAAGACAGGAACACACACACACACACACACACACACACAGATTTATACCCTTCTAACAGCAAAGCTTACACACATGTCTACAATCACACATACACAAGCCAAGGTAGAGCTGTCTGGCTGATCAATAGTTTCCTGTGCTGGGGAGGGGTGATGACTGCAGACAGCAGTCAAAGCCCTGAGGACCAGAGGGTGACACCCCTTATCAACTGAGCAAGGTGAAATGTCAAACACTGGATCTGGAGCTACCCCCCCCCCCGTGTCTGCAAATCTCTCTGTCTCTGGCTTTTTCTGTGATGACTCTCGGCTTCCCAGTTTCTTTCTACAATTCAAATTGTATTTCTTAACTTCTCTCTCTGGATCTCTCTGACTTAATTTCTTTCTTCCATTCCCTGACACTGAATTTCATTTTCTTGTATACATCATTCTCTCTTCCTTTTTCTTAATGTTAATGTGACTTTGCTACTCTTTGCTACTCTCAGTGCATTTTTCAATGCGTAGTGGAGTCTATAATGAATGATCCTTGTTTGATTCTGTTATGGCAGGATAATCTCTTTATGTCATCTACTTATTGTTTTTCTCAAGAACTCCTTTGCCACCATTTCCAAATGCCCTTTCTCACTTTATCTTTCCTTCAGTTGTTAGTCACAGTTTAACATTGACGCAAATAACACACAACAGCATAGCATAGCACTGAAATTCAGCAGAGCACAGATATAAATACGAATTTGAAAATGGGGACAATGTTTGTGCGGGAGTACAAATGCTAATCTGGTTTCTGAGCACTCTGCATGTCTTACACCCTGTCCATTTCCATAGCCCTGAGCTTAATAACAACAGTGTAGGATTAGTGCAGGGTGACTTCACACAATAAAAAAAGAGAAAGAAAGAAAATGCATCTCTTGGGTGCAAACAATAAGGGCAACTGGCACTAAGAGACTGTTTGAAAGAAGATCTTACTGTTGAAAATAATTTGAGTCACATGTCACAAACGAAATGATAAATTTGTTATCAGATTGCGTAAACTGATCAATATGACTGAGGTAACAATGTTGCAATTCTATCATACATTTTATTTTTGTTGTTGTTTTTTGTTTTGCTATCACAAACACATTTTCTTAATCTGACCAATGCATAACAGTTGATATTAATTCTTCATCTGGCTAAGGGATTATCATCTTCAGATTGGATTTATGATTCTGGAGCTTAAGCAGGTTTTTGCAGCCACCATATGTAGAATTATCATTAGACCTATAATCTGCTGCTCTCTAGAGTAAAAAAACAAACAAAAACAGAGCAGATAACGATTAACAGTTATTATAACTCCTATTTGTGGTCTACGAAAAACATTCTCTTGCTTGAAGATTGGTTGTTTTTGCTTGGTCAGCCAGGAGATAGTGGCATGAAACATAAAAACTGTGGGATAAACCGACATAAATAAGCGGATGTTATTTGTAAAGATGGCATGTGAGGGGGAAGGAATATGTTATAAATATATTTTTATTTTTTTTTATCAGCAGATAATTTTTTGTATTTTCCTTCATTCACTGTCTTGCTCATTTATATAGATTTTGCCTCTCCACACCAGATTTCTAGTATTTGATCAACTGAGGTTTTTGAGGCAGGTTAAAAACTTGTTAAAAACTCCTGAGTTATTATGTAACAGTCTTTCATATCTTTTACAGCTCTAAATATTTGTGGAAAACAGATAACAAACACTTATCTCGCATTTTCCATTTTTCAACACTACATCAGAAGTAGATGCTGAGTAGAAGAGTCCTTACTTTGCAGTTACTAGACAAGCCACTGTTGGCAAGCTTCCACAACAAGAACTATATCTGATATATATGAAACACATGTTTCTATACAATTTATGAGATCATTAAGTGCAATAAATTGGTGTGCAACGTTTTTTATTCAAATAGGATCTAAATATGACTTCCAGCAACATATCTTGATCAGTGGCCTCAGCATAATATCTAATCAATTAATAATGTAAGTATAAGATCAGAAACTGTTATTGGATTGGATCGGGCTCACACCAAACCCAAGCTGGGTTATAATTTGGTTTCATCTAAATGTAAGTTGTACAGCACAGTCTTGGTAAGATGATCACACTCTAATATTTTTCATAAATCTGTACAGCTGTATGGGACTAAAAGTAGAACAGAATTTTAACAATACAAGAGAGCTCAAAACTCACACCACAGTCGATGACTTGTCTTATCCCCTTCATCTGCACCTCCTGTCTGAGAGGGATTTAATAAGTAAAATCAATTCAAGATCAAGGCTTTTCCCCCCCAAATTTACCCTTCCAATCTACTTAAAGGCAAGAACACCTGTTCCTAATTTTCCATGCAACGTGAGCACATCATTACTGATTCATTCTCCCCACCATCTTCTCTCTGTGATAAGTCATCTCCGTCATTCCCCCCTCCTCTCCCTCTGTTACTCCCCCAGGCTTCACCATCTCTAATCAAGGCCTAATGAGCCTAATTGGTCGTTAAAACTTGCCAGAGTATGACACAGTGGTACTACAGCATCTGCCATATGGTCGGGGTTGGCCTGAGGCCCCCAAGCTGCCAACTGTTCCCCCTGTCACTGGCTGACAGCAGCTAGGATGGGAGTTTCTCTCCTGTTGATGATTCAGCAGTCAAAAAAGCAGTGAATAGAGAAGAGGACAAGAAGTTGAACTGTGTTTGCATTTTGATGACTGCCTGACCAAGTGGGACTCTTAGGTTGGAGGAAATTTTTTTTATTTTTTTGGCTTCTTGTGAAATAAATGTTTCTGCAAACTGGAATGCATTTTATCCTCAACAGAGCTATTTAATACATGCATTGATGAGTTTGGTGATGGAATTTTAACTAATCATCATGCATTACAAAAATTGTTACTTTGAATCATTGCACCAGAAGCTTGAGTTGTTCTTCTTACAAGCTGCGTAAAACAAAGGTATTGAATTTGTAATGAAATCAGAAAAGTTTTATAAATAGAACCCATTAAATGAATTGCACTGATGCATAAAAACTAGTAATATATCACACAGCGAATTCATGTTTATGAAACCGTTAAAAAAATTTCAAATATTTGTACATAGATTTTTGATCCACCTTAGAGTTTTACTCTAAGACCTACCTTATTACTATGTTGCATGCCGTTCTAATTAATTTACTTCTATAAATTTAGAGCTTTGAGGCCTCCTGCCCTCAGTCAATTTACTTCTGACCTTAGAATGACCCATGCATCGGTAGCTTGGCTCTTGCCAATAGGTGTATATCCATGCATGTGTGTGAGTGTCTGTGTGTGTGTGTGTGTGTAAAAAACGTTAAGCATATTTGACCAAAACAAGGAAGCCCACCATCTAACAAGAAGATATTATGTGCATTATGTGTTGGCAGTTTCAGTGCCAGTGGGGTTCGGAGTGTGCCTGAATGTGCCTGAATGTGTTTGTGTGTGTGTGTGTGCATTTAAGTGTCTCTGTATGTGTCAGAGAGTGTGTTGCAGTCAAGTTTTAAATGATGTAATGTCTCTGAATGTCCAAAGTTGTTCCTCTGTTCCTTCCTGGTCAGCTGAACGTGTTCTTCAATCAGTCTTGAAAAGGAACCACTTCAGGTTTATGTAACTTTACACACAGCTAAGACTCAACTGATGAGCAAATTATCATTATTTGTCTGCTGTAAACAAAGGTCCAGAACTTTTGAATTAACTGCCAGCTTCATGAATTCATAATTGATGCATGCCATATTTTCTCCAAGAAAAAATGGTGTCCAGTGAAAATCCTCCTTTTTGTTAATCACAAACAATTAACAATTAATGTCCAGCCCCAAATATACATCCATCATTTTAATCTGAATGCTAAAGGAGAGAATTTTTTATCATTTCTATCTAATTAGTCGTATGACATAATTATGTGTTTTTTTCTTTTCATATTTTCTTGCACTACGCTCAGTGACACATTATTCGGTGTGCTGTTAAACAGGGTATGCATCCAAAAGAAAAAAACAAAAAGACTTGCTAAGTTTTAACCAATCAGAAAGTATTTTGACTTTACTCCACAAAGGAAATATGTGAGGATGTAATGTGGTAACTTAAGAATGTGTAATGGAACATGAATTGTAATTTTGATATACACTCACTGCACAGTTTACTAGGTACAACTCACTAGCACCATGTTGGACCTTTTTGGCCTTTAGAACAGCTTTAATTCTTCGTGGCATAAACTCAACATAGTGTTGGAAACATTCCTCAGAGATTTTGGACCATATTAACACATTAACACATGCACATTAACACAACCGATTTATTAGCTGCACATCCATGATGTGAATCTCCCATTTAAGCACATCCCAAAGGTGCTCTATTACACTGAGATTTGTTGACTATGGAGACAATTGCAATGCAGTTGCATGTCATATCATGGTGGAGAAACAAGTTTGCTTGGTTTGAACTTCAGCAAGTTGTGTTCATCACATCCACATGCAAGAATGCATTGTGTTTTTGCCTTATGATTTTTAAGGTTCACTACTGGTGTTCACAAGTAATTAATCAGGTGTACCAAAAAAATGGCTTGTGAATGTACTTGATATGTCAAGCTAGCAATTTATCAGTGCCACTTAATTTTTCTATGAAATCCACAGTAAACTCTAGGCATTTCAACATACTTACGATAATTCCTAGAGGAGAGAAATGTGAAGGCAGCATATGAACGTCTACAAAAAAAGAAGAAAAATGCAGAAATTGTAATGAGAATAAATTGATGTTTTGTTGACCTCCATAGACCTAATAGAGAAGGGCTGAGCAGATGTATTTTGAAAATATTCATTATCATTATAGAAGTGACAAATATCACTGATAATGCCTTTTGATACAGGATTGTCATCCCAAGCAGTTGAAATAAGTAAGACTCAGTTTTTTATAAAATCAAATGTGGTCCCTACTTTAGCCTTAAATATTAATAACATGCCAGGTTTTGCCTTACATGAACTCTGTATTGTGCATCACATGCATTTGGGTGAATGAAGACCTGCTCCTTTCTGAGACCTGCTGAATTCTCTTTTTTCCTGTAGTCCGTTAACTTGAGATGACAATGTATTCTGATTCTTCCTTTTGGATGTCAAACAGTAATATGACAATGTATCAAAACAAGATGCTTAGGTCTGAATCAATGCAACAGAGCTCTTCTACCTGTCGCTGTTGATAACATAGGGTCCTTTTAATTCAGTGGAGAGGCAAGTAGCAATATGGGAAAAGTTAAATCCAGAAAAGTTAAACCCCATTTTTGTATGCAAAGCAGGTATGCCCTGCTTTACTAAGAATCTGCTCCATAGGCTTTAGTTTTTCTTCATAACACAAATATAGAATTTTCTGATGTGAGCTGTGCTTACCCTGCTACTTTTTGTTATATCTTTACCTTTTAAAGCTGTCAATCTTTTGGTTTTTCTTTTCACTCTCATTATCGAAGGATGGTGTTGATAGGGACTTGTTTGTTCCTGTCTCATTAGCTGGACTACTTATGTTTCTTAAAGCTGCAAAATTCAGTGTGTAGGTCTGTGTGAGTGAAGCAGGCTTTGTGAAGCACGTACAATGTATTTAAATATGTTATACTGAACATTATATGTTATATGAAATAGAAAATCTAAAGTGTGTCCACTTTTAGGCCTTTTAAACCTCTTTGAACCAAATCCTTCCACTAATGTTAGCCTAATTTTAGCATAAGATTTAAACCACCTAATTCTGGCTCTAATCTGTGATTCACATGTCAAACACTGAAAATCTGATTTATTTAGCGTTTTATTCATTAAATGCAGAGCTAAGCTCAGAACTACCACAATTCTTAGTATATAAACATAATAACTGAAAAATCATGTACTGTGATTTTTACTGAGAACTCATTTAACTGAGGTTAAAAAAAAACAGATGAAGGTTAGGGACTTAGGTTTAAATGCATAGTCATTTTATAATTCCTGGATTTGCTGCTAACAAAACTAACTCTATCAAAGAACTTGGTGCAGTATAATTGTTCTTTATAATGTAATGCAAAGTGGTCCATTCTAGATATGCCTCACTTTTTAATGACTTACATTCTGTAAATATATTTTTTCATGTTTGGTCATGTCATTTTAATTAGTTTCCCTAAACTTATCATCTACTTAATAATCATGGAACTATACAAGCAGTTGTGAGTCTCTGGTGTTTTTTTTCCAGCGTGACTGCGAGTAGCAGTTACTTTAACCATGATAATGGTAACATTGGAGAAAATATAATTTTTTGCATATGTGACTTAAAAATCTGGTATTTGAACTGATAATTTTCCAGATCAGACTGAACAATACAAGCTAACTGAGAATAAATCCAAAGAAAAAAAACAAGAAATCAGCCTAATGGCTCCTTCACAATTTGAAAAAAAAAAAGAAAACAAAAAACTCATTCTCCAGTCTATTTTTCCAACTGATGTCTTCATCAATGATCATTCAAGTTTCACACAGACTGTGGCTGATTTCCCTGTCAGTACATATAACCTGATTGAAAGCAACCAGCACTTGTCAATACGACATGCTTGTATTTGCCTGTGTCCTGCCTGCCTCCAACCCAGCTGATTATTGAAGACCTCTCATAGTAGTATTGAGCTGCTGTCCCCACTCTTGTTACCTAGCTGATAGTTTCATTGTTTAAATGCAGATGGAGGTGGGCTATTGAGAAAGCCAGACACTCTGCCCTAATGGTAAACAAACAATCTGAGTCCTGTGCAGAAAGGAAAATAAAGTCAATACAGTTGATTAATACACATAAGGGGAAACATTATGGACATCACAATCCATATTTTCCACGGGCCACATTCTCTGTGATCATCTCATGAAAGTTCTGAAAGATTGATGAAATGTTTGACATTGTGAAGGTGATGAGTGATATACTTTAAAAACAATAATTGATTTAGCATTATGTCTCTTGATTTGTTACATTTTATGAAGCTCCTGTATTTATCCTTTAATCACTGTGCATAAGATGCACTGTCTTTTGATTTAACAGCGGATTAAAGTAGCAAATTGGCCGCTTAGATTTCAATAAGTGATTTTTATGATAAAGTAAACCACACAATGTGTGATGCAAAATTTACATAAAAAGAAACAATTTTTACATCCATTTGCTAAAAATATATGAAATATGCAATAAATAACTGCAGCCATCAATAAATTATTTGACAACTCTGATGGTGTTGCATGTCCTTGATAATATAACTTTAACTTAAAGAAGATAAGGAATATTTGGAGATTATTCTAATTTCCTGGCACAATATGATGTCTATCTTGTCTGGATCTTCCCAAGGCCATTAGTACATGAGATTCCTGCTCCCAGTCATCTCCATCCAAGACCTTATCATTCACTATGCAAGCTAATCATTCATTTGCTTCCACTCAAGTCGCCCTCATGAGCTATTTGGCCTTTTATTTGTAATGTAACCATTTATTTAACTAATTTGATCTCTGCAGGGTTTCTTGTTCTGAAATTAAAGATGATAGCTTTAGCAAATGTAGACATGACTTTGTAAATTTGAAAATAATAATGCATTAAAAAGCATCTGCACTCAGTTATATGACTTAGAGCATTAAGTTTTAGTTGTAAAACTACATTTTTATGCTTGTGACTGCAGATGTTAATACGTTACAGTTTGTCTGTGTTCTATAATGCTATATTAAATATGCCTTTCTAACTTACCACATTATGACCTCCATTGTTTTCTCTCTTTTTCATTTAAGTCTTTTTGTGTCATGTTTTACATTTATTTATTCTTTCTGTTTTTTACATTTTTGACAGTATAGTTTGTCCCTAGATATGTCTGGAAAAAAATAAAACCCACCCTACAATTGTTAAGTTCTGTAGGTTGTTTGCAGGACCAAAGGCAGACAAGAACTAGGGAGCAGCATGGCGAGTGGAATGATTTAATAATACATGACACAGCAAACTTACAGTGGAAACACAAGGAGAAACAGGACACAGAGCATGGGAAGAGTATCAGGCGATATAACGGAGGGAATCCAGCAATGAGTAATGACAGCCAGAGAGCTTAAATACTGAGGGAAGTGTGGAGAAAGGCATAGAATGCAGGTGTGAGCAAACAGGATACGAGAAACGGCTGAGGAGTGTGAAAGCAGGAAGCTGAGGGGAGGAGACAAGGAACACGGGTTGAACAGAGGTACACAGAAACAGTGGGGAGAATTTAACAGGGACAGAAAAGAATGAACTAAAATAAAAACAACTAGATAACATAAACAAGAGAAAAAAGAGAAAAAAACTAAATCCCAGGACGATCATAGCAATAGTGAGCTAAAATCATGTTGAAAATGTGGAAAAAAAAAATAAAAAATTAAATAAAAATACATTCCATCAAAGTTATTCCATTGCTAGAAAAAAATTATTGATAGCAGTTTTGTAAAAAACAAATAGGCTAAAATCAGTTCAATTTTGTTACAGCCAGAGAGCCAGCATGGTCTCTCACACTAAGTGTTTTATCTTACCCTTGTTGTATTCTGAATTTCTGCAGATCATCACAGATTTGTGCAGTTTCTCTGCAGAAATATGAAGATAAACTGTCTGACTATAAATTTTTCTCATTTCTCAGGAGTTATAACTAAAGCTAGAAACTACATTTATAAATTCAGCTGAAACAGTATTTGTTAAATGAGTTCTATGCAGTTAATTGACTTACAATTTACTATGCAACAACCAGTATTAAAACAAATTGCAGAAAGACTAGCTATCGTGACTGTGGAATTCCCAAACTAGTTTTGTATCAATTCATATATTCAACATTTTTATTGATTTTGGTTAGAATTAAACAAGTTAAAACATACAGCTTATTCAGAAGCTCTAAAGAGCTCAAACATTTTTATTGGTTGGTGGTCTCCATGAAAACACCTCCAATCTTTAATAAAATGGTAAAACAGATTAAACTCATATAGTACCTTTCAAGTTATACTGACCACTCAAAACACTACACTAGAGCCACCTTCTACCAATCACACTCACATTCAAAGACCGATACATAGATTGGTAGGCAACTTGAGGTCAAATGCCTTGCCCAGTGGCACATCAACATCTGGCACTTTCACACTGCAGGACGACTACTCTTCTCACTGTGCCAAAACACATTATTTGCTCTGCCCCAGGAAAGAACTGCGAGATAACACTGATTTTACAATGTCAAGGTTGGTGCTTCGGCAGCAGAGACAGAAAAAAATCTCACCCTAACCAGGCACTGGCCCCAGGTTAGTGCTGGAACTACTTTGGTTGAAATAAATATCTAGCCATGTTCAAAGTAAATGTGAATGGTTGAAGCAGCAATGTCACCTGTGAAGTATGTATTGAAACATAGACTTGTCTTGTTGACCTTGAAGAGGCCGAGTACATGCTGACCCATACATCAAGACATATCCTTTGATTGAACTCAAAAGAGTGATTGGGACTGAAATACTGAAACTGAAAAAAAAATGTTGATATGCCAGTAACCTAACGTTTTACACTCAAAACTCAGAAAAAACATATAGTGTATATATATTGTTTTGATTTAAGGAATACAAATTTGTTGTTGGAGCTTGATGCCATTAGGCCTATTATTACGCTGTTATAATTTAGGCCACTGGAAATCCCTAATTCTACCTAGTGGTTGGTGTCAAATTTCTCATTAAATATGAAACAGAACTTTTGCTTAAAACAAGTTAAAAATGTAATAAGTATAGAACCAACTAGTATGCGGCAACTTTGCATGAGGCATTGCATTTAATATTTTAAAAATAATTACTGCTTGACTTTTGCTCTGCTTTTTATGTATTTGTCTTCCAAACATTAACTGCAAAACAATAAAATTATTTCATAAGATATGTTGAAGTTCAGAGACCAGCATTTCAATGTATTCAGATGTCTAAAGTGACAACAATGAAAAAAAAATGGCCTCATCAATCTATTTGGGGACGCGCATTTTCTTAAGATAATGCTGGGTGTTTCTGGAATAAAATGTGAATCACAATTTTCTCTAATAAAAAAAAAAATATATATATATATATACATCTTCTGTACTTTAGACATTTGATATTGGATAACTTATATGAATTATTTATAAATAATTGAATGTGAAGAACTTACACATAATATATATTTTTTTATTTTCTTTATTACAACAGCAGCATGCTGCAATGTACTGCCTGTGCTGACATCTTTGTCTCAGCAGACATTTGGTCCACAGATGCCAAAATGTTACCTGGCTACTACAGGATGTTTTTATACACAGTATAGTAACTCATGTGTTCCTTCAGCCACACTATGTGCTCTTTTCATGGTGCTTCTTGTGAGCAACATGAACTTTATTCAGTGTCAATATTATATTCCTAAAGCACCAGAAGGTGCTGCCTTATTGTTTTATACTCCAAACATTCACCTTTAACTACTTCTTTAAGATCGGGTCCCAAAAAAAAAAAAAAAAAATTCAGATGAGCAACCTCCTCAAGCTCATCTGGGGGAACTCTAAGGTGTTCCCAATTTGACCTTGTGATGTTATCTTGCAGTGAGTCCTTGGTCTACTTCAATACCCCTACCATCACAAAACACTTCCTCAAAAGACATCAATAAGGCATTTTAACTAGATGTCCAAACCACCTCAACTGACCCCTTTCGATGTAAAGAAACGACTCATCTGCTCTGAGGTCGTCATAGTAGGTGAAAGTTGAAATATAGATCAACTGATACGTCAAAAGCTTTGCCTTACATTATAGCTCTCTCTTCGCCAAAACAGGCTGCAAATACTGCCCCTAAATGCCTGTTCTACCCTACACTGGCTATTAAATAGTACCTCAAGTCCTTCATTTGAGGCAGCAACTGATTTCAGACCTGAAAGTGACAACTAATATAAATCAGGTACTCAAGGATAAATCAATAGAAAATGAATCAAAAATAAATATTAAAAAGACGAGGATCATTTGACGTGCCTCATAGCACTTCATAGTCTTCAATAGGAGTATTAGGGTCAAGGCCATTTTTCTTGCGTTGTTACACCCTTTTTAGCCCCATTAAGTCATCTGGCTACTCCTTTTGTGATCTGTCCAGTACAAGCTTTGTTAATAGCAGGTTGCTTCAGTGCCTTAATATTGAGTGGCAGGATAGTTACATTCAGAAAATATTTAATAACTTTTTAATCTGTGGCCTTAGGAATTAATTGTGTTGTACTTTACCCTCCATTTTAAAATGGGAAATTAAGTAAAGTTCAAAAGTGAGCATATGAATGGAGGCTAAACTATAAAAACCAAAAAGTACACATGCACAAAACTATATTAAAATGAAAATATAGCATGTTATTATTAATATTTTTTATTTATTATTGCCTAGTTATGCTGCATATTTTCAGGCTCACTGGTTTAGGGCTTACACCGTTTAATACTTTAATTTTTTACCCTCACACTGTTTTTTTTAATGTCATTTTCACCATAAAAACACTTTTTAGTTGTAGTTAATTACACTTGATTTTTACATTGAGGTTTAAACACAACTTAGAAATCTGACTGAAGTGTTCACATTCTTTAATCTATATAATGATATAAATATATACACAGACATATACAGTATTTACATGTATGTTGAAATATTTCAATAAGACAGCTAATATCTGTTTATCTGTTTGTTTTTTAGCTGGGGATTCAGCAGTCAATTAATTCAAACAATAACAAGAGAATCCCCTTTTAACTCGTTAACCCTCGGTAGCCTGTTGTGATCTTCTAGTACCACATCCGTTTTCATTTGGCTCATTATTGCCTAAGTGGTGCCACAAATGGTCAGAATGATGTCACCGATATGAATGACGACCATGGGAGTGATTGGTTTAAATGCCTCTGTGTAATTGAATCATGTTAGCCAGATATGCAATTAAATTATGTTTACTTCACTGGATGGGGTTGTGAGCAGAGTGTACTTAGTGTGAGATGAGCATGCATGTGTATGTTTGCATGAGTACCAGGGAAAAGAGAGAGAGAGATGGTTTCAAAGAGAAGTTTTGTAGCTTCTTCATAAAAAGACAAATAATTTAAACTAAAATGGATTAGATTAATAAATTGGTCACTAAGTCTCCTGCTCATCTTATTGATAGACTGGGGAACGACTATAAGTCATGAGTCAATGGTTGTAGGACTGCCTTCAACGGCAATAACTTAAGGCACTCATGTTGTTTATGGTTTTATCAGACTCTCACATAGTTTGGAAATCTCGAGGAAATAAAGCAATGCTAAGCAGAACAGTGGTCCGAAATTTCCACGACGTTCATTCATACACATTTCTGTTAAGGTCCCATCACTGCATTTTAATCAGATGTAGGTTGAGGTCTGGACATTGGCTGAGCCTTTGCAGCACCTTAATTAATATTTTTTTTTACAGCCATTCTTTTAAAAATATATAGTTTAGGATCTTTTTCCTTGTTTCATGACTTAGATTGGACCAAGTTTTCGCTGTTAGACAGAATGCTTTGGTGTACAGAAGAGTTGATGATAGACAAAAAGATTGCAAGATACCCAGGCTCTGTAGCTACGTAACAAGCCCCAATTGTAAACAGTGTAGTGTAGTGGTAAGGTGAGCCCTCCATTTATAAAGACTATTTGTCCTTGATGAAGTGGTCCAAAACTCGACTCCAGACCTCAAGACCTTTGCTGCATGCCTACCACTCTCTCTCTGCCATCTTCCAAACTAATCGGTGTAAATTAAGGCCACAACCATCAAAAAAGCCCTTGCTCCTGATTTATTTAAATGCAAAGTTGTAAATTTAAGTTGTGTTGACTTATTCTGTATAGAGAGAAGAGTCTTGTTCCTGGTAATCCTTTCTAACATGCTATACGTGTTCTTTTTTTAATTGAACTCTCAGAAACTCGAACATTTAACAGTCAAACTTAAGATGGAGCTTTTTGATCTTTTGAAATTTCTGTTTCATTGTACAGTCAAACCTTGGCCTGAATTTGCTGGGAGATTGGGAGCTGTCCCAGGGGTTTTTTCCACTTGTGAAAATTCTTGAAATGCAACAATTGCTTATCTCAGGTCATTGCGATGTCTTTCCCTCCTTGGCATTTGTCTATTGCCTGTAGAACAGCCAACTGCCCAAACTCCTCCTTCTGTAGAGATGTTCACACTTGTTACTCAAGTGCATTTGATTGGAAGCACCGAAATGCCGGATTCCCTCTAAAATTCTATAAGCGGACCAAGAGTGTTCGTCATTTTCCCTCATGACTGCCTTTAAATACTTGAAAATAAAATAAAAATAAATACCTTCACTATAGGCAGGTTCTGAATTCTTCAAATGAGCAACACAAAGAAGTGTGTGACAAACACTTCTCACTCAAACCAAAGGTAATTTCTGTCTTTGTTCCAAAATGCAAGTTTTTAGAACTCTGGATGAAACTAAACCCTGAAAAGCCCTTGTATCCACAGGCAGAAGGTTCTAAGACAACACAATAGGGCAATGGGCAGAATTCATATTCATTCCAGTTTAAGGTTTAGAGTTGAGAAATTAAGAAATTTGCTTAGAAACTCCACTTTAACAAGTGGCAGATGACAGTGCACAAAATAACATTTAACAGGAAGTGACCTTTAGCAGAACCACACGTTGGAAGAGCTGCCATCAAACTCGCCCTATTGTGAAAAGGACACAAACAAACAAAACAGTAGGCCAAATACATCTAGTAAAAAGAAGAAACCACAAAAAACATCAATAATAGGATATACTTACTTCAAGAATTGGACTGACATGTGAAGACACCAAAACACACATGCACACTAACATAATTTTAGTCTTTTTGGCTCTCACAGATTATACAACGCTGTGCAAATTATCTGACTTAGCAGGCCCCAAAGTGTGACCAATCACTCTGTGTAGACCGTGGACAGTTGGATTATCAGAAAACACAGGCAACTTCGCTCCTGGTTTCCATACTGTCGTTTCAGTCAGCCATTTAAATAACAATAAGGACAATGCATATGCTGCCATAAGCTGACATCCATCCAGTATGCTGTAGCTGCAGGGGTAAAGTCCAGAGATGGAACTATGTGTGTGTGTGTTTGTATGTGTGTGCATATATTTATCTCAAGCAAAGAATGGACATGATGATAATCACATCTACCTTTGTCTTTGTACACCCTAATCTTTCAGAACAGCAACAATAGAGCGTGTGTTGTCTGTGTTTGTGTTTGAGTGAGTGTGTCACTGCCTAATGATGCAGCGGTAATGATGGCGGCGCGTGGCGTCCCTATCTTGTGGCGAAAAATTGATTAGCTAGGGGTCACATTCAGCAGAGCCTGAAGCACGTGTGTTTGTGTGTATCTGTGTGCCCAAATGCATAAATGGTGGAGTGTTGTTGTGAGTGTGAGCATAAAATGCTTTTGTCGTCAGACTTCCTAAGCTGAATATTGATGTATTGATCAGGCGCTTGTGTTGCTTAAAGCCATTTGCTCCTAGGGGAGTCCTGCTAACACACATATGCAGAAACACAATTATACACACACACAGAGTACGGGTATTGACAACTGTGTCATCTTTTCTGTGTGGACAATTGCTGACAACTGCTGTTGTTTCTCATCATATTGTGTCATTGTCTTATCAGACAGAGACAGTGTGCTGGTACAAAGCACACCTGCCACACGTCCTTTCACTGAGATGCTAATGCAAACACAAGAACATAATGACATTATACAGCATAATAAGCATGTGTCCCACCTTTTGGCCCTCTTCATGTGTTACAGCACTATTATACGGCGTGCATATATCTCTATTTTTTACTTATTTATGTTTTCAGGAGGGTTACACTGTTATAATAATAGAATAAGCACATATGCCAATTAAGATTTTAAAAATTTAATAAAGATAGCTTGTTTCCTAATATGTATTTTGTGTAAGAACTGGTCATATAATTCCTATAATTTAGGACACAACTTGTGTGGGAGGCTATAGTACAGTATAGTTATCTTCAGCTTGCACACAGTTGATGAAGTATATAATGAGAGAACCACAATTCATATATCCTTTGAACATCTTCACATTTTGGGCTGTCACAACCGCACGTCATTGTATTTTATTGGGATTTTATGTGATGGCACATCCTTCTGCATTGGAAGGTAAGAATACATAGTATTTTAAAATTGCTTACAAATAAAAATACAAAACATGTAAGTATTTCGACCCCTTTAGGCCAGTAGCCTAGTTGAATCATACGAATATCTGAAGACTATTCATTATTAGTCATGTGTTATAATTATCCAAGAAATCCTTTGTAGCTTTGGCAGTTTATTTAGGGTGGTTGTCCTGCAGGAAAGTAAATCTCCACTTTAATCTCAAGTGTTTTGCAAGTTTTTCTTCAGGACTGCTCCGTATTTAGCTCCATGAATCTGCACATCACCTCTGACCAGCTTCCTGTCCCTGCTGGAAAAAAAGCATCCCCACAGGATGTTGCTGCCACCTCCACCATGTTTCATTATAGGGAAGGGTAATGTGCTGTGTTAGAGTTTCCCTGTACATAGCACTTTGCATAAAGGGGCAAAATGTCCACCTTTGGTCTCACCAGAACACCTTCTCACATGGCTTGTGGCAAACTATGAATGTCTTTCTTTGTGCTATTCTTAAGACCAGTTTTGTGGAGTACACGACAAATAGTTGTCCTACCAAGTGTCAGTACCACCTGAGGTGAGGATTTCTTCACCTCCTCCAGAATTACAATGGGCCTTATGGCAACATCCTCATTTATTGCTCTCCTTGTCCAGGCTATCGGTTTGGTCGTGTCTAAGTAGGGTTTTAGTTGTGCCATACTCTTTTAATTTTTAGATGATTGATAAAACAGTGCTCCATGAATTGCACAAAGCTTGGGAGATTGTTGTATACCACAAACTTCTTCACAACTTTATCACTGTCCTGTCTGGTGTGTTTTCCTGAGTCTTCATGATACTGTTTGTTTGTTCGCAAATGCTTTAAAAAAACTCTGAGGCCTTCACAGAACAGCTTTATTTATAGTGAGATTAAATTACGTACAGGTGGTCTATTTTTAATATTTAGCTGATCTTTGAAAGCAGTTGGTTATACTGGACATTATTAGCAGTGTAAGAGTAAAGGAGACTTAGTGCACATGCACACCACACCAAAACCTGTATTCCACTTCACAGTTATACACTACTTTGTGTTGGTCTATCATCTAAAACCCTGACAGATCTTGTTTAAAGTTTAAATGTTGGGCTTGCAGTATCAAAAAATGTGAGCAACATGTGAGTACTACTCATACAGACAGCAAGCAATGCTTGCTCATTTTAATTTAAATTTAAACCTAGGCCTTTACGCTGGCAAAACATCCAGATGGAAGCATCACAAATCAAACTGTTAGCCCTAATCAAACATCACAGAATTAAAAACATCCAAAAGAAATCAATGATTTTTAATAAGATCAGAAACAATCTGTTAAAACACCCCATCAATCACACAGTCAATTTAGCCTTTTCCTTTATGTGTGTCTGAATCTTTAAATGCACCACTGTTAAAATGAATAACCATCAAACAAAGCAATGATTTAGCATGGTGTGCACTTTATCAATCAGGCAGTGTTAGAGAAGCACAAATGCAATTAGCTAATGTGTTTGCCTAAAACTCATCAGAAGATGCAATTAGCATAAGGAAACAGATAGCCTCTCTCCATTTGTTGGAGAGGTGGAAGTTAGGGCTCTGTGAGATGAAGGAGGAGCTACAAGAAGCAATAACAACGAGGGGAGGTGACCACAAAGGGAATAATTACAGATGCAAAGGACATAATACATAAACACAACAAAGGACTAGAACGTCTACCGACTGAAATAATTCTTATCTATTACACCTCCCAATCCATTGCTCCTCCTCTCCCCTCTCACTCTAATTTTCTAATTACAACAGATGGCATTGAAGTGGCAGTCGGAGCATATTTCATCTGCAGGGAATAAAAGCAATTAGACATTCAATTTGGAGTGTAATTAATCCTACATCAAAGCCTTCATTAGTGATCCCTCGTTAGTGAAACATGTCTCTCTGAGAGGCGCAGTAATGGCCCTCTTCATCAGGGGATCAGTGGTAAGAGGGAAATCAAACAAGGTTAAACAAAAGCCATTGTTCCACTAGTAGACAGACGAAGACAAATGAGGTGTTAAGACTGGGGTTTCGACTGACTATTTTACACACATTTTCCAACTCAAAACTGGTTTTCCGGTTAGAGGTCTTAACTGTTCAAACTGTGGCTTAATGTGATTGCCTCCTATATCAGTGCCACAGCACTTGAGTTCCCAGTTAGGCTGGATCATGCTTAATGAATTTGAATCTGAAAGTCTCTAGTGATAGCTCATTCATACTATTTGCAGGACTTTGTCACAATAAAGAATTTCACTACACACAATCTGTTTTTTAAAATGTCCTTTACTTTTGAATTATTAAGTTATTTTTTTAATCTTATTTTGACATACAGGGGTTGGACAATGAAACTGAAACACCTGGTTTTAGACCACAATAATTTATTAGTATGGTGTAGGGCCTCCTTTTGCGGCCAATACAGCGTCAGTTCGTCTTGGGAATGACATATACAAGTCCTGCACAGTGGTCAGAGGGATTTTAAGCCATTCTTCTTGCAGGATAGTGGCCAGGTCACTATGTGATACTGGTGGAGGAAAACGTTTCCTGACTCGCTCCTCCAAAACACCCCAAAGTGGCTCAATAATATTTAGATCTGGTGACTGTGCAGGCCATGGGAGATGTTCAACTTCACTTTCAGGTTCACCAAACCAATCTTTCACCAGTCTTGCTGTGTGTATTGGTGCATTGTCATCCTGATACACGGCACCGCCTTCAGGATACAATGTTTGAACCATTGAATGCACATGGCCCTCAAGAATGGTTCGGTAGTCCTTGGCAGTGACGCGCACATCTAGCACAAGTATTGGGCCAAGGGAATGCCATGATATGGCAGCCCAAACCATCACTGATCCACCCCCATGCTTCACTCTGGGCATGCAACAGTCTGGGTGGTACGCTTCTTTGGGGCTTCTCCACACCGTAACTCTCCCAGATGTGGGGAAAAAAAAGTAAAGGTGGACTTATCAGAGAACAATACATGTTTCACATTGTCCACAGCCCAAGATTTGCGCTCCTTGCACCATTGAAACCGACGTTTGGCATTGGCATGAGTGACCAAAAAGGTTTTGGCTATAGCAGCCCGGCCGTGTATATTGACCCTGTGGAGCTCCCGACGGACAGTTCTGGTGGAAACAGGAGAGTTTTTAGGTGCAAATTTAAAATTCTGCCGTGATTTGGGCAGCCGTGGTTATAGTTTTTGGATACAATCCGGGTTAGCACCTGAACATCCCTTTCAGACAGCTTCCTCTTTCGTCCACAGTTAATCCTGTTGGATGTGGTTCGTCCTTCTTGGTGTATGCTGACATTACCCTGGATACCGTGGCTCTTGATACATCACAAAGACTTGCTGTCTTGGTCACAGCTGCGCCAGCAAGACGTGCACCAAAAATTTGTCCTCTTTTGAACTCTGGTATGTCACCGATACTGTTGTGTGCATTTCAATATTTTGAGCAAAACTGTGTTCTTACCCTGCTAATTGAACCTTCACACTCTGCTCTTACTGTTGCAATGTGCAATCAATGAAGACTGGCTACCAGGCTGGTCCAATTTAGCCATGAAACCTCCCACACTAAAATGACAGGTGTTTCAGTTTCATTGTCCAACCCCTGTATATTTTAATATTTTAACTTGATTGGCTGATGTTTGCAGGTGTATCAGCAAAATAATGTAAATACATGTATTGTAAGCTATTTCAACAAAATTTATTTATTGTTTCACTGGAATTAGCTTACTAGTTTGTAAAGTGTCCTAATGGAGGGTTAATAATCAATGATTCCATTCATTTTGATTTTTAATGTACAGTATAAATCTATTTCAGCACCGGACTTGAAACTCTTGTTTGAATCGAGATCAGTTTATGGTTTTGAGTTAACTATTTTATGACTTAAGTATAGGATCTGTCTTTCTTAGCATAATAGCCAGTCTAACACATGAAGGAAAATCAATTTAAACCTCCACATATGAACATCAATTTAGTTTTCAAAAACAAAGCAAAATTTTGACTCAGTTAAATTGGGATAGATCAAAATCCCCCAAGTTTTACTGCTTCAACTAACTCTATATGGAAAGATCATCAGTAGAGGTCAGATGCATATTTGCTGAAGACAAATACAGACCCATTCAATTATCCAAAAAATTAGAACATTGATGAAAAGTTAATTTATTTCAGTAACTTAGCTCTCTAAGTGAAACACATTATATAGATTACCACACAAACTGATGTTTTCAAGTCTTTATTTCAGTTAATTATGAGAGTTTTCTGTTTACAGCTAATGGAATAACATTTGAGATTAGAATATTACATCAGGTCAATAAAACAAAAAATACTTTTTTGATACAGCAATGTGGGCTTTTTTATATTTTATAAAAGCTTGAAGGTTGTTATTTTCTAAAAATACTCTTAATCTGACAAACAATCATCAGCGGAGCACATATTCTAATTTATTAGAATATCTGAATAGGCTATTATTCCAAAAATAAGTGATAAACCTGCACATGTTTTATATGAAGTTATGATAAAACCTCAGAACAGCTTTCTAAAACCATGTTAACCCAATGTTGGAGCAGAGAAGACTCCAGAAACTCAGGTGGGAACAAAATTCCAGTCACTGTCATAAAAACAGATGAGATATGCTGCTATTGAATTGTTGACATCATATATATGAAGCATTTAATTAGAGACAATCTACAGGGGTTGGACAATGAAACTGAAACACCTGTCATTTTAGTGTGGGAGGTTTCATGGCTAAACTGGACCAGCCTGGTAGCCAGTCTTCATTGATTGCACATTGCAACAGTAAGAGCAGAATGTGAAGGTTCAATTAGCAGGGTAAGAGCACAGTTTTGCTCAAAATATTGAAAGCAACAACATTAGGGTGACAAAACCAGAGTTCAAAAGAGGAAAATTTTGTGCACGTCTTGGGCCATTGTGCCCCAAGACAGAAAGTCTTTGTGATTTCAAAGCACGGTATCCAGGTAAGGGCACATACCCCCAAAAGAAGACAACCCACCCAAACAGGATTAATGTGGACGAAAGGGGAAGCTGTCAAAGGGGATGTTGGGGTCAAACCCCGGATTGTATCCAAAAAAACATAAAAACCCAAACTGCCCCCAAATCACGGCGGGAAATTAAATTTCACCTCAACTCTCCTGTTTTTCCCCAGAAAAGTCTGTCGGAGCTCCACAGGGTCAAATACACGGCCGGGTGCTATAAAACTTTGCCCCATCTGCCAATGCCAAAAGTCGGTTTCTGCTGCAAGGAGGCAAATTTGGGCTGTGGACAAGTAAACTGTGTTTTCTCTGATGATCCACCTTACTTTTTCCCCACATCGGGAGATTTGGGGGGAGAAGCCCCAAAGAAGCGTACCCCCCGACGGTTTCATGCCAGGTGAAGCATGGGGGGGGACAGTGATGGTTTGGGCTGCCAATCATGGCCCTTCCCTTGGCCCAAAACTTGTGCTGATGGGCACGTCACGCCAAGGTCTAGAACCATTCTTTAGCACCAGTGCATCAAAGGTTCAAAAAATTGTATCCCGAAGGGGGTGCCGGATCGGATGAAATGCACCCAAAACACACGCAAGACGGTGAAAGATTGTTTTATGAAAAATGAATGTGAATTGAAAAATCTCCCATGGCCCGCACGTCACCAGCTAAAAATTTTTTGAGCCCCTTTTGGGGGTTTTGGAGGAGGAGTCAGGAAACGTTTTTCCCCCAGTATCACGATGACCCCGGCCCTATCCCGCAAGAAGAATGGTTAAAATCCCTGACCACTGTGCAGGACTTGTATATGTCATTCCCAAGATGAATTGACGCTGTATTGGCCGCGAAAGGAGGCCCTACACCATACTAATAAATTATTGTGGTCTAAAACCAGGTGTTTCAGTTTCATTGTCCAAGTGGAAAAAGTGGTTATATTTAAAAAATATGCAGTAATTTAGATTTCAATATTGACCTGACTAATTGTGACTGTTATTGAATTGTTTCCATTGCAAGGTAGCCATAATATTGATTCAACATCTTTCTAAATTCTATAACATAGAATTACTGAGTGGTAAGTAGTTTCAACAGGCAGAGGCTGCAAGATTATGTATATAGACCTATTTCATAGGATTAATAAAGAATCCTTTGCTTTTTAAGTATATTTTAATTTATAGTAATTTCATAGTTGATTGTTTCTGTGAGCTATTATTTGACTTATACCTTTCTGACATTTTTTTCATAAATTTTATACATAGAGTACAATTAAATAGGAAATATGAAACTTTTGAAAATAGAGTAATATTTCTTCTCGATGCTGTGATCGCCACAGACCACTTTAAACTGCATACATTAACAACAGCACAGCACAGCTGAAGCCAAATGTTGCTGGAAAGTCTAAATCATTGAAACCTAGTTTAATGCAACTGTATCCTTCACTCTGTTTTCTGTAAGTTGTTTTCAATTATTCTTTTTAACTGCTTTGGGGAAGGTATATGTAGCACTTATGTTATTTGTAAACTCAGAAAAAAGCAAATTAATGCTACTAAAAAATGTTATTTTACATTCCCATTGGGGTTTTCAAGTTTGGGACATTTGTGTTAAAGTTGCAACGAAATGAGTACACAAAAATTACATTTGTTGTTTTCTTTTCCAAAAATGTTGGCATTGTGAAAACAAACAACACAGCACCAACACCGCTGTGCATGATTTGCACTGCATCCAACTTTTAAAACCGTAAAGCAGAACAGATGAAATGATGCAGAAAAAGTAACACAGCTTTCTTTTTGTTGAAAATCAGTTCTTCCCTTTACAAATGTTTTAAAGCATTTGAGATATTAAATTAACATCTCAATGTCACTGTTGAGATAGTGATCCTCTGTTATACAAATCAAAACAAACACTCACTCAGATACTACCCATAACCAAACATCCTGGACCCATACACATCAAACAGTATTACAGTCTGATATGATGAAACTGGTTGAAACTTGCTCCAGGTGTACTGCATCCAGTTTCTCGCATACTGTTGTTCTGTGAGCTGTGTGCTTCCATGTCCCCTAGAGGGGATTCATATTCAACTGATTGGCAAGGGGAGTCAGGTAAGGGGTCGCAGTAAAGTTGAGTACTCACATGCAAAATTGACACAAGAAGGTGAGGAGCTAGCCAAGAACAGGGGGATGAGGGGATGAATAAAACAAAGTATGTCTCTGACTGGGGGTGTCTTCAAGAATTCTAAGACTTCATTTACTCCAGAGGATGGGTTGTGTGTGTGTGTGCACTCCAGTGTATTTCATGATACATCAGAGAGTTTGGTTATGTGTGCTGTCTGTGCACATGAGAGTAATACAATACCCTTACAGAGGGCAGTACATGACGTGCCTGTTGCTCCAGACACACATCTATGATGAGGAGATGAAAAATGAATTAAAGAACAACAGAAGAAAGGGAGAAAGCAGACTAAAAATAAGAAAGAGCTGTGCCTCCAAAATAGCTGTCTTACAAGTGTGTGTGTGTGTGTGTGTGTGTGTGCATGTGTGTGTCTTTGGTGTACACAACAAGGATGTCTTTATTTTATGATTTACAACATGCTCTGGTTTTTAATGTATCTTGAACTGTGGCATGTGTGTGTGTGTCCATTAAATATTCTGATTTTTTTTTTTTGTCCTGACAGTAGTTTTAAGGTAGACTGGATTCTTACAATGGAAAACATAAACCTATTTGTTAGAAACAGAAATTAAGAGTTTAAGAACAGGCAAGACACATACCATTGGACTTTACATGTTGTTGCTACAGTGCCTTGCAAAAGTATTCATGCCCCTTGAAGATTTTTACATTACAACCACAAGATTCAACATATTTTATAGTTTATGTGATTGACCAACAGAAATTAGTGCATAATTGTAAAAATGAAAGAAAGCGAGGATTTAAAAATGATTTAAACTTTAGTTTTAATTATTATGGCATGTATTTGCAATCAGTTACCTTTATTCCAAAACTCCTAAATATTATCCAGTGTGATGAATTATTTTCAAACCTAAGCATTTAGTTTGAAAATTTACCAATACAGATTCAGTCTAAGCAATTCAAAATCAGTTTCTGATGGCACCAGTTTCTGCCTATAGTAGAGACTACCCAACAAATGTGTAGCAGTAATTGCAGCAAAAGGTGTTTTTCCAAAATGTTGACTAAGGGTTACAAAATGCATTTTTGTTTAACATTTAAACACGTTTTTGTCTGTAAAAAACTTTACAAACAGTGAAGTGCAGTATTTTTTTTTTTTTACTTTACAATTGTGTACTACTTTATTTTGGTCCATCACATAAAATCTCAAACAGCTTTGCCAACTTTGGTGCTGTAATGTGAATTAATGTGAAAAATGCCAGGTGATACTTTTGCAAGACACTGTATGTATAATAGAACAGGATATAAGTACCACAACCTTGATAATGTGTCATCTATAATGCCAACAAAAGAAGTAGGGACAGAATATTGTATGTGTTTCGAGCTTCATGACAGCAGAAAGCCAACTGAAATGCCTGTGTCCATCACTAAATAACCAGTCCATATTATCCTAAATATTGCACTGAAGGAAATTGGCCCAAATTATGTATATGGGTATATATTACATTTTGTAGGATTACAATGCTCAAGCCTCACTGCAGAGTAATTACAGCATCATATTCTAGAGAAGCATTTGCCTAGATAAACCGCTTTCTTTGTGTGTTTTTTTCCACTATTTCTGCCAAATTGGTAGCAGTCAGGACTTAGGAGGATGCACAGTTTGTCATTTGGCCACTGAGACAGATACTAAGAGTTTTGGCTGTGACTTATTTGAGCTAATGGTCCAGAACATTGTGAGCACCCCCACACCCAGAGGCAATTTCATAGGCGCATTGGGCCAGTGCAAATGGCCCGTAGTATACCTCAGTGGTCAACACAGCATGCACATACACCTGCACACATGGGAAGTAGTCTCTCTATACCTATTTGTATCCCTTGGAGACCATACCGGTCATTGTTTAACAGTGACGATTTCCACATAGCTTCTTATTAAAGAAAGGATACCATGTAAAAATAAGGGTAAATAATCAGATCATCTGGAAGATAGGGACAGTAGGAGACAAGTGTAGTAAATCACAAAACATCAAGGAGAGGGATGGACAAGCATATCAAGAAAAAGGATATAAAAACCAAACGAAAGGGAAAAGGAAGGTAGCCCTGGTGAAGTGGAATAAACCTAAAGATGAAGAAACATTGAATGTCCTTGATTAGACTGTCGGACTTTATTTCTGCAGTAGTTTGGTTGCTGAGGGGGCGGTTAATTTTGCTTGAAAAGTCAACTTCAGTCTAGACATTTGAGCAGCACATTTACAATATCTGGACTCTCAGCAAGACATCGAAATGACTGGTCAATTATCTCCACCTGCGGCGGACATACAAAAGTGCACTAACAAAACACACACATACCATCATGGACATACACACCAGAAGAAAACTATTTCCTGTATTTTTACACACACTGTATAGGCATGTAACACAAATATGAACAACACCACAAAAACATTTAGATGAAAAAACTAATGAAAAGACCTAATTTGAAGAGCCCTAATTTAGTTGATTCAGGTTGCTTTTTATTTGCCAGAGGTGCCTAGCCCACCAGCGGTGTGGTTGGAAATAATGTGGGGTGTCATTATAATACATGACAGATGGGTATATTTGAAATGTGAAGGAAATGCTCCTGTGTGGAAAAAGATGGTAATTAAAGTTTGGGGAAGTGTTTGATAATTGGAGAGTGAAAACCAAATCAAATTATAACGTGACAGCTTTGTTTGAGGGATTTCTCTGTGAGCCTGGTTTCTTCATTTGCTTTGTAATCTTAGATATCCTGCTACGCATGCAGCATTATGTGAAGTTTTTTTAGTTTCTAAGGACTATAGTGTTTTAAGCACTTTTTATTTGAGGAGTATTTTGGAAATGTGAAAACATACTGGTACAGAGGCACATTGACAGAATACATGCAGAGTGCACTTACATTGATAAACAGTCAGACCCTGACACAACTTGGGCACTATCATCATGGAAGCACATGATCGTGTTAAGGTGTTTAAACTTCTTTGTGCACTTGCTGAAAATGAACCAATAGACCCTATATTGGTTATGATGTTTTTATTGCTCAGTTGAAGATATATTCCAATGTCTGTCTATTGGTTTTTTTTCCAGCCACAGAATATTAAAGCTTGTGAAAAATTATTAGGTGTTACATAAAGCCTTTGAAGAATAACGGAATGATAAAAAAGTACTTCTCTGGTTTAATGCAGACACATTCTCAATTAGTTACACTAATAGAGAAGCCCATTTTGCACTGTTTTGTGACCACCTATGGTGTTGGATTAGCTAGTTAGAAATTGACATGGCATGTAGGTATTGTTTTGACAAAAAGGGAGATTCTGTAATGTTTAGGTCTTACTCACTAAGAATTAGTGTTAAAAACCTTAATGACTCAAGCTAATTCACAGCATTTTAAATGATCTTTCTAGATTTGCTCTGTCATTAATTAGTGTTCATAAAAACAAAATATTTTTTGCAATATTCTTTAGTTTTGATTAGTTCCCATGACAAAAGTGCGTGGTATAACGTTGTCTTCCAGTCTAAGCCATTGAATTTCCCTCACTCATGAGAAGACTTGCAAGCAATATGTGCTCATCTCCCAACATCCCAGCTGCACTCCCCTTCTCCCATCACTAGCCTCAAGGAACCTATGAAGAGGTTCAAAGGTTGGATGAATATTATTATTGTTATTATTCAACCCAAAGCAGGGGACAGAAGACAAATACACAATTAGGTTAAGCTTTTTAAGTTTAGCATGCCTCTAATTTTGTCCTGGCCTTCACATTACGATATATAATTAACCAGGATGGCTTTAAAACACTGCAGGGTATGTCCTTGCAATGGTCAGAGCACAATCCAATGGAGCCAGAGAGCCCACTGTTAATTTTATTTTCATTTATTAGCACATATCTCCTGAAGGTATTTAGACTAATGAGGTTTCAGAGGGCCTTCTTTGAGTCATATGTGCCTTGTCATTATTGATTTCACTGAACATTCAGTAAAATGAGGACAACACACTCTGCTTGCTGTTTATGGGAAATTATTGCACCACAGTTCTTTGTAGGCAAGCAGTTGTTTAAAGACAGAAATAATTATACTGACTCATTTTGAGTCGTGGAGTATGAGACTGATAAAAATATCAATTAAGTCAAATTTAATCAGGCAAATTTAACTTATGTGGCGGTCTTGGCTATATTTTTAAACAACTCTGCTGCTATCTTGTTTTTCAGCTTTGGGTTCAGGTCTGGAACCAAAGCTCAACCAATGGCTCACAGGCTTCTCATTAAATTGTAGATGTTTTCTCGGTCTAAGAAATTACTTCTTGGGAAATTGTGTTGAAATCACACAATACTGGCCAGATTCACACTATTATGTATCATACAGGAAGTATATCAATGCTTTTACAACTGTGCGAACCATTCTTGTAATTTAGGAAAAGGATATTGGATTATAATATTATGGTATAATACTGACCATATAATGGATATTTTGCTGAAGTATTTTTAATAGTTTTCCCTCTACCATAATTTTGCATTTACTTATGGTACATTTCTTATTATACTGTACATACTGTTCATATCAAACTGTATTCTAACTGTTTAGGTATCTTCAATCTACATATTTGAAATCCAGTCAACCTATAATGGCAAAGATGTCACCCAAATGTTCATGCTAGCTTTGGGTTCAGCAAAGTCTCATGTTAATGAGTGGTTGACTAAATAAAAAATCCTGTGATAATGGATCAAGTTCACTGTTTGGAATGCTGCCGCCCATGCTCATTCACATTTTTTAAAATGGATTATATGAAAGTTGTACTTCTGATAAAAAGGTCAAATCACACCACATTAATGTTAAGATTTGTTTAGTTTCTTTATTGTTTCTTGCAATACTCAACAATAGTATGGCAGCATTGGGCACATAAGAGGAATTTTGTATTGTATTCAGCTGTTCTTTCTTGAATAAATTGACTGTTAAAGATTTAAGAAATGGACATAAATGGACAGTTTTACACAAGGAAACAAAAAAAACAATCAAATAATGATGCTGTAAGGCAACACAAACTGATGCAAACATTGATGAAAGACAAAAATGAGGTTTCAACTGCTAGTTATGAATTTTATAAGAGATGATAAATTAGACCGGGGCCAGGCATGGTGATACTGTGCATTATCTTTTCCAAGATTTTACCAAACATTATGCACATATCAAGAACTGGAATTCAGTCACACATAATTTCCATCAATTTACTGTAATTTTTATCAGGTTTACAATCTCTCTTCTCAGCTCATCTCTTGTCTTTTGTACCTTATCACAAGTCTGCACTGCTCCACTATTCAGTTGATGGAGTCGTTCCTCCTATATACATTTGTCCTTAAAAACATAAACAGCAATTCTCAATAGCTATAAACACAAGGCTTCTGCTAGACCTTTACAGTCTTTGTAAATCCCAATAAAAAGACCAATAGAGAAATAGATAAAGGACATATACAAGCCCACATACGCTTAACTATTTATATACACAGGACTACTAAAGCAAATGGTAACTGGGTAGATTCAAACTATGTTTACAAAAAGTCCACATTACCAACATTTAAATCCAAGATAAAAAAAAAATCAGAGGAGTGTTGAAGTGTGGAAAACATGTCTTCAGTCCCTTTATTCTTATGCCCCTAATAAAAACGAGTGCAACCCATTGCCTTCAGAAGTCACCTAAATGCTAATTAGTTCATCTGTGAATAATTTAATCTTTATATCAAAACATATGTTCTGTGAAGGCCTTGGAGGTTCATTAAAAAACAATAATGAGCAAGCAGCATGATGAAGAACACAGCAGACAAGTAAAGTATAAAGTTAAGAAGTTTAAAACAAGGTTTGGTTATAAAACATTTGGAGTTTTGAAAATGTTGTGATGTACTATTCATCATCCATCCATTCGCCCAAAATAGAGATTATCGTAACTACAAACCTACAAAGACTGGACTTTCCACCTAAACTAGCAGAATGGGCACGAAGAACAATAATCAGAGAAGCAGCGACCCATACTTATCCAGAGTAACGCTGGAGGACCTGCAGACAGAATGTAGATAATCATAATACTTTGTAAAGGTTAGTTAATGAAATATAGTCATTTAGAATCCATTTAATTCAGTCAGTCAGTCATTTTCTACCGCTTATTCCATAGTGGGTCGCGGGGAAGCTGGTGCCTATCTCCAGCAGTCTATGGGCGAGAGGCGGGGTACACCCTGGACAGGTTGCCAGTCCATCGCAGGGCAACACACAAACAACCATGCACACACTCATTCATACACCTAAGGGCAATTTTAGAGTGAACAATTAGCCTAACAAGCATGTCTTTGGACTGTGGGAGGAAGCCGGAGTACCCGGTGAGAACCCACGCATGCACGGGGAGAGCATGCAAACTCCATGCAGAAAGACCCCCGGCCAGGAATCGAACCCAGGACCTTCTTGCTGCAAAGCAACAGTGCTACCAACTGCGCCACCGTGCAGCCCCATTGAATTCATGCATGTACTAAAAATCTTAAATCTTATTAAATAAAATATATATTTCATTACACTCAAAACTTTAAAAATCTTTTTGGGAAAGTCATTTTCCTTATTACGGGAGTTTTAATTGCATATTACATGTAAAGGAAGTAGTGGGCCAGGAAGATCACACTCAAACTGGTCAATGGTCTCTCTCCTGGCTCTGGCATTAGAATGTCTCAGTGGCTTCTTCACTTGAAATTCAAACTGATTTATAAGCAATTTTAAAATAATCTTGTATGTAAACTGGGTTCTGGTCTCTACCACAGCTAAACAGAGGCAAAACAAAATGATACTAGCCGGGGCTACTAAATAATAATAATGCAGTGATCAAAAACGCAACCGAATTTGCAACAAGAGGTCAACCTCCTTTGATGGCACTATGTCGTGAGTTCCTTCTAGCTGCCCATGTGGTGGGCCTGGACACCATAAACTTGACTCCAAAATGTGGAAAAAATCACGGAGGGCATGTCAGCATATGAAGGTTAAGCTTTTTATTTACACACCTCCCAAAAAATGAAGTGCAGAGTAGCAGGAAAAATGAGAAGAAAATTTTGATATATACATAGTATTTACATCTCATCTTTCTCTTAGTGCTGCCCATCAACATTACCTCCTCTGTAACAAGGCCAGACTGACTCCAGCAGAGCCAGAAGCTCTTCTTATAAACCCTGAGCCCCACCCCACAATCAGATCAGCCAACAATTAATCATTTATTTTACAATACAGAAAAACCAAAACATTAATGACACCAAAAACAATCAATATTAACTTCTTGCTTTCATTCTGAAGCTCTTGGTTTTCTTCAGTTAAAAATAATCTACCATTAAATTTTCTGGCGGAAGAGTACCGACTTCCTTTATAAACAGAATGAAGCGTTATGCCCACTGTTACTCAAGCCGCCACAGGCAGCCGGACAACGCTACATGAGTGAGTGCAAACTTATGTCGTTATGTTTAAATGTAAATGTATGAGTACCGATTTCTACGTGTGCCTTCAAGTGTGCACCCTTGGTCGCCACGGACTACAAGAATAAAAGATGAATGTGTAAAGCGATCTGGCTGTAGCTGTCATATACTGAGAGGGACATGTAGTTGAATGGGTGTGTAGGCACGTGCATTGCGATGTGTGTGTGTGAACAGGTGTGTGCATTCAATCAAAGGAAGGGACAGAACTGCTCCGTCACATCATCCTCCTACTCCCTGAGGTTGACGATGTGCGGCAATCTGGACAGGTAATCAGCCACCACATTGGTTTTGCCAGATCAATGACGAACACTGGACCCAAATGGTTGCAGTGAAAGGCACCATCGTGTGAGCCTACTATTATGGTCCTTCATGGAAATTATCCAGGTTAGGGCTCTGTGGTCTGTTTCTAGGTCAAATTCACGTCCCAACAAATAGTATTTCAGGCTTTCTAGTGCCCACTTGATGGCCAGGCACTCTTTCTCTACAGTACAGAATACATGGTCTCACGTGGGTGCAGCTTGCGGCTAAGATAAAACAGGTGATTTTCATAACTGCCCCCAAGCCAACTGCAGAGGCATCCACCTGTGCTACGAACCTTTTACCAAGGTCTGGGCTCTTCAACACAGGAGAAGAACAAAGCAGTGTCTTCAGGATATTGAAGGCCTTCTCACATTCATCTGACCAGATTACTGGATTCCTTTGGTCTTTTCCTGTCAGCAATGTAAGTGGAGCTGCAATAGTTGCAAAGTGGGGTACAAAGCGTCGGTACCAACCGGCCAATCCCAGAAATGATCGGACATTTTTCTTGGTATGAGGTCTAGGACAGTCCAGCTGGCACTCTGAAAGCTGTATAACGCCTGGAACTCTTCTCAAGCGGAATCTGCCAGTAGCCTTTACATAAGTCAAGTGTGGTGATGTATTTGGCAATTCCAATCTTCTCCAACAGATCATCCACTCGAGGCAATGGATAAGCATTAAACTCTGAGATTGCATTGAGTTTTCTGAAGTCTCCGACACACACTGGTACCGAGTCTCACTCAGTGTCAGCCTATCATTGTTTCTGGCTCTCCTCACACTTCTTCGGCTCAGCACTAAGAGCTCAAAGATATCACCCTAATATGATGTCAACAGGCATGGACAACGGGATACTGTTTGCCACATTTACTTAGAAAGTCATCAGGAAAAACTGATTCTACTATTTTTCCCCAAACGTTTTGCTTATGTCTTTCAGATACAAAGGTCATAACTTTAGATAAAACTTGTGAACTCAGAATGTTCTGTAATCCAGAGTGCACTCATTTCAGAAGCTTAAACTAGCAGAAAACGTGCATTCATCTACATAAAATGTTGATCATTAAAGCTTCAGGGTCAATGAACATTTTCACAGTCTCACCTGCACAGCCTTGGTCAAAATGTGAAAAAAGTGCCAAAGATCCGAATACTGAGCGTTTTTAATGCTACAAGAGACACACATACCCACTGTAAATCATGGTGGGGGCAGCATCATGGTGTGAGGATGCTTTTCTTCAGCAGGGATATTGAAACTGGTTAGAGTTGATAGAAAAACTCAAAGGAGCTAAATACAGGGCCATCTTGCAAAACCCCCCACAAAAAAACAAGTTTTTGAGGCTACAAAAGACTTAAGAGTGTGGGATCAAATTTCAGCAGGTTAATGTCCCTAAAAATACAGCCAGTTACAATGACATGGTTCAGATCAAAGCATTTTAAGACAGAGTGGCCTAGTTAAAGTCTAAATCAATATCCAAATTAGGATCTTTGACAAGATTTGGAAGTTGATGTTCACAGATTCTCGGTCTCTCGATGTTCAAACTAGAGTGTTATTTTTTCATGTGGTGCTTTGTGTTGCTCTGTCACATCAAATCCCAATACAAAAACCTGAAATATGTGGCTAAAATCTAAAACATTTAGAAAACTGTCAGGTTACGAATATTTGCAAAGCACTGTATATAAACCCAGTTAAATGTTTAATTACCGTATATTAATGTTTTTGAACAACCTAGTTTAAAAACAATCCTTCAGGATTATGTCGTTCCATCTGGATTTGGGTCCTGTTTTACTGCACACAACAGTGACTCCTGACTGTCATTTGAGCAATTGCCCTATTTTCTTGATCTTGATTGTATTTCTCCTAATCACTCAGGTTTCATCGTCAGGCATTACAGATCAAAAAATCTAAAACATGAAAAAAATAATAGACCTTTTATGTTGCAATATAATAAATGCTGTTCTGCATTTTGGGGTTTATTTTGTGGTTTTTCATCCACATCCCCAAAAGGTCATAGTACCTTATCCTGCTGACATTTAGAGCATTGATAATATTCCCTCACATATCAATTTCACCTATTTTCTCATCATTCTCGTTTCCCCCTAGCAGAAAATGGAATCATTTGTGCTTTCAGCAATTTGTTATTGATTGGGAAGGCTCTGGAAATAGAGGGTTGCCATTATGGCAATGCTGCAGCTACAGTTAAATTGAGTTTTAAGCAGGCCTGCAAATGTATCATTTCACAGCCATAACACAAAAGCTTTTAAATCCATGAACCTAGGGATGGATCAAATGCCTAAAAATACCAGTCTTCTCCTCATATTGAGCGCTATTTGAATTTCTGTCGTTAAAAGGTTTTCGGTAATTCTGTGGAATGTGACAGTATGTGGCTGCATTTCAGATAAAAAAAAAACACTGTTAAGATCAATTCTCTCTCTAGCATCAGACCTGTTTGAACTGTTCCATTGTGGTGGAAAAAACTGTGATTCAATATTTCTTTCCTGGTCTGTGTGATCACTGTGGCTGCTGGGGAAGGACATATTAAATTATGTTGGCCATATATATTTATTCCTTATTTACTTTTGAAAGCATTGAGGGAATCAATACATGTTTAAACACATAGGTACTAAGATAGACACAGAAGAATGGACAAATATACAATGCACTATCAGTATTGATGCTAGACCCAGACAAGTGGTGGAATGCTTTTTTCCAGCACTTGACATGAGCTGTTCTTGCCCTCCACTCAGGGGACACGTACAGTAGGACTGCCTCAGGCATGGTCTTCACGACATTGTCCCAGCTCTTGTGTGGCTGAGATAGGAAAGAAACAATGAGTATTCAGCACCTCATCGTACCTCTACTCATAAATAATACTAGCTTTTACTAATGAATTAGTAATTACCTGAAATGCTTTATTTTTGATGACCAAGGAGAATGTAAGCTTGTAAAAAAGAAGCCCTCGCTCCCTCCTGGGGCAAAGTCCAAGGACTGAATCCTCAGGAGTATGTTGCTAAGTCTTCGTGTCATGTGAACAAACCAGAGGCTTTCACTGGGATGATGCTTCAACAACTATGCATACCTGAAATCAGTTGCAAACAAAAACAACATTTATTCCCTGTTTTTCAAACCTACTAATATTTGGTTAAATGTCATTCAACAAGTTGCACCGAAACCACATTCTTTTTGTCGCTTCTGGCTTAGTTCTGGCATAGCTTTGATCATTGCTTCCTGCCAAGGACTCTTCTTAATGCATCGCTGACAAATTTTCAACTGGATTTTGGGAATGCTATTCAACTAGATTAACGTTCCATAAACAGTACATTTTAGAATTAACTTTGCACTCTATTAAAATAGTACCTACTGGAGCAACCTTCTTCTACCAATACCCAATATTCTTTATGATCCAGAACATTTGACTCTGGTTTAATAAATGTTTCTATTTTGTTTTCTGCTAATATTCACAAAGATTTTTCAGGATGTTTCTTAAATGGTTCTGCATGACTAATCATTTGGCATGTGAGGTTAACTTATCTGGGATCTTCAAATTGGGAACAAATTGGTTTTAGGCATTAAATGACAAGAAGACATCCACAATTCTATTGCTGTAGTCAAAAAACTTTTATTGATCTGAGAACAAAGAATTAGCAAATATTTAGCCAAATAAATACCCAAGCAAACTAAGCTGTTGGTAATTGCTTTGATAGTTTCATCTTCCATACTCAGTATATCATGCTCAGATTTGTGAGGGGCTGAGGCCCATCTCAGCTTTAACCAGCTGAAAGAGTCTAAAGTTTTGGCTGGTTGCCAGCGCAACACAACTTTAAAGAAGACAAAAGTACCTTGTGCCCTCTAATTTCTATGGTCAAATTGAAACCACCCATGTTTTTGGGTAGTGGGAGGAAGCTGGAGAATCTGAAGCAGACCATTGTATTTAGGTTGTATTAGCAAATAAAGTCTTTGATATGTAGCATACATAAGTATGTTTGTTTTTGTTCGCATTTGTGAATAATGTTGGGTTGCTGAACTGAAAACTATTTCTTAAAAATATTCATGTTTTGCATGGGCCATATCAACCTTGTCTTGTGTCTAAAGGTTAGCTCTGAGTGCTTGGATGTTGATCAGCAAAGACTGAGTGTGTGTGTTTGCGCCTGTACATGTGTGTAAGAGAAAGCAGGAGCGAGAAAGTGAGAGAATACCAGACTCTTAATGATCCCTCCAGAGAGGGCTTGCTGTGTGTGTGCCGTACTGAGGCTCGGTCAGGAACACATGGGGAAATTAGCTATCTCTCTCAATAACCTCCGATGAAAGTCTGCCTCCTACCCACTATACTGTCACTGGCTTCTCAAGACAATAAGCCAATTAGACCAAACCCAGCTAAGGGCCAAGGCCTTGTGTGAGTGTGTTTGGGTGCGTGAAAGTGTGATTTAGAGGTGAGGGAGAAAAAGAAAAATAGCCATACTAATTCTATATAGATATACTGTATATTGTTTATGAATCGTAATTTGTATTTTAAGTAACATTGGAATCCTTTCACTTTTACTACCCAATGATGCAGACAGAAAAAAAGCAATTCAACATATCAATTCTAAAACGAATCGTTGCACAAAGTAAACCTATAGAGTAAACCTATACACGTGGTGTATGGGGTGGGAAAATATAGCGTGATCAACAATTAACTGGTTCCAGGTGAGGATATAAAAAGTGGTTATAAAAGAAGCATCCTTCCGAAGCTTGTCTTTCCATCAAGATGAGTCATGACTCTACTGTTTGTCCCAACCCTCATTAGATAATTGGTAAGAAGTACAAAAAAGGTGTAAATACAACATTTCAAAGAACCTATGGCCTTTAATAGCTATGTTGCATTATGTTACTGTTAAAACCCAGGGACAGTGTCTTGGAAAAGTTGGGTCCAGAAACTATTGTTGTGGCCTTCAGGTAACACTCTTAAAGCCACCTGGGATCAGTTTAAACATCAAGTGTTGCAGCACCTTTGAAAATCTGTTTCATCTTTGGTACATGGTTACATCCTATAAATCCAATCTGACCCTGTATTATAGTAAAGAAATAAAGAAAAACACATATGAAGTTTAAGCTAAAGTGCTGCAATAGTGAATTAGTTCACTCTAATTTTAGATCAACTGTAAAATAGTGGACATGGATGCCTACATTCCTTCCTTCTGGTTGGAACTGCAACATGCTGAACTGTGGCGTAAATGGAGGTTATTACAATTGAAAGGCATTTTTTTGGTTTCAGCAATACATTCACCATACCTGTATCTAAGCTTGCTATTGATATTTTTCGTAGATTTCACTTAACTATATTAGGCATAATGTTGTTGTTTCTGGCAGGTTTTCTTATTGTGCCTTTGTAGATAAGATGTCAACCTGTACTTGACCTATGTGTGCAGTCTGAACTTTAAACACTCGTCAGAATTGTTTACATCCAGTGGGAAGAGTATTTTTTCTGTCACTTATAATTAGAGCCAAGAGTTTGTGATACAAAGAAACAACTGCTTCATAATTTTAAAATTTGCATATTTTGTACAAAGGTAAATTCACATTGAGTTGCCTTGTTGGTGCTATCCAGATTAACCTGCCTTACCTTTAATAAACCATTTTGATTTGGGAAAGTATAGAAAATATGATAATAAGAAATAAGCAGCATCAGAAAATCAAAATGAGTAATTCTTCATAAACCTGTTTATGAATATATGCGTTGATGTTTATGTGACCGACTCCTCTTGCAATATTTCATTATGTGTTTAATTTAGATACCAGTATCACGATTGTGTCACTTTTTGCAAATGAAGGATATTATTGTCTCACACTTGCTGCCACTCTCTATCCGCTCTCCCATCCCCCCTCCCTGACTCTGAGTTATTGGCCTGTCTGTTGATTCCATAACCCTCACTTAACTTGTGATGCTCAATTAAGCTGCATACATTAGGAGAGTTGATGTAGAGGTTGGACATTTGTAATCAAGCATATTTATTCACTTTAATCACTCCAGGGACCTGGAGACCTTAGGACGGCATATGCACAAGGATGGATGCAAATGTGTTCACACACATACGTAAATTCTTAAAACAAACCCTTTCTATCCAACAGCACACGAAGAGCCATTCATGCCACAATGGGCAGTCTCATATGCATATAAAATCCTGATGCTGAGCTTAATCAAACCTGAACGTATCCTTGACTTTATCACCTCCAGCTTTCCCCCTCACCACCTTGGTCGCTCAATCCCAGAGCCAAATAATGACACAACACTAGTTTACATATTAATTAATAGCTCCGTTTTTTAATATGCTGCTCACTAAATCAAGCCAAGCAAGCCAACAGGCTGTTAGTTCACTACACTCCTCAGGTGTATTTTAAAAATATATGAGGTGATTTGTATTGTACACATGACACTGTCTTTCTGTGGCAGCAGGTCAGCTGGAGGTGTATGTGCATGTAATTATGATAAGACTGTGACAAAATAGTAGTAACTAATATGTTGATGGACAGACAGAGTGAGACATTATCAGTCATGCTTCTGTTTTACAGCACAATTTCTCTACTGTCAACTTGGACAAAGAGTAATCATGTGTAAACACACCCCTTTGCCAGTTAATCTCTGGTCGCTGTCAGTAATCAAATATATAAGAGTGAAAAGGACTGAAAGGTAGGAAATAATTAGAAATTTTCCCAACGGCTGCTTTGGCGCTGGAACTCAGAAAAACTTCACTTTTAATTAAGACAACGAAATTGCACCACATCAAGCTGCACATTCACATTGCGTCTTATGAACAGACAGCCATCCCCACAAATTGAAACTCACACTAATAGCAACATGCCCATTGCACTCTCTCAGTAAGCAACAAGGGAAATAAAACATTAGTTTAAAGAGGGTTTAAAACTTCTCAACACCTCCATTCAGTCTTTATTTAGTAAAACCTGGGAGTAGTTGTGTATTATAATAGAGTGCCTTGCAAAATTACTGATACAACTTTAACCTTTCCACATTTTCTTATATTACTGCCATAGTCTGCAATGTATTTTATTGGAGTTAAATGGTAGACATCAATATAATGTGCATAATAAAGTGAAATTAAAATAATTAATTATTTTCAAAATTATTTGAAAATATAAACCTGAATATGAGATTCAGTTCCCCTGAGTAGAGAAGTCATCATTCACTGCAGTTGCAGCTGCAAGTTGTTTGGAGTATGTGTCTAGCAGCTTCGCACATCTAAACTTTTCAATTATTCTTTTAAAAATTTAAATAAAATTAAAAAAAAATAAATTTAAGTTTATTGATCTCACAATAAATTGTCCTCTGCATTTAACCCATTCATTAGGGAGCATTCAGGGGCTAAGGGTCTTGCTCAGGGACCCAGAGTGGCAGGCTATGGGAATGAACCAGGGTGCATGTAACCTCTCCCGGATGCAAATGCCCTGCCCTCTAACCAATAGGCCACCACTCCCCAGTTTAGTCAGATTTTAGTCAGATTTGAATAAATTTATTTTGGAAATCAGGGTTAACGGATCCTTCTGCTTCTAAATCCTTCTTCTTCTACATAAGTGGTCCCCAACCGAAAAAGCAGGAGGTCCACAACCTCCATCATCCAAACACTTTGGGGTCCGAACATTTTAAATTAACTGAAAATGTTTTTCTTTCATTTTTATTTAACATTTAATTAACAATAGAGTTTTTGTTTTTTTGAATACTGATCAATTATTTATTTGTCCATGAAATCATCTGCTGAACAGAAAACTGCAATCCAATTTAAGAACCAATAATAAATGCACTCTGAATGGCACAGCCGAGCTGGGTCTGAACATCTTGGTGTAACAGTTCTGCTCTCCTTGTTGTGTTAGTGGCAGGCATGGCAATTTGCTTAACCTGTTCATTAAGTTGTTGTCCTTTTCCATCTTAAAGTGTTTCTGCCACAGCTTCCATGCACTGTTTGATCATTTCCAAGTCAGTGAAAGGCTTTTTGTGTGTCCACTGTACTCACAGTAAACACTTGTATCCTTGCTGTTGTGCTGTAAGAGTGTTATCGGTCATATAGCTTGCTCATACTGTCCTCTCAGTTCATTTATTCACCTTGTCCTACCGTCAGACCTAAGCTAATAGCTTTGGTTGAAGTTCTCATGTTTGATTTCAGAATGCCTCTTTTCCACTCTTTATAAGTTCAACTGATTCAGAACATATAAGACAGACTGGCCTTACACCCAACGGAAGTTTAAAGGAAAGCGTATGCTTCTGTCCATTCATTTTTAAATGTCTGATTTTTATAGTCCACTTTACGTATTTTAGATAAAGCTATCTTCTTGTACTTACTCATCTGTGCATCACAAAGTCATTGTACCGTGAGCAAGGATGTGCTCCCAAGCTAGTAACCTATGTCCCTTTTCCATTGTCTCGTATTAGCCGGCGCGGCTTTGAACCACTCGGTGTCGCTCTACTCGGTATGGTAACTTGTGTTTCCACTAACCTGCCAATGGCTGAAGCTATGGCGACTGAAGCCCTGCCTCCAGCCAAGAGTGTAGAGCGCTGTGCTGCTATTAACGTTACTGTGTTACATTGTCACAAAATAAATAAAAAACAAATAAACTAAATGCTAATAACGGTTGTATTAATGTATATGCAAGAATGTCTTATTTATTTTTTTATGTCTAAAATGATCCACTGGGATAATTATCTCGACCACAGCCCAGCCAGAACTTCTAAAATAAGGCTCAGGGGTTCAGATGTTAGGGTGTGTGGCAGGAGAAGTGGAGAGGAGAGACGCTGCTGTCTGGATGGTGAAGCTCAAAAGTTTGCCTGAAGAAGTTACAATTTTGGGCTTTATGAAAAGGTTTTTATCTCAGCCATGGCAATAATGAGGACAAGGACTTAAAAGCGCAAAACTGCGGACTTTTGACCTTCAAAGTTTGTTTTAGGTTGGATATTGCATATTCGTGCTACGCAGATTCAGCGGGCTCGTCCTCCTGTTTGGTCCAATGCAAGCAGTCTGATAACGGGCAGCTGCTCTCTGCCTGCTCCTTTCTGCAGACGCTGGTTCGCTAAAGGACCATAAATTAATTTCCGAACCAAACAAGCTGTTCAATTCAGTTCAATTCAGTTTATTTATATAGCGCCAATTCACAACACATGTCGTCTCAAGGCACTTCACAAAACTCAGGTACATACATTCCAATTAATCCTAATCATTGAACAGTGCAGTCAGATTCAGTTATTTATTCAAATTGGATAAAAAATTTTTCTGTCTAAGGAAACCCAGCAGATTGCATCCAGTCAGTGTCTTGCAGCATTCACTTCTCCCGGATGAGCCTGTAGAGACAGTGGACAGTCACTGGCGTTGACTTTGCAGCAATCCCTCATACTGAGCATGCATGTAGCGACAGTGGAGAGGAAAAACTCCCTTTTAACAGGAAGAAACCTCCAGCAGAACCAGGCTCAGTGTGAGCGGCCATCTGCCACGACCGACTGGGGGTTTAAGAGAACAGATCAGAGACACAAAGAGAACAAAGAAGCACTGATCCAGGAGTCCTTTCTATGGGAAGGAAAAGTAAATGTTAATGGGTGTAGCTCCTTTAGTCATTTCACCTACAAAGAAAGAACAGATAAACTCTGAGTCAGTTTTCAAGGTTAGAGTCTGAAAGAGAGCACATAGAGTTAGTCACAGTAAAAGCTCAGTCAATTGCCATGTCTAGGAGAGAGAAAGGGTTAAACACTGAAAGTCAGGGCCAAGTGTATCATCGGTAGAGGGTGAGCATTAAGTTGTTGCCAGCAGAAGCTTGGACGATGCCCCTCTCCAGAAAGGTGTCACAGGTAGACACAGAGTCAGGCCAGGTGTAGCTTCTAGGAAGAGAAAAGAGAGAGAACAAAGTTAAAAGCTGAAATAACAGCAAATAATGCAAAATTGGAGAGTAGTGTGAGAATGTAGCGAAGAGGGTGAAAGTGGTCATCCTTTCCTCCAGCAGCCTAAGGATATAGCCGAATAACTACAGAGATAGCTCAGGATAACCTAAGCCACTCTAACTATAAGAGTTATTAAAAAGGAAAGTTTTAAGCCTAGCTTTAAAAGTAGACAGGGTGTCTGCCTCACGGAATAAAACTGGGAGCTGGTTCCACAGGAGAGAAGCCTGATAACTAAAAGATCTGCCTCCCATTCTACTTCTAGAGACTCTAGGAACCACCAGTAAACCTGCAGTCTGAGAACGAAGTGCTCTGTTAGGAACGTATGGAACAATCAGATCTCTGATGTATGATGGAGCTAGATCATTAAGGGCTTTATATGTGAGGAGGAGAATTTTAAATTATATTCTGGATTCAACAGGGAGCCAATGAAGGGAAGCTAAAGTAGGGGAAATATGATTTTTAATTTTCATCAGAACTCTTGCTGCAGCATTTTGAATCAGCTGAAGGCTTTTAACTGCATTTTGTGGACATCCTGATAGTAAGAAATTATGATAGTCCAGCCTTGAAGTAACAAATGCATGGACTAGTTTTTCAGCGTCACTCCTCAACAGGATATTTCTAATTTTGGCAAGCTGTTCCATGGTGGCTTTGTTTTATGTGTTTTGGGGGAAATGTTTGTGCCTCTGACCAGCTGATTTTATGTGTGATCAGCTGATTTAGGATGTTATGACATACAGTGCTCTGCCTGCCTATAATTCAGAAAGGTGATCTGTCCTTTTTCTTTTCTGTCAGCCTTCAGGCTGGTTTATGAGCCGTAAATGGTAAAATTACATGAATGACCTGCTCCGGCCACTGTGGTCCTTAATATTAATATAGTCACTCTTGAGTTTTATTAACTTTTCCCTGCACTGTCTCAACGAAAACCTTCTCATTTCTCCTCCTCCCACGGCCAATCAGTGAAAAGAAGTCTGGTCACGTCACATGTAGTCCCTACTAAGCCCCGGTCAGACCTGCTCAGGAGCAGGGACCAAAAAAGTAGGTAGCGGTACGAAAAACACCGTAATGGAAACGCTCGCAAAGCGAGCCAAGTGGAGTCAAGTAGGGCCGAATCGAGCCAGTGGAAGAGGGGCATTATTTGGTATTAACAGAAAGGTTCATAGGGCCACAGCGCATTACACTGACTGGTGGCAGTAGAGCTTCAGCCGTCAGTGAGTCAGTGGAAACACAACTGTTACCGTACCATGTAGAGTGAAGACCAAGTGGAGCAGAGCTGCGGTGCCTAAAACAAACCAGTGGAAAACAGGCATTAGAAAACCGCGTTCAAGGACCCCGCATATCTTCTTCTTTGTCGATTTCTGGAGGTTGGCATACAACGATGTGGTGCATTACTGGCACCAGCTGCCTTGGAGTGTGGACCAGAATGTTGCCGACCCACATAGCTGTCCATCGTGCCTGTTCAAAAGTCAGACGCAGACAGTAGGAATAAAATGTTTATATCTACACAGTAAATGAGAAAATGGTTTCTGGTCCAGACAAAATGCTCTCTGGGTCCAGATTTGGACCGGAGTCCGGGGTTTGGAGACCCCTATACTACATCTTGGTCCTGTACCACGAAATGCTGGTGTTCCCTTCATCTCTCGCATCCCTCTCCCATCTGTTTCTAGAAGTTAGGTAAGGAGACAACTGGAAAGACTAAGCTTGAACAAGGCTGCAGGTCCATGTTGTTGCAGAAGGTTCCAGTGCTGTTGAAGACATCCTGCCTTTTTCCGGTACCATGGCAAGCTCCTATATCCTTTAGCCTCGCCCTGGGGCAGACTGACAGAAGTGAGGCTGCCATACAAATGGCGCCACCGAGCCTTATGACCACCATGAGCAATATAGGTAGGTGATGTATCTTTGAACCGACAACCCACAGGATGAACCCCTGCCACTGTTGCTCGTATATGACTACAGAACTGTTGTACTTACATCCCACAACAGTTCTACAACATGAAGGTCGTAGAGAGACTCCTGCTGCCTCACCTGAGTACAGAAACAAGCACATTTCACGACCTCCTGCAGTTTGTTTATCACCCTTGCATCTTAAATCACCCTGGCGTCTTCTGGAGTCCAACTCTAGAGTCCAACTCTAGGAATCCATTATATATCTGCAAACAAACCCACTCTCATCTTGACAAAACAGGGAGCTCTGTGAGGATTGTGTTCTTTCATTTCTCCAGTTTTAACACAGTTTAGCCTGATTTAGGCCAATTTAACGCGAAGACGAAAACGGTTTTGTTTAAAGAACGATTTCCATAAAGACGGCACTGTATTACAAAAAATGTGCATCCACACAAGAGCACAAAGCAACACTGAAAATGCTGTAGTATGTAACACCTTGCCCAATGGTGGCTCTATGACACGGCCACAGAAACACACCAATAACAAAAAACACGTCATGCGCTGACAAGTTATGAAAGGTAAATCCTGCAACATGGCGGCAAACAAGTACAATCAAGCTTTGAAGCGGAGCTTCATGTGGACTAATGATGAAGACATGGTTGTAGAAGAGGAGCAGTAGATTTTGCTTTAGCCAGTAAAAGCCAGTATTTGCTTTAGTATGAACATAGCCATGTTTGTTGTTCTTGTGAGAGTGAGGCAGGTTACAGAGAGAGGTGGAGCTCTTCTACATTTTAAAAGAGATCTTTCGCATGTACACACAGAAAAACCAAACTGGAGTTTAAATATCTTTCCACTCTGGGACCCATTTAAAAAAAATTATTGTTATTTGGTTTCCTAAAACACCAGATCCACGTGGATGCAATGTCTAAACGATAAAATACCTTTGTGGATACACCTAAGCTTGTCTTCGATTGGAAGGCCTCCAAAATTGCCTGGATCAATGACTACCTGACAAACAGACCTACGTTTGTGAAACAGAAAAGGCAAGTGTCTGACCAGGTAGACAGAGGTCTGTGATGTCACCATTCCTTCCTTCCAGTACAAGTCAGAGTTCTCTCATAAGCAGAAATACTCAGTTTACTCTGCAGCTGTTGGGTGTATCAGTGATGGACACTGAGCAGAGAGCTGGTGAACCACTTGGTGACATAGTGTGGTCACAATTGTTTCAAACATCCCTCTTCCAAACCTTGGTGATTTAGAACCATATTTTAAGCAACAGGTTACAAATGTCAGTCCAATCATGGATTGTTTCAAGTTCAATAAACAGGTTAGCAGTGTTTTGCAGAAAAAGTTTCTTACACTAGGTTGCTAAAATCAAACCGGTCTTGAGAAAACATGACTTGTACATAGTAATGAATGCTTTTATCACAACTTGATGCCTCTCTTTAATGCATTCAGCTAATTCAGAATGGTGCTGCTCTCCTTTTAACGGTACATGCGAAAAGAAATATATTTCACATGTTCTGTCTACAACCCACTGGCTGCCTGTGTGCCAAAGAACTGATTTTAAAATCCTTCTCTCGGCTTTTAAAGGGGACCTTTTATGCAAAATTCGCTTATTGTTGTGTCTGAGCTTCGGTTTCGTCTTCACTTGTACGAAGTGCTGGTTGGGGGCGCGGCCAGATACAGCTAATTTGGATTAAAGTGACAGAGCCCTGAAACAGTTCATTCTGAAAGGAGCTCAAAAAAGGGGGAACTAAGGAGGTGAAATGTCATTATCTAAAAATAATTTTGTGCAAAAAATGTAATTAACATTTTGTATAGCCCATAGACCTATCCAAAATGGTTTAAAAGGAAGTATAATAGGTATAAGTATAATCACCTTTAAATTCCTTAATGGTCTTCCTTATCCGTACCTGCCTGACCAGCCTCAGCCTTATGTTTTACCACAGGCCCTTAGAACAGCTGACCAACTTAAGGTGGTTGTACCAAAAACTAGGTGGAAGCTCAAAGGAGATTAGGGCCTTTTCAGTCATGGCTCCAGAATTATGGAATAAGTTGCTATTAAATATTTGACAGGCTACTTTTTTGCTGTTTTTAAGTCTCTCACACTTATTTTCAATAACTTATAAAACAGTGTGAGTTGGTTTGTTTATTTTATTTTAGCAATTTCAGTCTTCATGGAATGTTTTTTTTATTGTTTTTCTTTCCATTTATTATTTATATTCTGGTTTGATCTGTTTTAGTACTGTACAGTACTTTAGTTAAACTAAAATGGATTTGGAGGTGGACCTCATTTTAATTGTAAACTAAACAAACAGAATGATTGTAGATTTCAGGAGAAACAGGAATATGTCAAACACTGTTTTATTGTGGGATTGGTGTGTTTCAGGATGATGTGCAGTGATAGTTTCCCCCCACCAAAAATGTTTGCATATAGGCCAAAACATTAGAAGGGGTAAAATGCATATACTGTACATGTCGCACTGAAGAATTACATTTTCTTTTTCTTCAACGTCAGAATGACTTGATACTTTGTGGTGAAAAATCTAAATAAAATACATTGAGGTTTGCAGTTGTAACATTGTAACTGTGAATGTCATAGTGTTATGAATTGATCTGACCCACATGCAACGCTCAAGGGAAACAAGGAAGTGTTTAACAGATTTTTTTGAAATAACAGGAACAAGCACGGTCCTGACAAAGTAAGCAAAGCTGTAAGAAAGGAAGCACAAGGTAAGTAAAGACGGTAAGCTAAATTGAAAATTAATTGTGTTCTGTCTCCTACTAGGTTGTTGTTGGTAAACCGCCAGGAGGAGAGTTAGTCGGGCTGGAGAAAACAGCGTGGAACTATTGAGGTGAGTTTAGCAATGGTACTTAGTTCCTTGGTCGATAGCAGTGTTTGAAGAACTGTGTGGAGAGCACCAGAGGAGCGGTGGAGGGTGGACAGGTCTTGTAGAGGAAGGATCGAAGCCAGGAAATGGCCAGCTGAAGTAAATCCAGTAGTACAGTGTTAGCAAGGCTCTTGGTAGTTGATTCATCCGTGGGAAACTTGGAACGAGGAACGCATAGGCAAAGTCCGTCGGTGGCCGGCCTGGGCAACATCCAGGTAGTCACCGAACAGTTACTAGAAAAGACAAAGATAAGTTAACAAAGGTCGAGGCAAGCAATACGAGAAGTGGCTCTGAGGTTGGCTTGAGTAACTACCACTGAAGGCTAACACTCGAGCGCTGACATGCTGGCTGCCTCCTGCTTAAATACTCCAGGACTCATCATCGGTGAATGAAAACACCTGTCTCACTGCTCATGCTCTCCAGCGCCCTCTAGAAAACAAACACAGACAAAACAAAACACAGAAAAACTCCAACCCAGACAGTGAAAAGTTTCAATGGGCATATATACTCTCGCAAGGCACTGTATATCAATGAATAATCCAGGTCTTCCATTACTAATGCATTTGTTTATGAGAATACCAGTCATAATTAGCACAGTGTTCCATCACATTTATTTTAAAGGAAAACTGCTTTATCTCAGTCGCTCCTCGTTCAGTACATATATCCAATTTTCCGCATCCATGAAGTATCCAGTGAGTTTTCTGCATACATGCTCACATTTGTGTAAAGTCTGCAGCCTGTTCAAAGTGTCATAATATATAGGATTCTCCTTCATTTTCCAAACTATAGCCACCATTAACTACCAAGTACACTATCAGGTTCCCATCTGCTAATGACACAAAAGTCAAGGACAATAATCAACACTCTTCTTCATCTCAGCTGCTTTCTTCCTTCAGTCTTCTGTGTATCTGCTCTTTCCTCTTACCTTCTCCCAAATTATTTGGACAAAATCAAGGGATCTCCTTAATGTATGTATACGTGTGTGTGGTTTGTGTGAGATGAATAGAAGTGTATGCATTTTTTAAATGTGAATGCCAGCTATCCAAGTGTTTTTTGTGCATATTTTCCTTCATGTGTGTGGTAGCGTCTCTCTGCATGTGTCTGTGTGGAGTTTACAGATGAGATGCAATAATTGAAGGCCCTCCTGCAGATTTCACACAATCAACATGGCCACACTGGAGGTGATGAAAGTGAATCAAAGATTGAGGGGAGAGTTGGATATAGAAAGGCTTTCAGTTGTCGTCGACCCCCCCCAATTCCTCAATTATCCCCACAATGGCTTCTTAATATACCCACCTTCGTTGCATTTCACCCTCTTTATTTCCTTTCTTTCTTTGCTTTCTACATCACAGAGCCACAGAGTGTTATATTAATATTACTCTGCGCCTTCATCTCTTCATATCAGACAAGATCTCCCTCACTACTTTCCTGGTTCCCTCACTTCCTCTAGAATCCATCCTGGTCTCCATCCTTGTCCTTCATATTTCTTAAAACCCACTACCCTTTGCTTTTATATCTACCCAGATCTTTGTCATTGTCACCCCCCACCCCCTTTCTTCTGTTCACCTTCACTGCTCTCCTTTTCTCTCAACCCACCCACCCCCAATCTATCCACCTTTTTTTAATCCTTTTTAATGAAATGGTGGGCCCTGCTGCTGTCGGAGGTGATCCTCATTCGACAGTCCCAGTGTGCACTGATTGTCTGTCTGCAGAATGGCTCAGGAGAAGGATGAATAGGATAGATGAGTCTGTATTGGGCCTGCTGCTGTAATTCACATAACACCGCTTTCTATACCATTGCTATCACAGCTCTCAGTGCCTCCCGTCTTTTAAATATAGAAGGATTAGGCTCAGAGATATGATTGTCACAATGAATAAAGCTCTATTACCAAATTTAAGGAGAATCTGAGCCATTAATTGTTCGGTATTTGATGTCACCGCAACATATTCATTGAGGCTTTGGCTTGTATCATGTCAGGGTAGGAGGAGGGAGGTGGAATGTTGGGAAGGAAGCAGAAAGAAGATGCAAAGGTGAAGGCTTTTCCATTAATATCCACAAGTTTGCTTTTGATGTCCCCATCGTCATTTCGTACTACTGTGTCTAGACCCAACCAGAGAGAAGTTTCAGAATCACAGCAACATGGGGTAAAAAACATTGAATCAATCCTTTTGCTGACTCTTGAAAGTAGTGTTACTGTTTGATGTTGCGGCATCGAATGAGAGTTAAAGAAAAAGGAAAAAGAAAGATATGTTCGAGGACAACCATTCTCCCTCCAACCCTCCCCTTCACGTTCCTCTCCCCTTTGCCTTCCTTCCCTGCTCCCTCTTTTCACTGCTTACTACTGTCATTGTCTCATTTAGCCCGTCTAAAAATATAGTCTTCCTCCCCAGATGTAACGGGGGGAGAATTTTCGACATGCGTGTTGCCTTTTCATCTGCAAGGCTGGAAGAGGAATCTTGGGGGAAATCAGGTGTCTTAATGACAGTCGAGTGTGCTGCATGGGTAATGCCAAGCGCCGGCATTTGCAGTACACGCATTAAATTATTCACATCAAAAACTCATTGTTTGTTACCTGACAGAGCTGTGGAGAGAGGTGAAAGGATGATGGAAAAGCATGATGAATTAAACATCAGGAGAATGGAGTGCCTCAGAGAAGGAGAAGCAAACAGAGAGAGTGAAGAGACAAGAAGAGAGGAAGATGCATTCAAATGGGATGTTTAGAATCTAAAGATGTACTCTTGTCTTTTGAGAGAAAGGAGGTGGATTTGAAAGAATGTGTCAGTATTTACATCTGTGATTTTATGATAATGTGAAAGACTGTTTGTACTACTTGAATATTATTGTTGCCACCAATGACAGACAGTCAGGATGTAAATCAGGAAGCCAAAACAGGAAGTCAGAAATGTAACTACACAGATCCCTAACGGTCTAGTGAAGCTGCTCAGACATTTAGAACAGTATATTTTACAGGTAAATGGAAGGAAATACTGAATCGTTGGGAGCTGATAAAGAAAGTACCACAGTATGTAGTAAATTCAAAAGTTCAACAGTTTTTTTAACTGTTTAGAAGGAAAACCATCTCTTGCTATCCTTGTAAGACCAAATACTTTGAAGGGCTAAGTTGTAAACAAATCATTGTAAATTCATAGAAAACAGAGGGTTGAATAGGAGCATTGATTAAAAAAAGATAAATAAACAAATAAATAAGGATTACTATTGTAGAATATTTTGCTGAGAACTCAAATCAATTCACAAGAAGTGCACTAATCACAGATTTTGTGACTGATTTCTGATTCATTTTGCAAAGCGCCGACCTGCTTATACTGATTTTAGCTGATTCTGGTTTCTCTTATAAACTATAATTAACAGCAAAGTTATTTTGTCCCATTTTCTGGGCAACAATAAAATGTTTACAGTGAAATCTAACAAAAAATTCAGCCCAGGGTTAAAGAGCTGTCTTTAGATCACTGAAATCTAAAAATACAGTAAAATCCTTCAGCTTATGGGAGAGAGGCATCTTTAAATAAAACCCAACAAAAGAAATTATAGCTCATCTGATTTACCTCTTTAGAGGCTCACTAACTATTTTACTAATATTTTCCCTCACCAGAAAGTATAATATGAAACATATCTTAAGATCTTACTGTATTTTTTCAGCAACATCATTTCAAAATATAAGTCCAACTAAATATTAAGAAGAAAAGATTATCTATTTATGGTAATTATACAGAAGCCTTCAGAGGTATTTCTGTGGGGGTTGATCATTTATTCCTTATACAAGGTCCAGTCAGTGTTGCACAGCTCTGCAGTTGACAGATTTCTCAATTTTTTTTATACAGAGACAAAGTGATTATATGCATTCCATTGAGGCTTGTTTGTCAGATAAAGTACCTTTTGAAAATAACAACCTTTTTCGGGAAATCATTTTAGCTACCAGAAATAAAAACATCAGTCTGTGTGTAATCAATCTATATAATGTGAGTTACTGAAATAAATTAACTTTCAATGATGTTTTGATGTACTGAATGTGACTGAACTGATATCAGTTTACAGAAGCCCTTAAAGGCAAGTGAACAAAATCTAGATTAAAATATTTCTACGTTTTCTTTTTTTTTTTTTTTCAGAGGCTTATTGGTGTCTGTTCTTGTAATACTTGGCTCTGCCACTAGAGGCACTGGAATTAAACCACCAGCCTTCACTATCAGCTGTATTGTTCAAACGGATAGTCAAAGGGCTGGTTTCCAAGAACCAATGTCACCTTTTCTAAATGAGATTGTTGTAAAGGAAAATAAAATACAGCAAAAGTACATAAACAGTGAATTTACTGGCCATGCTATGTTGTTATCAGACCAAGATTTGATATATTAATGTGAGATAAAGAATTAACTACAGCATTGATCGAGGATATCTGTAGGACAAATGACCATTGTCTACGATGACCAACAGAGTTGGGTATATTGTATGATAATCGAACGTTCCTGGATGTTGAAGGACACTGTCTGTCTCTTCTATCAGGAAGTAGCATATTTATTAGCTTGACAGCTTAAGGCTGCATCTCTGAAGCTGGTTTAAGTGCGCTATGATTACAGAGAACAATATTTAAATCAAGGGTCTATTAATAATCAGTCAGAACAGTTTCTATGTTCCCTGTAAAGAAGAAAACCATGTTGTAATTAGGATTGTCCATATCAACCTAAGCAACAGCAGTTTTTAATAAAATCTCTTCTTTATGCGGGACGGCCAAGGACAACTCCAGCATGGATCCAGTTTCTGGACAGCTCCCATTGATCTTTCCAGCTTAATTTACAGCTGCATTGTCTCCTCACCTTCTTTAAAAGTTGTTGATAACATTAATTGTTATGGTGAAGAATATTTTTTTATTTATAAATAAATTACATTGTTACTATAAACATTTCTTCTCTGTGCTATCCATAAACGACTTTTCTTAGTGACAACAACAATACAATAATAATGCTTGAAAGAGATTAGGCTTGTGTTTGTGAGTGTCTGGTAGTTTCCTTATAAACAAAATCATTCAGTTATCAGATAACAACTGAGGTCAGATGCAGGTGGTTAAAAATAGAATTTAGCATATTTTTTCAAACTCTTCTTTCCAATAAATCTGATTTGTATTTAGAGAGTGAACCAGTAAATAATAATTTGAAATGAACTGAGGTTCTCTCCACACTTTACACATATGTTTCTTGATTAATAGATGTCTTAAAAATAATTATTCAGTCATGGTGACCTTGTATGACTTGAAGCATTTGTATTCCATGCCAAAGAACATCCACCTAAAAAAGCAAACCATCCCTTGAAGTGTCTGGCTGTTGTACCAGAGGGAAGCCTCTTCTAAAGGTGATTCAGGAGAAAGCCCACAAACAGTTTACTGAAGACAAGCAGACTAAGGATATGAATTACTGGAAACATGTCCTGTGGTTTGATGAGACCAATATAACCATATTTGGTTCAGATGTTGTCAAGTGTGTGTGGTGGCCGTCAGGTGAGGAGTACAAAGACAACTGTGTCTTGCCTGCAGTCAAGCATGGTAGTGGAAGTGTCACAGTTTGGGGCTGCATGAGTGCTGCCGGCTGACGGTTCATTGAGGGAACCATGAATGCCCACATGTACCATGACATACTAAAGAAGAACATGATCCCCTACCAGTGGAAGCTAGACCGGAGGGCAGTGTTACATTATAATGACCCCAAACACACCCCCCAAGACGACCACTGCCTTGCTGAAGAAACTGAGAGTAAAGGTGCTGGACTGGCCAAGCATGTCTCCAAACCTCAATCCTATTGTACATCTGTGGGGCATCTTCAACAGAAGATAGAGGAGCACAAGGTCTCTAACATCCATATATATATATATATATATATATATATATATATATGTATATATATATATATATATGTGTGTGTTTTTATATTGCAGATCATCAGCTTGACTGGCCTGTTAAATCATAAAAACCTGGTTTGATGCTCAGAGCAATTCTCAGGCTTATGTTGGTGAATAGCAACACATGTTTCAGGTCAAACATGCTGGACATGTTGATGTTAGCATCATCTTACTTTGCTGAAGTTGGTTCGATGGGTTAGGCTAGTGCTAGTAGTTAGCCCTGCTTTAAATTGAAAGCCCAACTTAAAGGTGTACCCTGTCTAGCACTTACTTCATGCAAGGTTGGACAAAATGAATGAATAAATGAAATAATTAATTTTTTACTATTCTGTGTCAAACTGCATGAGTCGTGCAAAGTAATCAACATAATCTATCATTTCAGCGTCATATTTTTTTATATAAACACTTTCACCAGGAGGCCTTATTAAAGCTGAAAACTCTAGGCCTAACCCAAAGAAAAAAAAAAGGATGAAAAATAAAGATGAATTAAAAGCAACTGACGCTTAAATACTCCCTCAATGTAAAAAGGAAGTCTGGGTAGCAAGATTAAGTACAAAGTTAGAGCTGGTTAACTGAAGTTGGGGAATTCATTTTGATTAGAAAAGACATTAGCAGCTAGTCTAACAAATTAATGTTTAAGCATTCTTTAAATATGGATTAGATTAAATACTTCATGAAGTACAATGATAATAGCTTGTTTCACTGAAACAAAATGTAGCACTTAGCAATGTACTGTAATTAATACATTATGCTAAACTGTTTTATGTAAATTTTTTCTGCAGAAAAATAAAAAATTGATTATACAACTAGTTTGAATGTGTTTCCTTTTGATTGGGGAACACAACGCAAGAGGGATAGAGCAAAGAGGGGAAAACATGCATTTATCAGTGGGTGATTAAGTTTAGGGCAATGATTCACTAAATATTTAACAGCTTTGCTTGGTGCAAAGTATATCATGAATTATAGATGCTGAGGACAAGCATGTCTTGGTGTAAGACACTGTTTAAAGACTTAACCTACAATCAGGGAGGAGCAATTACCATTGTAATAAATTATAGTAGAGTAAAAAAAAAAAAAAAAAAGTCCATTCGTTATTTTTAATTCATTTCTGAGGACGATGACAATGGGAGGGATGGGGCGACGTCCATTAGTCTCTGACACTTTGGGGTCCTTTGGGCCCTGATAAATGAACTCTATACTCCAACATGACATAAAGTAGTGCACACTTGCAAAACCTTAAATACACCCAAACATACATGTTCTAAATCATAAATACGTTTTTACATAAATTTAATATCAAAACGGCTTTCGTATAATTCTTTTTTATATTTTTCATTATGACATTCTTTTCTTTGTAATTTCTTTGTATCAACAGCACAACGTTTGAACACCAAAATTTTAATCCTGTGCAGAATTACAACATTTTATACAAACCCTCTCCACATATTTTCTATGTGTGCTGTGTGTCTTCCTTTTGATTGCATAAAGTGTCTAGCATCTTTTCAGCAATTCTTTTGCTGATTTCATACAGTGGGGGGTGGAGGAGTTGGGTGTTGATGCACTGGTTCTTCAACTTTCATTGCACATTACTTGATGTCAAATCACCAAGGAGAAGAGAAGAGGTGTAAGCATGGACCCTATATTCAAAGTCACTGGAGCATTCCATGTGTAGTGCTCTGAAATATTGATGCGTAAGCAAAAACACAGTGCGTCCTGTCACTTTCGGGAACATGGAGGGGAATGGAAGTCGCAAGGAAGAAGGATGATTCCATCTCACAGTTTTTTTTTTCTGGGTCTACCCATTTTAACTGTCAGCTCAGTAATTCAGTTTTGTAGAATCCTGAAACAAGTCCGTTGAAATACATGTAATTAGAAGAGGTGCGGGTAAGTTAAAATCAATCAGTCAAATCAGTTATCTATAAACCTGTCAACATAACTTTTTATCAACAAACCTGTGTGGTTCAGATGCACACTGAGTGTGTTCGTCCAGTGCAGCATCTCTGATTTGCATTATTCAATGCAATATTCTATTCAATATTCTGAATATATATTTAACCTTCATGCCGAAAAAATTGGCTTCAGATTTTCACAATTGTGAAGTAACCCTTTCCCCAGTGCTTGTTTGCGTGAAATGAGCCGTTTCTTTTATTCATTCCTCTGCTCTTGTTTAATTGATTATTTGTCTTTTTTCCATTTAATTTTATTTCCTTTTCCTCTTTTTTTATCTCTAGAGCAAGAGAGAGTTAGGTTTCAGTGGCTGGTGGGGCAACACTGATGTTAAGCCTATCTGGCTTGTCTTTGTGTAGTCTTATTGATCCTTGGCTAAGACATTAGAACTGAACGTCATGTCAAGGGTTTGGTGACCTCTAGCAGTCTCTCTCCAAGTGATAGCTTTGATAAGCCTCATTCCTCTCTCTGTTCTATATAGAGCTGTGCCCTAACCTTTAGCCCGTCTCTGTGTTTGAGCCTGACCTTTCTTTGATGTGTAATACATACCACGTGCCGTCCCACCACCGAACACGCTCATTCAGACAAGAGATGTACTCACATGTTCACATATGCACACACGCTCACCAACACAAACGCACACACCGTTAGTCAACACCCTGAAGCACCAACTCCCATGGAACCTTATTAAAACCACCTTCAGTGGAAACGGGGGAAGTTCTCAAAGTCTCCATAACTCGTATAATGTGTTGTATGAATAATGTTTTCTTCTTCTCATTTCCCCCTTTTCAATCATTAATGCAGAAAGCACAGACTTCACTCACACAAAAAGACAAACGCCAACGTCCACTTGCAACTGACAGGCATGTGTTATTTACTAAAAGCAATGAGCTGGCCTAGGAGAAACCAAACACACACACACACCAAACCTAAATCACTTTCATGCAATCACATCCTCTATTCATGTGCACACACTGGCTCAGATACTCTCTCTCACACACAGGCAAACACACTATTTCTGTTTGATGTTTGCCAGTCATTCAAGATCCCTTACAGCTTTGCCCTGCCTCCTGCCAAATAACAGTCTTCATTAATTAAAAAAGAAAAGGCAGTGTTATTATAATTCTCTTTGCTTGCCCCTTGATGTAAGTGAGGGGTATGTGTGGTGTTTTGTGGCTTTTCTAGAGTTTGCTTTCATCATTGTCTAAGATTCCCCATGGCTTTGCCTTTCTGCCATCAAACTCTCTTGCTTTCTTTTTGTCTTTTTATCCAATGAGATGAAGTTTGGAAAAGTTGCTCCTGCCCAACAGGATCCTTTTCAGCGGTTAATGCCCTTCCCAGCTGGCAGGCTTGTAATAGCCCACCACCAGGCAACTAGTGGCAAAGTCGGACAATGTTATTAGCTTTGTAGCTTTTTGCAAGCCTTAGCTGATGGCATAAAATTATAGTTGGCTTAAAGCTCCCAAAAGCTTGCCGAATGTTGGCTTCAGAGCTTGGTTTTACTTACTTGTTTTGCTTGTGCATACAAGGTTTTTTTTTCAAAAGGGTTATATTGAAGATAAAAGAACTAGTTAACTTAAAATATTTAGCAGTGCAAAAAGGCCAGCTGCTACAGAAAAAATGTAGATTTTTGCATGCAGTACATGATCCGAAGTAAAGCCTTTGACAGACAGACACTGTTAGGCCTGGATCCAAAGATGGAAGCTCTTGATATTTAGTGACAGCTATTCAAGTTATGAGAAGCGAGAGACTAGTGCACAACATATGGAAGGACAATTAGAAGGAAAGACAGAATGGAATTTATAACACTGATACAGCAACCTGACAGGCAGGCAGGTTAAAGAAGCTGATGAGAAGAGGAAGGACAATAAGTGAGAAAATGGAGCATGCAGGCTGCACTCTGTTTGCAAGAGCTAAACTTATTAGTCTGTTCTTAATGCCTCTCAGCGCAGATAGCATTAAGAAATACACGGTAATGATGATTTGTGTTCTCCTCCGCCAACTTAGTGGAGCCCACTTATTCCACATGAGTGTTATAATTGGCACCTTATTGCATTAGGGCAGAATGCACTGTATGGTTTCCTGGGTGTCATTTTTGACTAATGGATTCTTAAGAATAGTAATCTAATCGCTGTCATTATTTCATCCTTGCTTCTCTTAGAAAAGCTGTTGTAATTTAGAGGGGGAAGGATTTAGGCAGTGGTTGTGTTTGGGCATGTTGCAAATTAATCTGGACACCTTGTAAAACAAAAAGAGAGCAAACAGAAATAAATTTGGATGAGTGAAGAACTCCACTCTCAAGGCTTTTAGTGTCCGTATTAAGCACAAATTGTTGGGGTTACACTTTTCGTTTTTTCCTTATTCGCCCTGTAGATGTCAGGTCAGTTTATTTATGCTACATCTCTGGTGTGGTATGTTCTTTCCATATCTTTATCATCGTAATGCCAAATTATTAGTATATGTATATAGTAAATCAGATTTCAGACAAACTAGCAGCAGCAACAGCATGGCAGCCTTGTTATTTCCTGGTGTACGTTTCAGCAATTCCGGGCTCGCCATTACTTTGTGTTCAGTAATCATACCATTTCAATACACACCACAGCATCTCATCCTGCCTAAAAATCTAAAAACCTTTGCAGTGCTACCAGCCCCTCTGTTTCCATTTCCACATACCTTGATCCTGGTGTTGTGTCACTAATAGAGGTGATGCACTGTTTATTTTATTGATCATGTGTTTTATCCAAGCATCAATGCTGGGTTCACTCACTGGCATGCTCATTCCCTTTATCAAAACAGACACTGGACCTCTGCTTTGAGGCTTTCATCAAGCAAAAACACCCATTATGGTCTCTGACTGGCTTGGCTTACTCAGAGAAAAAAATACTGCTGGTGTTCCCCTGACACGCATCATCCCAATTATGCCCACACAGATGAGGATATACACTTACACAGGTCACAGAACACAAATTCACACCTACAGCTACATAAGCACTTATAATTGTGTTTCAATCTCTGACACACATTTTGTGTGCACTCATAGTAGCTGATGTTTTTTTTTTCTTCACACAGATATACAGTATTAAAAATATTTCTGCTTTGTTCCCAGAAACACACACGAATACACACAGGCATTCATCGAGTCTGCGATTGTCTTTTGAGATTGAGGCAATGCAGGAATGTTAGAATGTAGGCTGATCTGATGGTCAGGAGTGTGTCCTTCCGAATAACCCTCAACAATCAAAAACCCACATTTTTCAGCTAAACACACAGCGGAGCGAGAGTAAGACAGTCCAACACACCACACCTTTCTGACAAGCCTTATCACCCCACCCTCCCTGCAGCTCTTTTCCATCATAGCTCCAGTCTGCCCCACCACACCCCACCACCACCACCACTGCTGTCCTCTCCACTGCTCACCCTACCACCCCACCCTGCAGGGAGAAATGGCTGACTTGCATCCAGTAGCATCTCTCTGGAAAGAAGAAATGAATAAAAGAAAGGAGACGTCCCGTTGACAGTCAATGTCTGCGCTGCCAGGAGCCAAAATAACTGTCAGCAAATGCTTGTGACTGTCCAAATTACCACTGAGACAAAGAAAAACTAATAATAAAAATAAATACATGAAATAGAAAAAAATGAAAACCTCAAAATTGTAATGTTTTCTTAAAAAAACTACTGAAAGAGAAAAAATGTCTTTGCCTCTGAGTAGTGAAGTACATAAAGTATTATTGCGACTGGTTTGATTGTCATACCAACTTGTATTTTAAATGAAGATGCCTTTTTATCCCTGAATATTCCTCTTTGTAATTTTGAACAGTAATTCAAGCACTTGTCCTCAAGCCACACTGCTGCTGATGAAGTGTTCAAGTTTGATTCATGAGTGCACTTTGGCAAATTGCAATTTAAATGTTTTTGATTTTATTGTTAATGCTGAAACATCTCAAATAAAACTTACATCCAACTACACACTCTTCGCATCTATCTCTGTCCCAGTTACCAGTAAGGTGCTGACAGATTCCAACTGTATACACCTTGACTTTTCTCTAATTATCATTAATAGCAATTGGTGTGAGAAAGCCTCAATGACCTTACACATCAGTGTCATACCTAAGACTGTCTCTTACTGCCGACATCCTAATCGAGTGCATGTCTAATTTATGGGGCTGGAGTTTGCCATTAAGGGCCTGATCTGTGGAATTAAATAACTACCAGACCTTCGCTGGTGCTGGACAGCAGGTGTAGGGGGAAGGGAGATATCATGATGAATTGCCCGCCCCTCCTCTACCTCATCCTTGACTTTGAAAAATACTGTCTCTGCGTTTTAGGTCAGCTTCTGACAACAATTAGGCAGAGCAAAATAGATAGTCTATGACCCCCTCCCTTTCCTCCCCCGTCCCACCACTGCACTCCCCCATCCCCCTTTTCTTTTTTTCTTTCTCTGGTACATTATTATATGTTGGGGATTTAAAATACAACATAATGCAGAGCTCATGAATAGAGAGAGACAGTGATACTCTGGGAGGCAACAAGAACATGTCAGGAGATAAAAGTAGGCTCATAGTCATATAGTATAATTAAGATGATTTATTTAGAGAGCATACATTTCTAGGAGCTTCAAATAATTGTAATCCCGTGCTGAATATTTCAACTCCAGTTTATGACAAGCATCAAGCTTTGGTCAAAGATTTACGATTAACATATGATATGTAATGGATTAATAAAATGATATATATTTTTTTGTATAAACAAATGTCTTTTTTTGTCTTGATTTTTTTCCACTGGATGTTTTCATGGACATCACTTTTGATCTCGCAATGTGATGGAGGTCGATCCAGCTAATTCCCTTTTTCATTAGAGCAAAGCCCCCCAAATTCTCTTAGTAGATCTGCCTCTTAGATGGATCCAATCTTTGGCTTCTCCCAATGACATGAATGTAAGCCTCGTGCTGATGGGGCCTGGTGTAAATGTATTAGCCTGTGCCTGTGCCCCTAGCCTAGCCAGCTATAATTATGTTAGGAACCAATGAGACAGCTGGGAAATCAATATGCTAAGACAGATTGAGTGGAGATGTGTGGCCAGTGGAGTGGGAATAGAGAGACCTGGCAGCTCCCTGCAGTGTAAAGGAGCTAGAGTCGACGATTAAGCCATAGACTTAGCATTTACTGCTAGGATTCACTGTCTGAATCTAGTTAGCATTTAGAGAAAGATTCCTTTGAGCAGACAGTGTTTCTATTAGATTGGGGCTTCACTTCTTAACTGAATGACCTATTATCTTTGGGAGCCAAGAAAAGACATAAAGGTTTCAAAATATAAATTGTTTATGGTTTAAATTGGTGGCTGCTGTCTTTTGTTTTTTTACCATTATATGTGGTTGAGGATTAGCATTCAGATGACATTTTGCTAAGGAATTGTGTTCCCAAAGGTCATGTTATCTTGGCTGTTTTTATTCTGAAGTGGTTCAGCAACTTATCCTAATTAGGCTGCCCCTTTAGTTCATAAAGTATAGAATACCTGATTTCCTTAAGCAATACTTGTTTTAAGATGTTTTTCCCATCACTTAATTTAAAATGTAGATAAACCAAATGTGTCTGCTGTTGGCATGTAAGTCTCAAGCCTAGCTGTTCCTCCAAAAAGTCTCCCATTTCACTATTGGCTGTGTCGGCCATTTGAGACTGGTTAGGGGCCCCTGCTAATGTGGGGGCCCCAAAATAGGAAAATTGTTGCTTTAACTTGGCTTTTACACTTCTGGTAAGGCAAGTAAGCACATGTGTTTGTCATGTTTGATTTTGTTTGGTTTTATTTTTTTTAAGAAAATTATCTTTTTTAGCATTTATTTTAAAGTGGTATTTTTCTGCATTTTATAGCTAGGATAAAATCAATCACTCCAATAGCTGGAAAAACAAAAACAAAAAACAATTATAATACATGGGGTCATGGTGCTGTCCCTAGTTGGTTTAACTAAAACTGGGCCCCCGAATGTAATTCTGCATGGGGCCTTATCCAAGCTTAGGCTGACTCTGACGTTTATCCTGGTACTTTGGATTCCCCCCTACAGTTTAGTATCATGCATTCCTAATCTATAATTTTGTCAAGCACATTTACAGTGCATTTTCAAAATGAACCTACGTTCAACATTATCCTAAACTATAAGGCACTGAAATAAGCAGGGCAGAAAATCACTAATAGTCAGCAGGAGGAGAGGAGAAAGGTTAAGTGGAGATGTATCCAGATAAATTATATGTCAAATAAGACAGTAGTACTGGTTTGTCTAAGGTAAAAGTCTTAATTAAATAAAGCATATCTTTAAGTTATATTCAACTAGGTGGAGAGCAAATAGGGGATGAAAGCCAAACTTTTTGTGCATTTTAAAAGGGGAGGGGGGGGGGGTGCATTAAAGTAAGGGGCAGAATGTAAGAAGGGTGTACAGGGTATGGGTTGGGGGCATGCATCTGCTCTCAGGCCCAATCAACTACTCCGAAGGCACCGTTCCCTAACAATGGACCCCATCAGTGAGCGAGCAGAGTCACAGGCGTAAGTGCACCCAATAAGTGTGCAATTTCTGCCCATATGACCATCCTGACACAATTGCTCTAATTTTCCTCCTTTGAAATGACTGATAAAAGACTTAGGTAATTGCTACGCCACAGAATTTCTTCCATGATCAGGGTGAAGGAGGAGGGAGATACCGGGGGATGAGAGCAACAGCGAGAGACTGAGAGGCTTGTGTGAGCATGGGTGAGAAGTGACACAGCCCCAGGGCCTGAGGATGGAGACCAGAATGTCAGTTTGTGAAAAATCCCAAATTAATACTTGTCGGTTCATCTCCCCTCCTCTCTGAGTGACCATCCTTTTGCTTCCATGGGATCTTATTAAGTGGAGGTAATTTGTCTAGACAATGTATTGGAAATCATTCGGTCAGATAAATTCTGGCAAAATATATTCAAAACGTGGTGGTGTTGAGTTTTGGTGGCAGTTAATTCAAATGCTTGTCTTACTCTGTGTCTCATTTTCTTTTCTTTTTCCCCAGTAAGTCAAGTGTAAGACAGCGCAGAGATTAAACCACAAAATAAGTGTTTGACTGGAGTTGCCTTACATCACACAAACGTGCTTATTAGCATTTTGACTGGAATATGTTCATCTACCTTCAAAGCTTTTTTTTTTTCCTTCAAAGCTTTTTAAACCACCTTTCGGTTGTGTGATGTGTTTTTAAAGGTAAATGTGCATGAGTTTAGACGAGCATGCATTGACCCCAGTAGGTGTGTGTGGGTGTGCTGTTTGACATGGAAAGCTTGGCCAAACCTGTGTCACTCCTCACTATAACCTTGTCCTTTGTAATCAAGCCTCCTTTATCTGATTCATCAGGTTTTGTGTGTGTGTGTGTGTGTGTGTGTGTTGTACTCTCACCCATCTCATTGAAACGGTGAGTATTTGGGTCTGTGGCCTTACTTGATTGGAGTTCAGTTACAGAGATAGAGTGGTAGAAGATGTGCACAGGGACAGAGGGAAATAGACAATAGTAGTTTAGTCGCCTCAGTAACTAACCAACTTCACAGGACACTCAATCAGCTTCCCCAAACTCAGTGTGTGTGTATGTGTATACCCTTGAATACGTGTGTGTGTGACGCATGGTGACAGACTCCGGAGGTGCTGATTCTAAACACAGTCTCTACCAATGCCAGCGTAATGTTGGCTAATAGCTTAATCAATACTTATTATGGCCCTATTGGTTCGCTAAAGTGTGAACAGAATCTCTCCACGCACAACGCCTCGATGTAGAGAATAAAAGACAGGGTAAAGGAAAGGGAGAAGAAATGTCTTCAGCTGATCCAGACAGACTGCCTTACCTCCCTCATGGGATTTCCTTACTCAGGAATCTAACTTTCCCAATTTGACTGACTTGGATTGGAGCCTATAGAATGAGACCAAATCTTTTAGCACACAAGATGAAAAACTAAATGCTTTGTTACCCATTTTCCAACTTTTTTACTCCGCTACACGGTCCTCTGCAATTTGCACCAGAAAGGGTCTGGGGAGTTTGGAAAATGAAGCGATAGCGTTTCTAGTGATTGTGGGAAAAATAAATTGGGACCATGAGGGAAAAAAGAAAAGAAGTTAGCTACTAGTGGTGTGAAAGGTTCACCCAGCTCATGAGACGAGATGATGCATCATGTTGGGTTTACAAAAATGGACATGAGATTAAGCACTATTTCTTCAAAAACTACAACCCCTATTTTGACAAATAGAGTAAAGGTCTCCTTAAAACCCAACCATTGTGTCTGATTTGTAACCTGTATAGAATAATTCAGTTCATGTTTACCACATGCTCCCTTTCGTGTTTTAACAAATAAGTTGAGGTTTTTTAGATCTTAAACTGTGTTTTAGGGATTTTATGTTAAGTGTAAAATTATCCAGGTCTAGTTTGAGTAGTGTTTTAGATTTGTAGTTAATCAGTATAGTTAGCAGGGCTTCCTTGGGTAGATAATGTTAGTCCAGTCGGTACAATAAACTGAATTTGACTGTATTGTATTCGAATTGGAATCTATGTAATTGAATTTGAATGTGTGAATATGCTGAGATTGACTTGATTAAAATGCCCTGCGATGACATTAGTTGTGAATCTGTACTTTATAAATAAACTGAACTGTACTGAACTAGAACTAGAGCTACAGCTGATCAACTAGAGGTGGATTTCTCTGTGACAGGAAATATAGTGTCATTTTTATTTCGTGAGATCTTGTTACATTCCTAGCACTGTAAGAGATATTTGGTTGATATCTGCTTAAAGTACAGAAACAACAACATAGGAGAAGCCCATTAATGCTGCACAAAGATTAGATTGGAGATTTAACACACTGTAAATGTAGTTTTTATAATTACTAGATAAGTAGCAGCGTTGTTGTTCAGGTGCATTTATGCTTTTGGTTTCTTAGGGACAAATCTGAATATATGTGCTGTTATAATAATGTGAAAACCACTAATAAAGAGGAGAACAGCAACAGTTTTTAATAGCATGAAATAACTCTCATCAAGTGCAATTATGATTTGCAAGGCACGGTTAATGACACAGAAAGAAAAAAAATATAAATAAATACACCAGTTAATTAGATGCACATGCACTTGCAGTGTTCATTAAATTGGAATAGGGATTTCAATTATTTATTTTAGCATATTATTATTCACGGTTAATAATAGAATGTCAATTGGAAAACACAATAAGCATGATTATTAAGTTTTATATTAAACATCTTTATGAAATGAAATGAGATTGTAATTTTATTTAAACTTATTTTTTATCTAATGTAGCCTACAGCTAACCAAATGGAAGCTTTAAGAATATTACTAAAAGAGTTAAATATGTAATGAAATTATGTACTGAAAGAAGTTGATCTATCAGTATTTTTCTTATTCTGTTTTTACGTTTTAATGGATTAAATTAATTCTGAAAAAAAATGTTTGACCCATTTTCCTGAAGATAGTGAAAACTACAGTTATAAGTTATTTTAATCACAATTTAATGTTTTTTTTTTTTTTTGTCTTCAAGATTTGTTGTGTTATTTTGCTTAGTCACATATGACATGCGATATGTTGAACTTATATTACCTTGGAAGAGATCCTGCCGATAAATACATCTGTGATTATCACTACAAAAGCATATTTGCATTCAAAAAGCCAAACAGTCCAAGCTGCAGTCTAGTCACCACTCATCCCTCATCCACAAGGTCCCATCTGTTTTCTGATTAAAGTCCCATTTAGTGGCAACACAAGGCAAAAACCCTGTTGATTTCCAGTTTTCTCTTGCCATCACCTGCCATTGTATAGTTAAAGGGACATTCCATAAGTAGTCTGTTGCTGTGAACGGCTGAAGTGTAAATGAAGAGAGAATATCTCAGAGCAATGTTCTGCATTTCGGTGGTATGATGTGAAAAAAATGTTTTGAATAGGCTCTGATTGCACAAATCAAATACACTGGATAAAAGTGACACAGTCGAACACCAATCCCACAAGCTCTTGGCTCTTTTCACACAATCCTCGCAGGGAAAAGCAGACGGCTCACTGCAGGAAATCAGAGCAGTGATTGACAGATTAATCATTCTGGTGTTTGGTGTATGCATGTGTGTTCACATGTTTCTGGATATCTGGGTGGGTGCTAGTGTAGTTCTGTGTGTCTCTCCTGACCTTGACAGATCCATAGTAGGGCAGCAGCCACTCATTCAGGCACAGCTGGTGGCTTGTGGCTACCAGACTTTGCATCTAACAGTTAACACAATGTCCACTGTAAAATTATCCACAGAGAATACATAACAATCTGTGTGTGCTTTAGAATTGCATCACATTAATGTATTACTTCACAACCTATTTAAATAATCAGCTATTTGGCAGGCTTAATAATGATATTCAGATAAGTTTAATAACTTAAGTAACTTAATAACTGGTGCCTTTTTTACTAATCTCGTTCAAGCCTGATTCTTGCAAACTTATTCATAGCCTTTTATCTTTTTCACGGTTTGTCACTTTTCAATCTCAAACTTTATGTTTTTGGGGATGTTTGTGAATGACCTACATAATGTAATTCTGAAGAGAAGGAAAAATATATGTATTCAGAATGATTTTACAAATTAAAATCTAAAAAGTTTTGTGTGCATTTGTATTCAGTCCTATGGGTTCAATACTTTCAAGACCAACCTTTTGCTGCATTACAGGTTTTTTGACATGTGTCTCCACTAGCTTTGCACAACTTGAGACTTGCATTTTTACTTATTCTCTTAAGCTGAATAGCTCAATCCCAAAGGCATGATGCTGCCAACACCATGCCCTACCATGAGAATTGTGTTCCCTTGAGCTGTGCTGTTTCAAACTAAAAACAAGACTTTACATTGCTTTCTTTCAACAAGGCCGTCTTCTTGCCACTCTTCCATAATGGTAAGATTTGTGGAGCGCATAGCTAACAGATTCTCCCACCTGAGCTGTTGGTGTCTGCAGTTCCTCCAGAGTTACCATAGGCTCCATGACCTTTACTCTGATTAATGTTTCCTTGCAACCTGTCTGGTGTGTTTTGTTGTCTTCATGATTTTGTTTGCTAATGATCTCTAATAGCCTCTGAGGCCTTTTCAGAACGCATGTGATCAAGTTACCCACAGAAGGACTATTTACAAAACGGGTGACTTGAAAGCAGTTTAATTGTTACCACACTACAGATTGTTCCTGGTGAAAATTTTTGAAAACTGTGTTTCCTTTTTATTCCACTACATAACGTGGTACTTTGTGTTGCTCTATTGCATAAAATCCAAATGCAATAGATTGATGTTTCTGGTTGTAAAAGAAAATGTGAAAAAGTTCAAAGAGTGTAAATTTTATTGAAGGGATTTTTCCTTTACTCCCAACAACTTAAAACAAATGTATTTTCTTTTCATTGGTGCTTTTTTCTTGAACTGAATCACTTCATCGTTGGTACAAAATCACTACTTTAAGGGTTCTTCTTTGCCTTGGTGCAACTGAGGTTTTGCCCTACAGGAGGCCTGGTTCATGTTATACCACCCCTCGGCTACAGGGAGCCTGACCCAGAACTGAGTTACTTCTAATAGCTCTTCAGTATCATCTCCATCCCTCGAGCCACTGATCTCCACACAGATATTTTCCTTTCCGTTTTATAGTTAAGGTTAGGAAAATGGTCCTGGGTTTTCTGACCCTGAATCTGTGGTGGGAGATGAGTTATTCCTCGGGCGTCTGTGCTTCTCTACAAACAGAGAGAGGCGAAGTAAGCCAGGGGGCAGTATGGGTCCAACAACCTGCCCCATAGCAAGGTTGAAGCGTGTGTTGTGTTTGTTTGTGTGTTTACATGTGTACACAGGTATTTTTGCTTTCATTTCATGTTGGTGTTTTAACTTTCCGCTTGCATTTATCTTATAATCTGACTTTAATTTCCTCTTTTGCACAAATGTGGACATGCAGGTGTGTTTGCATGTGTGTCGAACATGCAGGGGCGGGGGAGATGTCATGTACAGTTTGTGTTTGGCTAACCCTATGGTCTCCACCCCTAATAGCAGGGTCTATGGGGTGTAGACATATGCCAATATTCATTGACAGTTGAATCAAGACACTTAGATACCATCTGCAAACAGGACTCAGAGGGCCTGGAATTAAACTGAAGGCTGAAAACATTGGAGCTCACTGCAGAGATTACCAGAGGTTCATCCAGGTTAATGGGCTCTGTGGCCATAGATCAGTTACATAGATATTGGCAGGGCTGTGTGTGAAGCCTCACATCTTACAAATCATTGTTGCTCAGAATGTTTACAGAATGCTGCATGGACTTGGGAGCAAAAAAATTACAACTTTATTAATGCTTGAGTAAGATTATTATGTCTACTTTTTTCATTAAATTAGTTCCTGATTTCACTGATTAGAAATCTCCTAGTCTATAAAAGTATATGAAACAGATTGTAAATATATTTTAGTTATTTATTCCTGTTATTTATCTAAAACTCAACTAATACTTATACATACATATATTGATTAGCGATTCAAAACCAGAATTCTGCAAATACCAGCTCGTCCCACCCTCCATGTTATTTACCTCCTTATATCTCTCTGTCTCCTTACCTTCTTTTGCCACCATGGTGTTCTGCTCACCAACACTGATTCATAATCTATAGCTGTGCCTGGGAGACCAGCAGCTATTGATTTAACGCCTACAGTAATCCAGTGCTGTATCCGCTGCTTGTTAGAGATGCTGGGGTCTAGAAACTGGGGCTTGCAGAGGTAGCTAGAGAGGGACCAGGACAAACGAAAGGAAGATTTTTTTGTGTTTTTTGTTTTTTTTCTTTTCCTGTGGTGACAATTTTTTATTATGGTTTTATTCTACTGTTGTCAAATTGGCTCAATAAGAAGAAATGCTACTTTATAACTGGCTCTCACAGTTAGACAGAAGAAAATTTCTAGTGATCACTAGTGAAACATAATGAAGTTATACTTTCCCAAATTTAAAATATGAAAATATGTTAAAAAAGTTTACATTTTGTCAAGTGTTTGAAAACATTTGTTTCTGTGTTAGAGCTTTGTTAGTCTTTTTTTGCTTACTATGCAACACCATGTGCTTTCAGATTTGATAAAAACAAAGCAATAAAATCACCCAGTGACAAAAGAAAAAAATGTGGCTAAACATTGAACTGTAAAAAATGTGCAGAATTGTGTATGTAGTAGAGATGGCATTGGTTTGAAGAACTGAGGAAATATTATTCCAATTATTTTAACAATGACAAGTAGAAGACTAGAAGTAGACACCGCATTTCTAAGAAGCAAATCTTCAAATCCTGTTAACATTGTTAAAACTCAAATGATAAAAATGTTAAAGAAACTAAATTCTACATTTAGTTCAAAACAGATATTGTAGTGATTTAAATAAATTACAATCAACTGAAATTATATAGATGAAGAAAATATCCCTCCATTCATCACCTAATATCTAAAGTACAACTAAAAGTATATTAATAAGGTGTGGGCCATTTGGAGACAAGGCAATTTAAGGTTGTGTGTCATCAGCATTGTATTGAAAATTGATGCACATTTTGATTACGTTTCCAGGGGAACCATAAACGAATTACAAAAAGAGTGGGACCTAAAATAACCCCTTTTGGAACTTCCTATGACATTTTATACCATTAGGATGCTGAGATTTCAATGTTTACCAAAAGATGTTTTGGACACATTTAACTTAAGTTGGTTTGATGATGTGTTTATTTCTTATTATACATAATTCACAATGACTAATTGTTCCATTTTTTATTAAATACAATCACCACTTTCATTACTGGAAAAGTTTTTTTTTTCCTTTGGTATGTCAAAAATTATTCAAGATCCTCTGTTTCTGTCACAGTGACCTTACGCTGCTGACACATTCTGTAATCCAGTCCTCACTTTTGTATTGAGCGACAGCCAAGACAGCACTGACATATTCATACAAAATGCTAATCATGCATGATACAGGAATAATAGACAATGTCGCTTTCAGTTCATTAAGTATTCAGGTAAGTGGTTATGCTATTTAATAGTAATTATCAAATCTACCTAAATTAGTTTGGCCCATCCATCATGATAATTGCACCATTCTTAGAACACATTTTCAACTGTGATATAGTCATGTATATGTGGGCACTGCCTTTGGAGTCAGAGTTCCTTTTCATTGTAGATAATTGCAGTCTATGCAATTTAGATCTGTCCACTGAATGATGATGACAATGTACTTCATTTTATGAGTGACAAGAAAATGTGCCTACCAGTATACAACACTGAATATTCGAAAAAGAACTCAGTTCATATATGAATGTTTGGATGATGAGAAAAAAACCTTCCATTAAATATAATACAAACGTCAAAGCATTTCTTTTCCATGTTTTTGCAGTATAGGTCACATTGGGCATTATGACTTGTCTAGTCCTGAATGCAATGAAACAAATGAGGTGAAATCATATATACCGTTAAATCTATGACAGCTAAATCAAAACTGTACAGTTAATTCCATGAGGCTCCATAATCAAGATGACAAATGACAAAAACGTTGCAGAGGAGTACTAATCTCAATCAAGTACAAGCCTTGAGATAAGAGACAAGACAAGCACTGTGACCTTCATATGCCTGTTACAAATAATTAGCTGACCCTAGCTAATAAGTGCTGCACTCACACATGCACCTTGAGCGCTGTGTTTTTATGTGCCTCTAATGAAAACAGGACTGATGCACAAAGCTGATTGCTTGATGAGTTTCTGGCTTGAGTGGTCTACTTGACTGATAGATTGATGAACACAAGGATGGATAGAGGAGGATGAACAGAAAATGAAAAATCTTGAAAACATGAGGGCCAGTGTTAGAAAATATACCCATTAGTGGAATAATTATTCACTTGTCTTTTTGGGCAAATGTGTTTACTAGGGATGCACAAATCAGGGTTTCACTGACTCAGGTCTGACCTGCAACTTTGATTTTGACAATTTATGTTTTGTTTTATACTTTTTCATTCTAAGGAGTATGATGCACAGAATCGAAAAATATGTCAACCAGGCGCTTGTACTTTACTCAGTCCTGGGTTTGATTCCCGTCTCTGGGCCATTTATTGCATATCTTCTCTTCCTCTCTCTCCCATTCTTTCTGTCCAGCTACTAATTAATTAAGTCAACTAGTGCCATGAAACCTAAAAAAATAGTGGACAAGTGTGTTTCAAATTTTAGATGATTGATGTGAAAGTTATGAATGCAGCAAATAAGGATTTACTATTTCACCGGTGCCCCACTGGGGTGTGTTCACCCCCCACTCCTCTTCTCCCTCTACACAAATGACTGCAGCTCACCCGACCTGTCTGTAAAACTCCTGAAGTTTGCAGATGACACCACTGCAATTGGACTGATCCAGGACAGTGATGAGTCTGCATACAGACAGGAGGTGGATCGGCTGGTACACTAGTGTGGTCAGAACCAACTGGAACTTAATCCACTCAAGACTAATGATGGACTTTCGGAGAACACCACCCCCACATACCCCCCTCACCATCCTCAACAACACTGTATTTGCTGTGGACCACTTCCGGTTCCTAGGAACCACCATTTCTTGAAACCTGAGATGGTCCTCACACATAGACAAATGTTCGGAGGAAGGCCCAGCAGAGACTGTGCTTCCTGAGGCAACTGAAGAAGTACAACCATCCACAGGAGCTGCTGGTCATCTTCTGTACTGCCACAATTCAGTCTGTCCTGTCTCCGTCCATCTCCATGTGGTTTGGCTCATCCACAAAACAGGACAGGTCCAGACTTCAACGAACATTCAGGTCTGCAGAGAGAATCATCAGGGCTGATTTTCCCTCTGTCCAGACTTATACAGGTCTAGGATCAGTAAAAGGGCAGCTAAAATCTCTGCCCACCCCACACAACCGGCATACAAACTGTGTAGACGTCTACCTTCAGGTCGGCGCTACAGAGCACTGTCTGCTAAAACCAGTCGCCACAGAGACAGTTTCTTCCCCCAGGCCTCTCTGGTTTCTCTGATGAACACTTGACAGTCAGAGTTTCAGAACAACACCATGCATACTTGGACTGATCTCACATTATGTTCCATTGTAAAGTGTATATATGTACATTTAAAAAGATCATTTTTATTATTGAGCGCAAAGTGTACGGGAGTAAAAATCCTTGTTTGTCTGTGCAATAAAGCTGATTCTGATTCAGATTATCCCTGATACGCATGAAGACATATGTCCATACACTTTATCACATTTTTTTTTTTCCTAATCTCAAATAAAAATTTGTCACATTACATAATGTTAGTTGATTAAGGACAAACTGGCCAATTCCCAGTTCTAGCCAATTTTATTTATTTTTATTCTGATTTCGTTTACAAAATATCTTACAACAGTACATTTTCTAGATAATTCTTTAGAAAAATGTAACACTGAGAAAGAAATAATCTCTAGCTGCCTTGTAGAAATTTACCATATTGGTCTATGAATTTGGGTCTTGTCACGTGCTGTGTGTCCAGTCACTTCACCATGACCAATACGCTAATCTCTGCAATTTTACTTTGGCCACAGACAGCTGAAGAAGGTTAACCTTACCCTCCAGGGTAAATAAAAAATGAACAGGAATGGTCTGCGATGGGGTTATAAACAGTGATCATTAACTCAGCAATACAGCTTGCTGGCACACAGGGAGATCCATCAAAGCCAGTTGCTTAGAGGCCAGTTTTCTGTCAAAGGATAGTAAAAACACTAAAAATCAAATAATAATTTGTTGTTTAAATCCAACAGGGAAATAAGCTACAGTGCTTTTATGTTTGTCTGATGTTGAAATGACTTTAGAGTATAATGCAGATGCACATAGTCTCTGAGAGTGTCCAGGTTGTAATTTGCGTTGTAGAATATGATTCCTTAAACTGCAGTCGGCTGGCTTTTAACAAAAGGTTGAATGCAAACATGTCACTTTGAAAGCTGTCACCAACAAATAAAACATGTCAATGACTTGATAAATAAGTGCCTCCACATACTCTAGTTCATTTTTAGGTCTTTGGGCTGACAATTGTAGCATAGTGTTAATATATTTTGGCACCAGTGCTGAAGACAATTATGTGAAATTGCTGCTTTCTCATCTAGATTTGTCTCCACCATTTTCATCTCAATCCAATCTGAAACCATTTGAGCAAATAAAACGATATTTACTTCATCTTCTGTTACAAGCTTTCAAAATTACAGGCCTCGCGAAAAATCAATACAAAATGCCATCTTAGCAGCAGATGTACGCTCTGCAAGAATGCTAACTTTTCCTCTCTGTGTGTCTCATTCTCCCACAGAGATGGTAGGAGGAGACTGGGAAAAAAAGCTCCTCACGAACAACTAAGGGGATTTGCAGGGTTGATATTGTGGTGGATGTTTATAAACTACTTGTGCTTGCAGGCCGAATGCACGATTGTCTTGTTCAAGACGCTAACCTTTAGCATCTCGCTGCGCCTCGGCACATCTTACAAAGTTCACTGCGAGAAGGGAGTATTGACCCTGCGGATGATTTGGAGGACTGAAATACCACTTTCATTTATTATTTATCCAGCCCGGCCAAGGGGAAGGCAAGTCGTGGTGCTGTCATACCTGACTGGCTAATGTAAGAAGTGGCCATCTCTCTGCAACCCTAGGGAATCAAAGCCCATTACTGGTTTGAGAGATTGGCTAATGTCCACTGCAAACACACACTAGATAAAAACATTAGGATGAGACGAAGATGTGTATACACAAATCACACAACTCTGTAAATAAGACGCTGTCTAGCAGTCTAAGATGAGAGGTACATATTGTTCCGAATCCTGGGGAAACAAGAGCGAAACATTTATTATTTAGAGCCTGCCTTGTAGGATTTCTTGTAACTTCAGCAAAACTAATTAATCATGAGATCCTTCTTTAACATTTTTCTGACATTTACATGCAAAAAGGTATCAAACATGGTATTTATATAACCAGTAGCTTACAGAAACTAGCCAAAATAATATATATATACCTATTGAACTTGTTTACATTTTGTCACATTATAAATTCTAAATCGTTTGTTTTTTTTTTTTTCCTACTACATATTTATGTACACTATCCCCACTGTGAAACATGGTGGTGGCATTATTATGGTGGGGTGGTGCTTCTTCGACAGGGATAGGAAGATGGATGGAGATAAAAACAAGGTTGGAAGAGAACCTATTAGGGTTAAGAAAAATAGGGGTGGAGGTTCACCTTTTAGTGGGACAACAAGCCTAAACATACAGCCAGAGCTACAATGTGTAGATCAAAGCATATTTGTGTGTTAAAAAAACCCATAGTCCAGCTGAAATCCTATTCAGAATTTGTGGCAGCAGTTAAAAGTGGCTGTTCAAACCGGTATTGAGCAGAATACATATGCATGCAACACTTTTCAGATTTTTATTTCAAAATAATTTGGAAAACCAGGTATCATTTTTCTTTGACGTCATAGCACCACTTTGTGTAATCAATCACAAAAAATCCTAATAATACACACCGTGGTTTGTGGTTCTAATGTGAAAAAAAAGTTTTGAAAGATACTTTAGAAATGGGTAAATTTTAAACTTATGAACAAAAAGCTAATCCATTATTTGATGAACATTTAAATAATTCATTTAGATAGAAAAAAAAAGCTTTTAGTTGTAATGTCATCCATTCGATTCTTAAGGTTTCTTTGAGTTTTTTCTCTTAAGTTGGAAAAAAAATAAATCTTCTGTTTATTTACCTTTAAAGTACAATTTTTTTAATGTTTAAAACATGTCTTTAGCACCTGGCATAAAGCTGGGATCAGTTCTATAATACATGTGATTAGCTGTATCTGTTTGTGTGTTTAACTATCAAGATGGAGGCTTAATGACCCTTTGGATCTCCAGCCAATGTGAAGCTAATGAAGCATATGTGTTTGAAGTAGAGGCCTTTGCCTTTGATAGGATATTTCTATCAATACACAGATAAGATTAATATTTCAAAGTTAAAGTTTTTCTTGAGGAATTTGCAAAATAAACAAGATAAGATTTCATAGCCGCTTGCACAGGAAAATGCAATTTTAACAGACTTAGCTGCTGATCTTTTTAATTACAAACTTAATAGCATTATAGATTTTTGAAAGATGAATTTTTATTGGCATTTTTATAATTACAGGTCTCTATTGCTTTTATGAAAATAATTGTCAAGGCTCATTTACCCCACAAACTCAATAATAGGGGCAAATAACCTTCAAAGCGTCAGTTCTCATTTTTTAACACTTTTTTTAAATTTAATTTTTCATTACATTCTTTACATCGACCAACCTTTACTTAATAATTAGAATATTTGACCCCTTTATAACTTTAGCTTTAGAGATGTCTGCATGTCAGCAACAGTTGTCATGCTTTAATTGTTGGTTGAAGATAATGTTCAAAAATACCATGAGCCCCTGAGGCATCTAAAACCAGAACAATACATGCTGGCAGTGTTGATGCAGGGCCTGGCCAGAATAGCACATATGTCAACATAATATTAAATGTACTGCAAAAATAACTGAGCCTCTTCAGCAGTAACACATGTTCAGTGTGTTACAGTGAGCCAAGGCTGTTTCAGAGTTCTGACAATGGAGAAAAAAAAACACTTTAGCCAAAGCCTATTGAGAATAGCTGGCCAGGGTTTCTTCGTGTAGTCTGCAAAGGCCTTAGAGAGAAGCAGCCATAGACAAACAGTGGCTGAGAGCCATACTCTGTTGATAAGTTACACAGTAAACTTAAACAGACCGGGGATATTCAACCATATGACTTTGTGGAAAAGCAAAGCAGGCTGAGATTTATACTCGCCCAATAGAATCAACTCCTCCAGTTATTAAAGTCTGACTGACTTGTTTCTTAAAAGCAGGACTGTGCATAGTCTTATTGCCTCTAAAAAGGAAATATGCACGGATTTAGCCTTTAACTCTTTGTTAAACTTGGCTGGTCTAAGTTGTTATGGTTTCCCAGAACATTCCGATCACTGCTCTGTTGACCCAACTCCAGAATGGACAAAACATAACAACAAAGAGTATTTAGAGCCTTTTGGAATAAATTGGATGTAAATTTCACCCCTAACATTTGCCAGAAACATGTTTTATCCATCAATACTAAGTTTTAAAGAGCCAGAGCTGTGAGATATTCCAACTCATTCTTCATTTAATTGTCTTGGAGGAACAGAAGAGAAATAAATGTTTTCAAATTTAAATTTTTACTGACTACATGAATGGACCTTCATGCATTTTTTTTCAAAATGTGACCACTGGGCCTTTGTAGGGTCACTCCTAATGGAGCATTTTTTACTAATTACAAGATATAAACATTTTTGTTTACACTAATTGAAAAAGCCATCACAGAAAATTATTTACAAACTAATTTATAATTCATAATTATAGCACACTTTTTTGCAAAAAGTCTTTTTAACTCAGTGGGGTGGCCAGGGGTAGATGGGGAATGTGTTTCTCATGGAGTGAATCAGCGTTGGCAAACGACGGGCTGGCCTTGACTGTGTCTGCAGAAACTCTAAAACAGTCTTTGTTTTAGTTCCAAGATGTTTGGTCTCTATGGCACTGGATCCTCTGTTGTGTAGAGTCAGTGTGGTCTGAGGACTCTATTGGTATGTCTGCCTCACATGTGAATATGCTCGACAGATGTTGGTCGGCTTCCAGGCAGACAGGCTCTCCTCCCCCTGGCCTTGTTGGCTCTGATTGTGACATGGTGACACACAGTAGCATCTGGAGTTCACACTGGGTCAACCAGGGTAAACAAGATAGTGAGCTTGAAATCACTCACTGATTTAAGACCTCCCACAATTTTAAAAAGGATAGTTGTGACAGCCTAGAGAAAATTTGTCAGCTTGCTTTCTACTTTACAAACTGAAGAAGCATTATTTAGAATTGTTATTTAATATCAGTGTTATGAGACTACTTAGTTTTGGTTAAAAAATGAAAAGAAAACAGTTTTACTGAGCTTACTAAAGAAATAAGAATGAAGTCTTGCAAAAGTATTTATGCTCCCTGAACTTAACATTTAGTGATGTTACAACCACTAACTCCTTAACATTTTAATGGGATTTTGTGTTACACCCACACAGTGTAGAACGCAGCTGGGAAGTAAAGATTCACACTCCGTCTTTTCACAGTTTCATTGTTATGCATTTAGTCCCCTTTACTTTGATTCCACTAAATAAAATGCATTGCAACCAAATGCCTTCACAGGTCACCAAATGTGTACATCTTATCCACTTGTGTGTAATTTAAATTCAGTGCAAGTAGCTGTTCTTCTCTGAAGTCCTACCCTCAGTGTTTTTTGGTTGTTTTTTTTTAGAAAAAATTAACCAATATAACTCTGCATAGATCCCCATCCTAGGTTGACAAATCTGTTGAAAGGACTACAATAAGTTGTTAACTCGACAGATCTGATCTTTAAGGAGAAGTAGCCAAAATAAAGTCGTTTTGGAATAAAAAAGACATAAGAAGTCTTGTTCAGTGTCTTGTATTGAACACAGCATTCATGTGGAAGAAGGTGCTCTAGACCAAAACTAAACTTTCTGGACTACATGCAAAACGCTTTGTGTGGAGAAAAACTGATACTGTCCTCCCCCCAAACCAGTGGTTCCCAAACGTTTTCTGTTGTGCCCCCATTTGAAGAATGAAAGATTTTCAGGTTACCCGATCCCAACAAAACTTTAACAAAATAGGTCAAAAATGTAACTTTTTTGATGAAGAAAAAATTTTTGACAATTCTTCAAAACTCATAAAAATAACATAATCATATATATTAGAACAGTAATAAAGTTGTGTGTGTGGAGAAAAGAATATTTTTGGCAACATAGATGAATCAGTCAATTTGTGCCAACTTAATGGTATCACAACATTACTCCCTACAATGACCCTTTTATCCACAGTACACCTTGTCAATACAAGAACCATAAGGTGCAACCTGAGTAAAGACATCTCTCGTCATATTTTCTCGTCTTGGGCTTTGGTGTTTGGTCGTTGTCCTCATTTGTCTTTGTTGTGGTTGTACCTGACACGTTCCCTATTTTTCTTTTTGCCCCTGTAATACATTTCTCCATCTTCAAGACAGAAGACCCTCTCTGGATCTGGCCGTGTTTCGCTTGCTCGTTTTGTTTATTGTGTCACCCCACAATTAGTCAGAGTCTTCCGACATTCATATTAGTTCCATGCGTACACTTTTTTTTCTGCACAAAAAAAAAGGCAAGACTATTCTCACTTCCCCACTGTCTTGCAATCATGACCCCCCTGGGGTGGGGGGGCCCATAATTTGAGAATGACATCATGTTGTGGGGATGTTTTCTTCATGAGGTGCAATTTGATGAACTAGACTAGTTTAACAACTTGCTGGTAACACAACTTCATCGTCATGCTCATCACATTTTGCATTGGATTTGGTCCAGTCTTCAGTATTTTAACTCACTTTTTATTACCAGCCTTTGGCCAGAATATAAAGGTTTACAGCAATAAATTGCTGTATACGTTAAAGTAATGGCTAAATTGCATCAGCTAGTGTATCATTTCATTGTCTTGTTTAGTTGTTTAGTGATTCACCTAAAAATATGCAATACATATCTGTAAAAATAAGTCAAATTTTAAATTAACTTTAAGAGTCTTTCTTAGAGGGACTGATACATGTAGCTTTACATACAAATGGAACAGTGGGTTAGTTAAGTTAAACTAAGAGTGAATAGAGCAGCCATAGCACTCATATTTGTGCCATTCAATCTAGTTGGCAATTTGGTACAGATGAAAGAAAGTTGGAAATGTTAAGACTGAGATGTGTTAACAGTAATTGTAAGGTGAAGTTTTTTATTTTCACTTGAGGCTACCAACAAAAACATCTGATACTCACTTTATAGAATAGACCCAAAGGAGAGGAAATCAGCTGCGTGTTATTGATTGTACAACTACTGTGAGCAAACCGTGTGGAGAAAGTATCTTCACTCTTCTTACAGTTTTTTGGCATCAATGGGGCCACCCTAAAATGAATAGTATACAAACATGATCTTATAAGTAGCCTATTAAAAAGAGGAGTGTGTAGTGTGGTCACACTTCCATAACGTAGTAATCTAAGATTATATATTCTGAAGCGAAATGGAGCAAAAGAGTTACACCATTTATATGTTGTCCTTTAGACCAAAAAACATGGGAGCTTAAAAGAAATTTAAACTTACAATATTTTTAACAAAACACGTTATCAGCTTGAATTCAGTACTTGCATGCGCTAAAAAGGTAGAAGGAAAAAGATATTTTTTAAAATGAGGAAACAATCTCTTGTTGCGTTAAACCACTAAGGGGCGGTTTGTTGTTTTATAACTTGTATTTCAATTATTGCTGAGCTCTGGGGTTTCCATTAATAAACTATTTTAAAAATATTTATAATTTTCAAATTTCTTGAAGATCTTTGATAATTAAGTACACAGAACTCACCTCCAGTAAAAAAAGACCTTGTCTTTGTTTGAGACATTTTTTCTGCATTTACATTGTCAGCTAACAGCCAGCCATGCTCGCAGACAGTGACATGTCAGCTCATGAAACAAACATTTAGGAAGCATACAACAACAAACCTGCCAGTTGACGTGCACCTATTCAAATCCATCCCGTCATGTAAATAACTTGTTTCAGTCTGCTTTCAATTAAAGCGGAGGACGAAGTGCCATTGCAGCCTTTGATGGATGAGCTGAGATATTGGAGTGTACCGCTGGATGACAAAATGTTCCCGCACTCCACCTCAACTTCTCTTTCCTATTGATTCTCCTGGCGGTTATTCATCAGGGCGGTGGCCACTGTCAGATCAGTTGCTCCTTCTCCTCACAAAACACATTTTCCACAGTTATTGATAAAGCTATTTGACCTTTTATTCAAATGTCTGTATGTGTATGGGTCTCTGTGAAACATGCACACATCTGTGTTTCCTTTTTCTCTGCTCTTGCCGGAGGCTTGCAGATCACTGCAGCTACATGAATAAAGTCAGGTTGTTTTGATTAACGCCAAATGAGTAGGTCTATCTTTTACAGATGTCTGTTTCAGCAGTCCGGGGCCTTGCTTTCACACAACCAAAATAAACCAAAATAAACCCTGAACCTGTTTCACAGTTTGGCAAGGGAAGGACCCATATACAGTACATAGAGTTTGCACATACTTATGCCTGTATTCATATACATCAATGGTTTCCCACATACAGTGACTTGGATTCCTTCATGCATACTTTTTCACTATTTTGAAGGGTTTCTCCTCTTTTGTTAAGGTGTAGACAGACTGCCTTGGCTACAAGTGAAATATTAAATCTGCCTTTGGTTATAGAGGCAAACAGTGAACTCTCCTTTACACATTTTCTGATCAGCACAGAGTAATGACTTTGTGAGATAGTTTTGCCCTAAATGCTTTTTAGAGAGCATTCCAATTCGAGGAAGTATTAAAAAATACACCGGATAGTTCAGAAAAAAATACTTCAGGTGCAGAGGGGATGTTATACCACTGTGTGAGAGAGTCGTTATTGTTAAACAGGGTTTTATTATGTTTAAACCCAGACAGTGTTTACAGAAATGAAATTTTAAACTCTCTTTAGCATCATATATTAGGAAATAGTGTGGTTAGCAGGTAGTATTACAAAAACAGCAGTCTGTGTTTGTTCCCTATAAAACCTATATCTTTACCTTAACTTTTAGCTTTACTCCACAATTTCCAAAGGCTGCAAACAAATCCAGCACACTCCATGAAAAACAGAGCATCTGCACTGTCCTGCATTCATCCTTTCATTTTATCTGCTGAAGTAAATGAAAGGATTTATTGCAGCCTGAATGAACAATGTTCCAAAATTTTATAGAAATAACAATGTCCTTTAAAATGGCCTGTAAGATCTATTGCTGCCTTTTACTTCAGTTTAAACACTTTACTGATACTGAAAGTAGCAAACATTGAGTCTTCTCTCTGCAGTTGCAGCATCTACAGTAGATAGTGTTTTAGCTGGTAGCACTATTCAGTACTACCAGGTAAAACTAGTATACATAAAAAACTAGTAAACATAGTATACTGCATTTATTTACAATTAATCAAGCTGAACATCTGTACATTCCAGTCAACAGCTGATTTCTCAGTGCATCTCTATAAACAAGTTGTTTAGCACAGCCATCTAATAAAGAGGACTGGATCCAGGTATGTAATGTCAAAGGTTAGCAAAGAATTAAGTGTTCATCAATGCTAAACTACTTTGAGGTTAAAAATGATACTGGTGCCAGAACTATACGTACATATGGAATGCAGCTGTGTTTTAAAGGTGGAGGAAAGCCTTAAATTCTCTGCACAACCAATATGAGGGTAGAATTAAAAATAAAACCTCAAAAGTGAAATTCAAAGTTGAGTCGTGTCACAAAAATTAAAAGTCAAAAAGTCTTTTATGCTAGACTAAGTTACTTTTTGCAAAACTAAGAATAAACGTCCGAAATAAAACAATGTTCTAAAAATAACATAATGGCATATAATGCAAAGATTAAAAATAAAACCAAATACATTTTTGTTATAATCATTATAATCAAACAACAAACAATAGTTCGTTAAAACCTATCTAAATCACAAATATTCGCTTAGCAACAGAAAGTCACTGAAGACCTATTTTTTTCTTTTTCTAAGCCTTAAACAGCCAATATTTGCACTCCATTTACCCTAGATGGTCTCTTGTCCTTAATTATGGCACATTGTTCAGTATCCATGTCTTTTAAAAACATCTCCACATATTCCAGTTTTTTACAAATTTAAGGTATGTTAGTGTTTCATCCCTCATACCATGTAAAAGATGCGTTTCAAAGGAACAGCTACTGCTTCACTTAACATTGTCTTTTGAAGTAAATCTAGTGTATGATTGATTATTTTATGGTGAATTGATGTTTACACTTAAACCTAAGTTTAAGTGACTTAATATCAAAACAATTACGTTTAAATCTGACAATCAACATAGAAGCATAAAAGAACAAAAAATTGTAAAAAGAACGGCAACTATCAAAACAAATCAAATGTAGAATCTTTTATATAGAATGGGTTTTTAAACCTGTTAGATTGAATTCCAACACTTTCATCCCACAAATGTCTTGCTTATGTCTTTTCCTTTCCATTAATAATTAAGACTGGATCTGAGAGTGGGAAAAGTCATTTCCCTTAAAAGAACCAGATAAAACTGAAATAAACCCTTTCCCTAAAAATATAGCCCTGGATATATCCAAAAGCTCAATAGGTGCCAATAAAAGTGGGAAACAAAAATCTTTCTAGCAAAACACGACAACAAATACAAGTACAACCCATTCAAGTGGAGAAGTGAAAAACAAGAGAGATTTAAGGTGATTCTCATCTTCTACTCCAAAGCCTTGGCACTCCCCCAAAAAGTGGGAATGTAATTTCCCAGACTAGGAACATAAGCCAAGAGTAATCTGGCCTGTAATACCTCCTAGTCCTTAAATGAAACCCCTCCATTTTAAGTCTTCAACCTCGTTTTTTACCCCTCCCTTCAACACCTTTAATAGGATTTGCTAGAAAATGGCTTTGTGAATTGCTCCTCTTCGTCTTGCTCAAGGAAGAGCAAGCTATTCTCATTGAGAAGTGCTTAATTGCTTTAAATTACTGATGATACATTTAGGGCCTTGAGGTAGGGGCCACAACCAAACACATCATAGATTACTCTGCCAGAAGAAGGGAATTGGTGTAATATGTATATGAATATGTATGATACTTTTTTTCTGTATATGCTTATAACAAAGATGAGATGCAAGAAACAGGCACTTCTGCATAAGGATCATACGAGTATACCTGCTGTGCATGGACGCAACCAAACACGCATCTCCTTGCATGCATTAGTGTATGTGTGCATGGATTTGTGTTACTTTGTGTGTCTGAGGGTCGCCAGGCAGTGTTCGTCCTATCGACACCCCAGTAACAGACTAAATTAAGGTTGTGATGAATTGTGGCTGTCATGACAGGAGAGAGGGGAGACTCTGCACTGTATTTTACCTTTGATTGGGTGAGAATAGAAAGAAAGATACAGAATATCATTATTAATGTTTAGCACTATATTTTCATTAGTTTTTTTTTTCTCTACAGTCGCCAGCTTGATAGCAGGATGATTTTTTCTTATTCCAACATGAGATTAAATATCTTCATGCATCTCTGTGAGAGAGGTGTAGTGAAATGTTTGTTTTTTTCTGTTTTGCCAGTGACGGGAACATATATATTAATCTTAAATGTGTCAAAGGACCTCTGATTAACACTGTTGTACAAGTTTTCTACAGTATTAATAAAACAATTTAAAAAGTGAGAACTATCCAATTTTCCCAAGGGGAAAAAATTCAAAAAGTTCTTTCATCATTGCCAAAAAAAAGCTCTTGGCCACTGAAGATGTACAGGCTTTTGGCTGTTTACTAAAAGAAGCAGGGACTCACAACAAATGTTGAGTATTGAGGGGTATTTTTCTTTTGGTGTACACTAAGCTTTGAAAATGGCATCCTTCAGGTACACCACAGAGGCTAGTTTGTCAGCTGAAGTGATACACCTTAGGAAACAACCTGAAAACATGAATTTACTTTAGAAAACTGAAATGTGCTGTATTTTCCGGGCTAATTAGACAGAATTGCTTCTTTGAGGTTTGAACCAACACCAATATGACATAAACAAGCAAAGCCTAAAAAATTGCTCAAGTACCATAAGGAAAAAAACAGTGTTTATCAAACATAAAATAGGTTATCCTTCCTGCAAATAATTGTCTTTTTGTTATAACATCACGGGGATATAGCAGACTTTTTAAGGGATGGTTCCATTAAAATGTTATAGGGAGTCATTGGCTTACTTGCACTACACTATATAGTATTTTCTGACTAAATATCTCTTTCATCTAAATGTTTCACAGTCAGCTGTATTAAACAAAGTAAAAGTGACTGCAAATGACAGCACCTCAGCAACAAAGTGATAAGCTACAAAAAAAGTCACAGAGCAGGGTCAGCAGATGCTGAGGCACATAGTGTGCAGAGGCCAAGATTCTGCAGAGTCGATCTACAGACCTCCAAACTTCATGTGGCATCAGATTAGCTCAAATGCTGTTTGTTAGGAGCTTTGTGGAATGGGTTTCCATGGTTGAGCAACTGTTTATAAGCCTTACATCACCACCACACAGCTTCAGATTTAGTGGTGCAAAGCATGCCACAACTAAACTGAAGCAGTGGAACCGTGTTTTCTGGAGTGATGAATCATGCTTCTCTCTCTTTTAATTCAATGGATGAGTCTGGGTTTGGCATTCACCAGGAGAAAAGCACTTGCCTGACAGCATTGTGTCTTGTGTAATACCAAAGCATTTTGGAGAATTTCAAGCTCCCATCTCTGTGATAAGAGTTTGGGCATCGCCCTTTTCTGATTTACCGGAACTTTACATCGGTGCACAAAGCAAGGTCCATGAAGACATGGATGAGGGAGTTTGGTGTAGAAGATGTTGTCTGGCCAGCACAGATTTCTAACCTCAACCCAATAGAACACCCTTGGGATGTATTAGAGTGGAGATTCTGAGTAATTCCTTCTCGTCCAACTTCAGTGTCTGACCTCACAGATGCGCTTCTGGGAGAATCGTCATAATTTTCCATAAACACACTCCTAAACCTTATGGAAAGCCATCCGAGAAGAGGTGAGGTTACAGTTGTTGAGGATGGGTGGACATCTTATTAAACTATATGTAATAAGAATGGGATGACACTCATTTTCATACAGTATGTGTGTGAGGGCAGATAAGCGGAAACTTATAGCAATATAATGTAACTCATTTAAGCTGTCGTCGCATTTGCAAAGGCCGGAGTGTAAAAATCTAATTAATAGCATTCATATAAATTACTCTAATGTTTTAGTTTTTTACACTGCTTTATCTCTACATCAGTTAGTCTGACTGGAAATGTTTACATGTTTTGTTCTTAGTATGTGTTCCATAAAGGAAGCTTAGTGGTGACGCAAAGTTTTCAATGTGCATTTACTGCGAAAATATTTATCAACATCTCAGTTAATAACTACTGCAAATGTGATAATGGTTGAGTTTATTAAAATGGCATTTGCAAGATGATGGAAGTGCTCTTGGATTTTGAAGGGCTAACCATTAACTTTAGCCTCAGGGTCAATCTAATACGGATTTTTACTAAACACAGATGCCAAGAGTTATCTACAGTTGGCAAAATATTAAATATGTATAATTTTTTAAAAGAGAAAGGAGCCTTTAATGTAACATATGGGCTAGAAAACCTGTCCATAAAATACAGTATTGAAAGGAAAACCTTCCTTTAAAAAGTCACTTCTCACATGCATGAAAGCAGTCTTTTTGGTGCTGGGAAGCACTTTGAGTTCAATGTTACTGTTTTCTAATTATGTCTATGAGTTACCAGAGCCACCTGTTTCTTTTGAAATATTAGGACTTCTCAAATGTGGAAATTAATGTGTGTGTCTTTGGCTAGTACGTGATACTATGCCAGTGGTGGTTAACCTTGAATTACTCACTCAAAATAGTTGTTAGTGAGATAAACGTTTACAAATGTCATATCAGATAAAATGCTAGATGTATTTGCAATAGATTGTTTCATGGATGAAATGTACAGACTGAAAAAGGCTCAGACATCTCCATTTACAGGTGATTAAATATGTTTTCAAATTAGACGCAAGGAACGGAGGGAACACAAAAAATAGTTAAAGTAACAAAAACAAACACTTTATGACAAGTGGTCATATGACCTTGCATCCTCTTACACCATGGTCGTTTGCAGTTACAAAGTGTGTTGTTTGACTCATAAATTAATAGAATGGCACATGTAATGTTTTCAGGGATTTCATTTTTACTGAAGATTATCTCAGTAATAAACATTAACTCCTACCTTATCCTGTGTATTTACATTTCAGGCTGAGATTCTTCTTGGCCGAGATTCTCAGAAAGTGTTTACACCATGTGATACTGAGAATCTCAATAGAAAAAATAATACATAGAAAATTATTTTAGGTGACCCAACTGAAGCTCCTTGGTGGTTGGGAGGATACACATATATCCTCCTGTGGTAGTGTGCTGCGTATGTGTATATACTGTTTTATCAGTGACCCATATCCTGTTTACCTGATAGAGGCAAAAGCTCAGTGTCGAAACTCCTTAAAAGTCAAAGCCAAAGGGGTAGGGGGTTGGAGGAGCGCATCCAAACGTATACCACATGTTATCACACACACATACCCTCTGACATACACACACATCCACCCACTCCCCACCACCCGCAGGGCGCCATGGTTACCTTGGAACTTTAACGTGGACCAGCTGGTGTACTTGGGTTGTGAAATTGCATTGCACTCACACACATGCATGCACGCACACACACACACACACACAAACACACACATTTGCAGAGCATCAAAGGGAGCTGGAGCCCCGCACAGCAGCCTTTCTGCTTCTGCCCTTGGCTAAATGGACGACCAAACATTCCAGTCTGTCGAGCCCACTAATATCTGGCCCATAGCCTAATGAAGATCGACTGTGTTTATAATTCCTATGTTTGCTCTGATCACTAACATAATCCTTTCTATACACAGAACACGAGAATAGAAAACACTCTTTGTTTCTTCAGATTAAGTCAAAGTACAGAAGAGGAAAAGAAGAATGAGAGAAGCACTTTTAGATGAAATCCAAACCCCTGTTTCAGTAGACTTTGCAGCTCTTTGCATTTTCACACAGGGCATCACATGATCTCAAACAAAAGAGAAGGCACCAAGGGATGTTTTTCTGCCTGCTTGAGACTTTGACACCTACCTCGCCTCAGCAAATTGGAATGGCTCACTCTCAAATGAGATTTCTGCTTGCTGCAAGGGTAGCGAAAAAAAGGTCACCCATTACAAGTATTCTACATGATTCACAGAGTTATCACATCTCTGCTCACCTACCTTCCCTTTAATTAGCTTCTGGGACCTGGGCAAGGTGTGTGTGCATTTCTGTCTGTGAGCTTGTCTTCATGTCTGCTTGACATACAGAGCATCTATTTCTCATCTGCTTTCTCTCACAACATATTTGTTTGCACCAAAATTAAAACCCCATGATGCTTTACTCTAACACACAGTTTCTCATACAAAAAATCTGTTAACCTGTGAAATTTGCCCTATTTTAGTCTAGACTGTAAATCTGAGATTATTCTTATCATCATGATGCATCTAGACAATCAGTTTAATTCTTTTTTTGAAGGGGTAATACACACATATTTGTTTTCCATATGTCACAAAACAATTAACAAAATGTTGATTAACTCTCCTCATTCTGAAAAGATGAAACTTATGATGTAACAATATCTGTATGTAAAAGTAATGGACCACAGAAGTTTTGGTGTTAAACCTTTATACCTATACCTATATACTTAGTTGACTTAATGGGTAATCTGTGCATTAGAAAATTAGTTATTCATATAGTTCTTGTTGTGAGTGTTCTATATTTATTACAGTTTAGTTGTCATGTTCTTAAATTCCTCGATATGACATGTTCTAGTAAAAGGAAAACAGAAATGGTAATTAATAATTTATATAGCTTTTACAAATCTTTTCACTAAGGATACAATATTGATTGTAACTGCATAAAGTCCTTTTACATTATTTTGAGCAAAAAGTGTACATTTAATTGAAATCTTTACTCGCTATATAACTAATTTAATGAAAGCATAACTCTTGGAAATGGAAAAAAAAAAAAAAACATTTAATGATTTGATCTTGTTTTAAATGTTTTAAATTACTACAAATGCCACCCTGAGCTTAATGTACCATGGTACAACAACCTTGTGGGAATACCATATTTAACTGTATTTGTAGCTACAAAAATTTATAATAAAAATATATAATAGAATCCAATCTCTAATTTAAAACAGAAAAGTAGCTATTCTTTCTGCTACAAATACATTCTAACATGTTGATTGCTGCAGTTAAAATAAAATAATATTGCAGTTTATGGTGATGCTTTTTACGTCTTTACCCGGGGGATTGACACTATAGAGGACAATGTAAGGATCTTTAAATGGTTATTTAAAAATAATGGTGTATAGAGCTATTTTGATTAGGTTCCTCTGCAGCTGGAGTGAGAACTTTGTTTAAAATGATTAAATCTAATCTAGATCATGATTTTTATGGACAGATTTTCTAGATTTAAGAAACAGGTGAAGATTGGGATTCCATCATTTTATTACAGATGAGATGACATTATCAATTTAAATAGATACTTTTGACTGGCACCAATGGCGACCCACAGCTGAGGGTGTAGCATTTCAGATGTGGAATAACACATCCAAGTCTTTCACATGGACATCAGTCTTGACAGCAAGCTGCAGCATTAGACAGAATAATTTAATTATTCAATTTAAACATCTTCAGAAATGAGTATGAATTTGAATGTTGAGATCTACAGATGGCCTGGGCTTTGCTTAGAGGAAAGTTGAGCCAAAATGTAAAACTGTTGAATAACCAATCAGTCGGCTTTCTTCATCAGTGGTGATGAGCTGTGGGTAGTGAGTGTAAGACTGACATCAAACACAAGCAACCAGAATTAGCTTTCTCAGAAACATAAATAGGCTCACCGTTGAGGAATAGAACAGAAAGCTCAGTTGTTATGGAAGACTTAGAGTTTCTGCTTCACAACAATGAAAAGATCCAATTGAATTGGTTTGGGTATAATTTTAGGAATCCCACCAGATGCCTTTCATGGAAAGTGTTTTGGTTATGACTCACCTATAAGAAACTTGGCACATACAAGAATTTGTGGCTAGATTATTAATCTCTGCTGAATCAGTGCTGTTTTGATGTCTCCTGCTGAGGAGCTGTTGGAGGTAGTCGGGGAGAATGTATGGGTAGCAGTTTTAATAAATATACACTCGCCAGCCACTTTATTAGGTGCACCTGTTAAATTGCTTAACACAATCTGTGAGGAAGCTAATCACATTGCAGCAACTGAATGTATTTAGGCATTTAGACTTGGTGAAGATGACTTGCTGAAGTTCAAACTGAGCATCAAAATGGAGACTAAAGGGAATTTAACTGGCTTTAAACAAGGCATAGTTGTTAAAATATTATTATTATTATTATTATTATTAGTAGTATTGTTGCTGATCATGTCCATCTCTTTATGGCCTCAGTGTGTTATTATAGCTACTACTCAGCATGATAATGCAAATTGTGACAAAGCAAAACTCATGTCAAACAGCTTTCTTGAACATGAAAAAAATGTTTACTGTATTTTTGCATGTTGGATGTGCAGCTGACAAAAAAATTAAGCCACTCTGAAGGAAAAAGCATGTGCAACGTGGTACTAGTGGCGTTCAGCCTTATTTGTTATTGAGTATTGCATGTTCTAATAGCAATGAATGACGCCACTACAAATAACATTTTCTTGACATTCACATAAAGGCCTGTTGGAATCATGAGACCCTGGCAGAAAACAAGTTTTACCTAAATATCAGAGAGAGGTACATCCAAACAAATGTAAATGTTTAAAGTAGACCTGGTGAATGGTTTTCAATGTAGAAATTGGACAATGAAAGTACACCCCCTTGAATTCTGTGGATTTACATATTTTGTAAGGATCTAAGTGTTTGTGGGGCATACTTAATGTTTCACAAACTTCCCTATTTTGGCCTAATCTTTGTTTTATAAACAGCGATATCTGTACTATGCATTTGTACACTTTTGTGTACTGTCAGTTTGTATGATTGGGAACAGACCTTTAGTTAAATAAGGAAGGGACACACACCTTGTCAACAACAGATCCCTGCAATGATAGAATTTATATAGATACAGAATGTGTACCTGCCTGATGGCACGGCATGTACACATAAGACAACCAGATCCTGCTTAACAAAAAACTTGATGTGAAGCAAAAGATTGCCTGAAAAGTGTCAACATTTAGAGCTTATTGTGTTCAATGAGTTGGATTCATTTTACATTTCTGAGGTCAAAACTTTCTTATGGCATTGAAAACCAATCAGAAAAATCAACAATACTAAAGACTGTGCAATTGTCAAAGGAATCACCATTGCTGTCAAATTCATTCTCAGAGACGTGCGAGTGAACTTAATCACCACAGATTAGTGACAGTGACCAGTTTTTATGGTAAGTGTGACTTGATATAAGCTTGTGGGCCTTGAATCCTACAGTCTGTTTTCTAAGTTAAGAAAATTGTGATACAGTGATGAAACAGAGCCTTCTAAAATATCCATGCCTCTTGTCATGTTACATCCTCAAACTTTAATATATTTCATTGAGATTTTAGTTAAAATACTAACACAAAGTTCAGCTTAACTGTAAAGTGGATGAACAATGATCTAGTGTTTTTTAAAATTCTTTATAAATACAAATCTGAACAGCTTGGCATACATTTCTATTCGGATGGCGTCAGTCAAGCATTTTTGTTGCAATTACAGCTGCTAGTCTTTTGAGATGTCTCAATCAGCTTTGCATATGTAATTACAGATGGTTTTGCCCATTGCCCAAAATAGCTCAAGCTCAGTCAAATTGGATGAAGAGTGTCTGTGAGCAGCAATTTTCAGTTCTTGATACAGATTCTACCTATAGAATCAATAACTGTATTACACTATAAATGACAAAGTGCTAAGAAGGTGCCCATGCAGGCACACCACCTCAGGGTTAGCTTTCAGTGTATAGATTGATGTTCAGATCGTTTATGGTGTGATTTTGGTTATGTAGATGGTTAAATCCTAGAAAACCTGAAGCCCATGAGTATTAACATTTCCACCGGTGAATTATCTGAAAAGGGAGAAATGAAAACAGTGTGGTGATTACAAAAGCTACTTTTAAATAATTCAATGCAGTTAAACATGGGGCATCCCACTGCATGTGGGATGCAATAAAATCTCTAATGATGTGATCAATCTTTTTCTTCCTGCTGATGTTACAGTTTAGATTATAATTACTTTATGGTCTTTGAAAATATTACATCCAACCAGTGTAAGTCAGTGTAAGTACTATTAGGAAACACACGAAGCAAAGCACATTTTATAGAATTGTATCAAAGCAACAGACAGAAAATAAAGTATGTTTTAGAAGTGACAAGACACAGCTGTAAATAAAGTAAATATGTAATGGGTCTGATCTCTATAACATGTGAGCTGTTGCAGTGGTCATTGTGATGTTTTAAACATCAGATTGACTTAGGGCAGATTGTTTGGCTGAATACTTGAAAGTACTAAGTAACCTTGGTAACTGTTTATTATCAATAATAATGAGAACACAAAAAATCTTGTTTTTCACTGCAGCTGCTGGCAATATCAAGAAAAGATCGTCAAAATCACAAGACTCCTCACTCAAGTTCAGAAAATTACCATGGAACATGTTTTTCCTGTGTGTATTTCTCATATTTTACTAATCTAATAATAACCTATTGGAATCCTAGTATTTTTAAATCATGTGCTAGTCTGAAATCAGAGGAACTTCTCTTTAAGTCAATATGTCAATATCGGCTCAAATGAAAGAGTGGCTTGAAAGCTAACAAAAGAATCAGACTAAACATGAATTTTCATTTCTCTCGCATAGTCAGTAATTACAGCAACTCTCCCCTGTCCTCATTCTCTCAAGCTGTCTTTACCCACAGTGAGTGCAAATGTAAGTATGTACAAGACAAAGAGAGTCAGAGAGAAAACAAGCCTGATGTATTATTTTAGTCACGCCGGCCACGTCTGAAAACATTTCACAGGCAGTGAAGGGAAATGTAAATCTAAGTTTGCTGAATCTTGCACACACACACACACAAATGTACATGCAGAGAAGAAAAAAAAACTCATCTCCCCTTTCTCTTCTACACACACATAATGCATTAAAATGGAAAACAGTTCACGCTGGCCCAGGCATTGAAGGGGGCCTAATATTTATTTTTCCCTCCCCCTGTAGTGTCCTCATTGCCAATGACCAAATTTATAATAATCTCTGTCTCAGAGTCCAGAGTTGCTTTCAGAATTCATAATCACCCCTGCTACGATTACCTCGATCTGGCCATGGCTGGCTACAAAGTCGGTAATCTGCCTGTAGGTTGTGTTTTTTGGTGTGTATTCTGGTTAAAATCAGCTGTAAGGCCAGTGATGACTAAAACCAATTGAAAAAAACCCAACAAATTTCCTTAGTCATTTACTGTTCCACACTTAAGACCTATGAAAGTTAACACATTGTAACAAACTAAAATGTTACAGACTTTATGAGATGTACATCAGTGATGTCTCATTTTTTTGTAAAGAATGATTATTTTGTAATCTTTTAGATTTTCACTGATCAGTTGGAGATGTAGCAGCAGCTGTTTATATAAAGTGGTACAGTTGCCATCATATGTGTACTTTGAAAGCATCATCAAGGTAAGGAGCAACCTGCACCATGCTGGTTCCATTCCTGCAGAAAATTACAGAGTGGCCACCAGCCTCGCAGGAGGCCTGCAGTTATTGCTTTTCATATAAAAAATTAAGTGAAAACTATTTTCGCCACAAGTCAAGGATTGTATTCCATCTTATTTCCATAACTTTGTGGACTTTATCTTTTATTGAAAATTTGTAATGTTGAACAGGCCACTATATGTAAAGCTTTGGGGTACAAAATATATATAACTATATTCCATCTGAATAATCTTTTATTTTGATGTGGTAAGTTGACACATGTTCTTGTAAAATATATTTTTTTCTTAAAACAAATTGCATTCTTTTTTGTGGTGAAGAACACTTTAATGCATAAGGCCTCCTAAATATGTTAGTTAACATTTCTGAGGCACAATTCTTCTTGAAAATTGGATTTTCCAAACCACATAGTCATCAAAGAAATATTCCTGATCAGGTGGAAGGAACAGAAAAAAGTGATTTTTTTGTTATCACCTAGAGTTTAGGTAACCTTGAGTCAATACCACTTAAATGACTTTTGTTGCCTGATCCTTGTGAATTCTGTTTTTCACTTGTTTTTTTTCATTTTTGGTTAAATTTGTATTTGCCTTCTGTCACTAGGTGAGGTGTATCTTTCATTCATTCATTCATTCATTAATTCATTTGTTGAGTTTTATTGTAAAGCACCAATTCACAAAACATGTCGTCTCAAGACACTCGAATCATACAGATTTCAAGTCAGGTATATACATTCCAATCAATCCTAACTATCAAACAGTACCTAATTTAGGTATTTGCAAAGTAGTTTAATGGGTAGTTTTCAGGCGTTCATTAAACAAAATTGTTACTTGCCAGTTAGTTATTGGTTAAAGAATACACAGCCTCTTTTATTTCTAGGACTGTGTGATCTACAGATTCTGAAATCTATTATTAGAACGTCATCTTCCCATTACTAGAATTCATGTCTGGAATATGCTAAACATGACTGAGGGTTAAACTGGAACTGTGCTTTGGTCATTAAGATTAAGATGGAGCATTTTTGGTGAAAAACTATCTACATGGGTTAAAACATAGGATGAATCCAAAAGCTCCTCATCCTCATTCTTTAGTATGATAAAAGATGTGTGATGCTGTGGGCCTGTTTCCCTTCCAAAGGTTGTAGAAACCTTGACAGAGTGCAGGACATCATGGTCTCTGCCAGAAAAGTGAAAGGCATGAAACAAGTAGTTGAATGTGGGTCTTTTACCAGGATAATGACTTCATTCAACATTGAAATAGTTCACCAGACATTGTTTTTCTATGTCCATCACAGTCCCCAAACCTAAATCTTAAAACCTGTGAGGTTAGCTGAAGACAAGAGTGCATAAGAGAGGTTGCACAAACTATTAAAAGCAGGGTGGCTAAGAAGTGTATCATTGGAGACATTGTGAGAAACAATTTTTCCTAATGTGGTATTTTTTCCCCCACTGAATTAATGTACTTATTTCAAAGATTAGATCTTTCAAAGATTTTACAGTGTTGTGCACAAAGGCGTAAATAAGTGGAGCTCATATTTTTTAGAAGTTTTGAACTGAACAATGCTGTTTTTAAGTGTGGAACATCAAGGGAACACAGTTCATCTAGATGTAATTTAAAGGCACTCTGTTTGGGGGTGAACAAAAGACTTACACTGTATTTTTAGGGGCAAACTTTCCCCTCAAGGCACAGTGTCTGCTGAGTGTCAGTGTGTGTGTGTGTGTGTGTGCGCATGCGGGCAGAGACACTGTTCAGCATTACGAGGAGCCATGTTGAAGGCTTAGGCCTATGCATCACCCCTCACTGTACACTTGACTATGCCAGATTGGAGTTTGCTTTTTATGTAAGAAAATTAACTGAAGGATGAAACTGCAACCCTTAAATCAGGTTAATGCTGCCATTGTCTGTTTTATATACAGTAGAAGGGAGATGAAGAAAAGATGCAGCCTTAAACTCAGATATATATATATATATATATATATATATATATATATATATATTAAAATATATATATATAATATATATATATTTTATATATATATATATATATATATATAATATATATATATACAGGGGTTGGACAATGAAACTGAAACACCTGTCATTTTAGTGTGGGAGGTTTCATGGCTAAATTGGACCAGCCTGGTAGCCAGTCTTCATTGATTGCGCATTGCACCAGTAAGAGCAGAGTGTGAAGGTTCAATTAGCAGGGTAAGAGCACAGTTTTGCTCAAAATATTGAAATACACACAACTTTATGGGTGACATACCAGAGTTCAAAAGAGGACAAATTGTTGGTGCACGTCTTGCTGGCGCATCTGTGACCAAGACAGCAAGTCTTTGTGATGTATCAAGAGCCACGGTATCCAGGGTAATGTCAGCATACCACCAAGAAGGACGAACCACATCCAACAGGATTAACTGTGGACGCAAGAGGAAGCTGTCTGAAAGGGATGTTCAGGTGCTAACCCGGATTGTATCCAAAAAACATATAACCACGGCTGCCCAAATCACGGCAGAATTAAATGTGCACCTCAACTCTCCTGTTTCCACCAGAACTGTCCGTCGGGAGCTCCACGGGGTCAATATACACGGCCGGGCTGCTATAGCCAAACCTTTGGTCACTCATGCCAATGCCAAACGTCGGTTTCAATGGTGCAAGGAGCGCAAATCTTGGGCTGTGGACAAAGTGAAACATGTATTGTTCTTTGATGAGTCCACCTTTACTGTTTTCCCCACATCCGGGAGAGTTACGGTGCGGAGAAGCCCCAAAGAAGCATACCACCCAGACTGTTGCATGCCCAGATTGAAGCATGGGGGTGGATCAGTGATGGTTTGGGCTGCCATATCATGGCATTCCCTTGGCCCAATACTTGTGCTAGATGGGCGCGTCACTGCCAAGGACTACCGAACCATTCTTGAGGACCATGTGCATCCAATGGTTCAAACATTGTATCCTGAAGGCGGTGCCGTGTATCAGGATGACAATGCACCGATACACACAGCAAGACTGGTGAAAGATTGGTTTGATGAACATGAAAGTGAGGTTGAACATCTCCCATGGCCTGCACAGTCACCAGATCTAAATATTATTGAGCCATTTTGGGGTGTTTTGGAGGAGCGAGTAAGGAAACGTTTTCCCCCACCAGTATCACGTAGTGACCTGGCGAATATCCTGCAAGAAGAATGGCTTAAAATCCCTCTGACCACTGTGCAGGACTTGTATATGTCATTCCCAAGACGAATTGACGCTGTATTGGCCGCAAAAGGAGGCCCTACACCATACTAATAAATTATTGTGGTCTAAAACCAGGTGTTTCAGTTTCATTGTCCAACCCTGTATATATATATATATTATATAATTATATAATTATATATAAGAGAGAGAGAGAGAGAGAGATGAGAAGAGAGAGAGAGAGAGAAGGAGAAGAGAGAGGAGAGAGAGGAGAATAGATAGATAGATAGATAGATAGATAGATAGATAGATAGATAGATATCTGACAGTCTATCTGTCTATGTTTGTTAAAGAAAATGTTGGAACACCAAAATTTATTTTCTGAAGCCAGACACCAGCAAACCCACACTGACAGAGGCCCATGATAAATACAAATTTTCCTGTGCAATGTGTGCACATATACATACGAGTTATTTACACGCATGACTGGTCTTCATTAATCAATTGGCTAAAAGAAATTTTATATACCAGCACCTCCAGGGGCGTTACCTGAGGCAGGGCACTACTTGTATTAATCAGACCAATCTCATGATTGCACCAGTTATATTCCCTGCTGCTGTCAGGTCTAATGTTATTTTCCCTGCCTGAAATGCATAGTAGCAATAATGATGATAATAATAATATGCATGTCAAGCAAAGCTCATAAATATTAGTTTCAGTGTCACTTGAACCGATGAGCGCTATTCATGCATAAAAAAATTCCTTACATTTGGGGCAAGTCTCTGCCTTTGCTGTGTTTTTAAGCATGGAACAAAGAAAATTAGCTCATTTTGTATTTATTGTTGTGCCTCAGTGTTTTCATGTATACCATTTATGCATGATGACTTCAAATAACCCAATCAAATCACTTTATAGTGCATATAAAACAACCTCTTCACTTATTGGTCTCATTTAATGAGTAGATCCAGTAAAAAGACAATTCAATTGAGGTAATTGTATCATCCGGACATCATCAAACACGGAAGCATACCAACTCAGAGTGTTATCATCCTCAGGCACTAAAAGCTAATGTATTAGCAATATTTCATATATTTGTACCATCTTTTCTTAGTCAATATTGAAAGAAGTTGTTTGTTGTTGATATTCTTCTCTATTTTTCAGTAAGTATGTGCATTTTGTAATATTAATGTGAGTTACTGCAGGAGAGTGGGGGGCAGGGGGGGTTGCAGTTTCATCTTATTAATTCAAGGACAGGTCCTAATCATGCAGAGTGAATATACGCAGGCATTACAGGAACATATGCAATAACCTTTTGAATATTTACATCATAGCAACACACACCAGCAGGAAAAGACTCAGGGCGCCTGCACACAAGCAATTTGTAACATTGAATAGCTGACACAGTAAAATTTCCAAACCTATTAACAATATCACAGCACAGTCATGCTGGGTCCCGCAGCTCTTGATAAATGTGGTAGTGGGCTTGTTCTTCTTAGTTTTGGCCTTTGTAACTTGGACCAAACAGTAGGTCCAAGGCCCACACTGATGACATCATGGGAACCATGTTGGTTGTCGGTAAGCACAGACAAATAAAAAGAAAGCTCTTATTCAGTGAAGTACCTAGAGTGGCTTTACTGTGACCAAAATTTATTAAGTAAGTAACAAATGATACACACATTCGTATAAAAGTTGTAACAATGTTTTTTTTATTATTAATATTATTTTTAACACAGATTAATACATAATTTAAAAACAGTGTTCATTGGAGTTTCATGGGTTACATTTCTCATTTAGAAAAATAAATTCTGAAAATCAAAATATCAAGAGCTTTGTCATCTTGCATATAATTAAAAATCATAGAGCAAAACTAATACTGTTGCATGTGCTAGTGGAAAAAAAAGTGCCAGTTAACAATTATTCCTAGCAATCCATGATAAAAAGCAAACAGAATAGTCAACTGTTTTTTAATCCAAATCAGCCATTTCAAACACAGATACTGTACCTGAGGACGCAATTCCCACAACTTGGCGATAACAAAACATTTAAAAAATCAACATCCCATCTCACATTTGCACACCATCCATATAATTTTCATCCCATCAATTAGAATTTTTAATATCCGACGTTAATGGAGATTAATGGTCGATTTCCATGCTGAATTCCAATGCCATCTATTATCATTCCAGCCTTGGTCCCACTTCGCTCTAATTACATCCTCAAAATGCACTCTCCTTCGCAACCCCCAGCATCCTAAGAGCAATCAATAATTTTAATTTTCGGATGCCACCCAAACCTGTACTGGTTTCTACATTAGTCCTATGCTTTTGGCTCCTTTCCACTGTCTCCGTCTGTTGATCTGTTTCCAAATGAAACAAAATGCCGCAGAGTAAAGCCTGATAGGGGAATTAATTGCCCATGTCATCTACAACTCTAGTCGATTCCTTCGTTTGTTTGTCCGTTTGTTGCCTCGCTCGTTTCCCTTGTTTCCCTCTTGTGTCTGCTGTGTCGTTCCTCTCTCGCCCTCTCTCTGTCTGGCGCTTGGGGTGCGCTTTCCTCTCTTTTCCCCCTTCTTGCAATGTAATTAGCATGCAGATATGCATCGCCAGATTCGCAAGTCAAATCGCCTTGCCATATTTTTCCCTCTCTGGATCTCTGCTCCATTTGAGGGCTGTGATTGTTCTTTTTCAGTTTGTTTGATCTGGTAGACAAGCACACATATCCTCTCTCAGCCCAGTCAAACCCACACACATACAAATAGGATAACAGAAAAATTCAATATTTTTTTCTTATCTGCTGATGTCAGAGGTATGCAGTTTTGTTCTACTGCCAGCTCCTCCTCTTCAGATGCAAAATACACAAAACATGAAAATTTAAATACACTTGTAATGTTGTGTCAATTTTTAAAACACCTGTAAGCTCTACAACATTTCTCAGCCCCTATTTCTGAGGCTTATTTTATTATACCACCACAGCTGACTTCATGTGATGCATGCTTGCCTTTTTTATTATGGATGCCTCTTACATTGTTGGATGGAATACATTCACATGGAAAATGAAATACAATCCAAAGTGTGTTTTGTTACAATCATTTCCTCTCTCACATACACTGAGCATGTCTGCCGGTGTGGGAAAGTGATTGCTCAGCACATTTAAATATGAACATTGTCTGCCATTCGTTTCCCTGTCATAAAGCATCCTCAGCCAGCACTTTTTGTTCAGGACCAGTGAGGGGAAAATGGCTCAAACTGAAATTCAGTTGTCAGAAACATAGACTGAAATGAGTTATTACATCTATATTTACAGACACTTAAAAAAGAGATGCGTTTGGACCTTGGTTACGTTATATAAACAGTTGTTGAATGTATGACCACACCTCTATCATCCAGAGATATTTACAAAATTGTTTCCTTGCAGATAAAACAACACTCCGCTGACTTTACTGAGCTAATATACATAAAACAGCAAAAACACTAATTGGGATGTCGAGTAGATGTGACTCCTCAGGTATAATCCCAGTAAATAAATGGACTATAGAAGGGTCTCCCTCTGGACAGTCTTGGTATTGTTGGCACTAGGCCAGTTTTTCAGTCTGTCCCTTGCACCCACCCCACCCATGCCTTTTTTAAAATCTTTTTCATTCTCCTCAAAGCTGATCTGCTCTACATTTGCCATTATTGCCTGCCTGCCATTTACATGGCATATCAGAGGCGGGCGATAGATGCCCTTTACCCCTCTGTCTCCTCCTCCTTCTCACACCCCTCTCATCTTGCACCAGATTCCGCGCCCACTTTGCCCCAGAGTTCTCTAAAGGGTCCAGGTGGCATGTTGTCAGGACAGGACAAAGAAACTCAGCGAATGCAACAAAAAAAGCCTTGAAAATGAAGATGCACATCTCAGATCAAGCTTGGTGCACTTCCCACATCCACATACTAGGTGTTGTTGTTGTTGTTCCATCTCTCTCCTTCCCCTGGATAGTTTTGAGATCAAAGGCTAAGACGTAAACCCTCCTCCAACCTTGGAACTTCCTTGGCTTGTGGGGTAATCACAGGACTCTGGTATGTGTCTTAAACCCATACAGTCTCACATGCACACACGCACACATACACACACACACACACACACACACAAACAGAAATGTACATGGATGCTGCAGAGTTTTTCCTCCCAGAGCTCTCTGCCACCGCGTCTGCCCGCTGCCTCGGAGGAACTGGGAATACAATGGGATCTAGCAGGGACTTCCTCACAGTTAAATACGCTGGATTTAATTTGCACGTGCACTCTGCAGTTGTTTGAGGCTTGAGGAAAGTGAATAATCAATTGAGTATTGATTTCTTGTACGATTTTGTAAATTTCAAAGGCAAAGACAAAGAGGGTAGCTTAAGGAGAGTCGCTACGAGTAAGAGGAGCCGCAAATTAGCCAATAAACACAGACAGCGGAATAAACGAAGGCGAATGAATGAACGAACCGTTCGTCTCTTCAATTCGCTTCAATCTTTCATTTGTTTTTTTCATTGTTTCTAGTCCCTCCTTCAGAGGAAGTAACACTGAGTGCAACAATGGCTTTCTATGGAGATGAAGAGATGGCAAATGGGCAAATAAGAGTAAAAAGCAAAAGCTGCAAGAGGAGATATAGTGACAGGAGGACATGGTAATTAGGGAGTCTGCTACACACAAGTCATCATTATGGGAAGTATGCAAATTAACTGGCTGCCTCTTTTCTCTTTGTCATGGATCAGAAGGCAAGAGCTGCAGAGAAGAATTAAGAGATATTATTCTACCAAAGAAGCGGCTGGTATATGCAAACGAGACAGACGAGGAAGAGGAAGAGAGGGAAGAAGACTTTTTAACCCCAGAGATTTGCATTGGAGTTCGCTACAACAGATAATGTAATAAAATCACAAAAACTAGACTTTTCCTGATACCGTAGGAGATGTAAATGGGAAAATGCGAACGAAAAAACGACAATCAGACATGCACCTTGATTCCCTGTTATGCCCATCTGCGCATATTGATGGGATGCTCCGTGGATGATAATTACCTTTTGGAATATAGAATCGCTAAATGAGCCTAGGAACGAAGGAACAAGAGGAAAAGACAAAAAAGAGAAGGAGTGGAGGTATGCAAAAGGCGCTAATGACATTCAGAGTCCTGAGTGTGTCATCTGCATGATGACAACGGCCAATTATAAAGAACCATTCGCTCTCTGGCACAGATAAGTAGGAGAAAAAGGAAAATGGCTGAAGAGGAGGGGTAAGCGAAAAGAACTTCCCCGTCGCTTTCTTCTTAATTTTCCGTTAATATTGGCCGATTCTGCACATTGTGGATATACAGTAATGAAGAATGGCAGTAATGATGCAAGTTGGAAAAAAACAGACAACCTTTTCTTGCTATGTCCGTTAAAAGAAATAAAGGCCACAAAAGATGAGAGTATCCATCCAGGAAAGATTTATGGCTTCTTTGAGTGGTATTCCATTGCTACGTCGCTCATCTTGACTTTTGTTCGGATGGTACCCGCTCTGGCACCAACCATCGCCCTGATGAGCCAAAGAATACGTTGGAAAATATATGCAAACGTGGCAGCATCTTCCGCAAAACCGCCTTCTCCCTTTCCTCATCACACTACAGAATGCCTCCCCGTAACCGTTTTGCATATTCGCATGCCGCCCCGCCTGCCACAAAGGACTAAACAGTGTTATGCAAAACAGTCTGGTATCCCCACTTACATAGCGATGAGACGCACAGTGTGAGAAAGTGGGGAGAAGGAGGGGGGGCGGGAGTTATGAAGGAGGTAAAACACGACGGGGGGCCTAGACGACAAGAACACACTGTGAGGTGGGGGGATTGGGCCACAGGGGAGCTTGTTGGCACTAAAAAGGGGCACGTGTGCTGATACCACTCCTACTGTGTGATGACAGAAAGAGGCAGGCGTGGGAAAAACAGAGAAGGGGAGGGGAGAAAAGGGAAAAGGAGGATGAGGGCATGTTGGCACTAAAAGGGGGCACGTGTTGCTGGAGGAGGAGCAACATGGGTGGGCAAGGTGCAGTGGGAGGTGTAGCGAAATAAGAGGTTAGATGGGGACGCGCCAAGGGGTGGGTACTAAGCATGATCTAAGATGAAGGGTTTGCAGAATTAGGAACACCTGCATTGAAGAAGAATTTTGTTCCATTAAAATTCAAGACACGCGCATCTCTTATCAGATACCAACAGAATATGTTAGGGTCATTTGGCTGCCATGCCTTCATCAAATCATGGTAAATTTCACATAAAATCCACAGAACTATAAGGGTTCAATTTCTGTCTGTGCTGAAAGTTGAATTAAATATTTTTGAAGCTTAGTTCTGTAAAATGTGTATAAATGTCTAAAAATCTGTCTGCTTGTTATTGTAAAACAGTTTACTGTTAAAACAAAATACTGTAAAACTAAAATATGAAATGACGACAAATGAAAACACTTCTCCACATCTTCTAAGCCTAATTTATGTCTGCACACAGCTTTACTGTATTAAAGACTGTTTTATGGGTGTAGCAGTTCTTAGTAAATGTATTTGCTCTTCACCAGGGGTGTCAAATTCCAGTCCTTAAGGTGGGGTGTCCAGCAACTTCTAGATGTGTTCATAATCCAATTGGCTGCATTGTATCCTCACCATATTATCCAGTTTTACATAGTCCTGCTAGTGACCTAATTGTCTGGTTCAGGTGTGTTGAAGCAGAGGTACCTGTTGAGGACTTTGGTCGGACCTGTGCTCTAGACTCTGTCTAGTCACTCGAGAAATTAATGTGAAACCACAAATGTATTGGAGGGACCATCCACTAACAAGTTCAGAGACTCATTTGTAGTGATCGGCTCTGTATCAATTAATAATTTGTTCTTTTTTTGCCTAGCAACCTGTTTAACACGTGTTGTCTAATTTTGGATTGTTGATTTTGTTTATGTTTTTCTCAAGCACAGGGTATTTCCATAGGCTTTTGATAATATATCCAGAACAAGGCAGGAGCAAGGTTTAAGCAATATTTTGAAAAAAAAAACAACAAAAAAACAAAACAATTAATCTCCTTTTTTCGTTTTCACAAGTATAGTAAGATGTTTGCAAAAATATCATTTTTTTATGGTTCTGTAATTCTATGGTGGCCTTAAAGCAAAACATCAAACAAACAAACTGAAAAAAAACATTAAGAGTGCTCCATTTTTGTATTCACACAAATATAATAATGGGTTTATAGATCTTAAATAAAAAGAATCTCTCTTCAGTGTCTCATCATCAGATTCCCTTTTGACCAGTCTAAATATTTCCTGTTTTGAGCTAGAGATTATCAAATGCAGTCATCTTTTTTTATTAATAAAATAAAATAAAATAAAAAAGGAAACTAGTCCTTTTGTTCAGCGGTAACAGGAAGCTACAAATCAGATGTCATCATTAGCAATGTTAGCAGATGGTAAGCCAGCTGTAGTGTCTCACAGTACTTATACATCAATCATAGCTTGTTTGTTACACTGTTACTGTTTCGTTTTTCTGCTAAGTACCCAAACCACTATAACAAAAATGACTTCAGGTGGTGGAGAATTTTTCAATGCTTTGTAGCTGGATGTTGTCGGCCAGCTCAGCACTTCAGGAGCTGCTTCCTTTCTCACTTCAAAATAAGAGTCTCAAACTTAGATACAACAGGGTGTCAAAACACTGATCTTGAAATCAAAAGTTCATAGTAGCCTCATATCTTACACTTTAACAGATGAACTGCAATACTACAAGGTCATATTACCCCACTAGAAATAAATATCTGCCTCAAGCTTCTCATTGACAGACGAATAAGAATTAACATGTTATGAGAAATGGAACCAAACAATAAATGGGTTGGTCATCATCTACTGTAGATCATGTCTTGCTAATGTCCAGGCTCATGTTATGTTGAATCTTGACCTTGGTGACAACTGTGCAAAACGGGTTTTGACTTCAGCGAGAAGTTCAAGTTCATTATCTTAAAGTCATCCAGTGGCAAGACAATTTGATTAATTTCACATTCTGTTCTAGTTCAAGAGCGATAGTAGTTTCACATGTCCTACTTCAGATGCAAGCCTATACCTTTTACGCTTGCTAAGTGAATCATCTGTCGCACTATCGAATTACCCTCAACAGAGACCAAAGGTTACTCAAAGGCCTTTTAGTCATCCACGCTGGTATGCCAGCTAATTTACAGCAGACTCATTAGACCAGCATTAAACACAATTTCCTGTCGACAAATTTAATTTGGCAGAAAAATCATTACCATGGCAATAATAAACAAGCTTCTATAGTAGTGGCTAATGGCAATTTGAGTAACCTAATGTGGTCAGAAACAACCCGTAATAGCAACAGTGACTTGAAAGACTATGATCAAAGTTAAGTTTAAGATGGATGCTGACATGATGTGTATTACTATAACTTTGTAGTTTTTATTTCTTTCTCCTTCTTTCTGTTTTTGCTTCTTAAGCTTTGTCTTGTGCCTGGACACTGACAGAGGAAATATAATGTTTCATAACTGTCAGTGCACAGGGTTGTGTGTAGCCTGGGGTTACTGTGCTGAACAATAAACCATAATTTGATAGATGAGAAATTACAGTGGTCCATCTACTGTGCAGGGCCTTCACCCCAGGCAACACAATACAGCTTTAGATGATGTGTCACACATCTCCAACAAAAGCAGAAAAATGAAATTATGCTTTCATACTTTGTTAACGATGTCTTCCATTGTTTTGAATATAGCAGCTTTGTTTGTTTTATGTAAATATTCTAATATAAATGGGAGGGCTCTTACTGGCACCGCTGATTATTGATGGGTGTCTGTCCTTTAAAGCACCTTAAATGACAGTATGAAACATGCTGGAAGGAATAATTGCTTTCAGTTCATGTGGTGCATTCATTGGTTAGTAACACTGATGATTAATATTTAACAGACACTCAAGACATAGCTCTTTTTTCTTCCACATGAGGAAAACCACCATTGATTAGACATACACCATATAGATCATAGGTAGCAAGTCCACCTCTGTAAGCCAATGCTTTGGACATTACCAAATGTAGATCTCTTGGAGTGTGGCATGGGTTTGCAGTGGTGCAGGTTGGAAATGATGTGTTCTCTGTAATATTGTGGATGTGAAGTACTTCGACCAACTATTCGTACCCCCTGGAGCATGCTCCTGTGCAGTATCATTTGTGTCAAGCATACAGGACTCATTTGACTTAGTCCCATAGTGAGTGATTGGCAGTCATGCAAACATAATGGTTGAGATCCCTTTGAAGTGCCTGAGTGTAAATTAGTGGGCAGGATTAATAGAATGCATAATATGGAACGTTTTAAGTGCTAGTATTTAACATGGAAGCCACTACTACAGCAGTGAATGGAGTGATGGACAGGTGGTTTTCACCCTTGGAGTATAAGCTGTTGTGTGATGGTTCTTTTTACAGTCTCTATATTTCACAAATAAATTAATTCAAATCAAACTAAAGTCAAGTCTTGTTAGTATTGGATTATGTACAGTGGCTTAAAGGTATTCATACCCCTTCTGTCACAGTGCAACTACACATTTCAAAGGGTTTTATTGTGATTTTGTGATAGAACAACACAAAGTAGCATATGCGTTAAGTTGATGGGTAATGACGTATGGTTTTAAAGGTTTTCACAAATAAAATTCCAAAAACGATGGCCGGTGTCAGCCCCCTTCACTCTGATACTCCAAAATAAAGTTAAGTCCAAAAAAATGCCTTCAAAGCCACTTGATGTATAAATGTAGCCAACGTGTGTACATGTACAGAGGTTTTGAAGTAAAGATCAATGAACAAGTGGCATTCTGGAGTCTATGCAAAAACAGACAGATCAGGGATAAAGTTGTAGAGAAGTTTACAATAGGATTAGGTCATAAACCAATATTTTAACTATCCTCATTCAGTTGGTCAGTAAATAATTGAAAGTGGTATAGGACAACTGAAAAATTACCAAGATCCACATATACTAACAAGCTGGACTAGGAGTGCATTATTTAGAGAAGCAGCCAAGAGGCCCAAGATAACCTTAAACGACTTTTAGAAATCCACATCGAAGGTTGGATAGTCTGACAGGACACCTCTTTGCCATGTAGTCCACAAATCTGCCTTTTATGAAAGAATTGTCTAATCAAAGTCCAGACCTAAATCCAGTTGATGATATGTGACTTAACTTTGAATTAGATGTTCCCTGTTGCTCTCCATCCAGACTGGGTAGGCTGAAGCAATGGACAAATAATTTGACTCTCAAGATGAGCAAACTTGGTGGAGACATACACCAAAAGAGTTATAGATGTAGCTGCAGCAAAAGGTGCTTCAACAAACCATTGAGTCAGGAGGCTGAATGCAAATTAACCATGAAGATGTAAAATGGTTCAAGGGGTATGAATGTTTTCGCAAGGCACTGGAGAGTCCAAAATAAAGAGCAGTTCTTTGGTTTGATGTAACAGAATAAAGTCAACAAACTTATGAAAAAAGTACAGCCTCTCACTCAAGGCACTGCTAATATTACATTTGAATACCTGTTCATTAGTGAGTTAATAAAGAAGATGCATATGTAGGATGCTAGTTAAGAGAATTAAGATGTGTGTTAACTTGATGTTGGGTAAATGATAACGATTACTGTATAATCTTTCAGTTAAAACAGTTATTCACAAGGAACAAAATGTTTTTTTCAGCAACATCACCTCAAGTTTAGACCATGCAGCTCTGCAACACACTGCAAGAAATCTGTGCTGCCTCTCAGTTTCTAGACTTTTAGGTTAAATTCCTAAATCATACAATGTTTAAAAGAGTTTAGGAAAAAGGCATGCTAACGACTGCTTGTTTTAAAGTACTGAAGTTACAAACTAGGCAACACTAGCCTTCATTTGCAATGTCCCATTTGGTGATAACCAAGCTCAGATTATCAACCAAAATTCATACCAAGTACCTAGAAACGTATTTAATGCACTGCTGACTTTGCAGGTTTTCCCACTTGCAAACCATGTAGAAGTCATTAATTTTTTATCATAGGTATTCTTCAACTGTGCGTAGCAGATTCTAAAACAAAAATCCAGAAAATACCATTAAAGTAAATAATTAGCATATTATTGCATGAAACAAGTCTTTCATACATCAGAAAAACAAAACATATATCAGACGTTTCCTGCAGTTCTTGACGAGGTTTGAACACACTGCAGCAGGGATTTTGGACCACTCCTCCATACAGATATTCTCCAAATCCTTCAGGTTTCAGGGCTGTCCCTGGGCAATACAGACCTTCAGCTCCCTCCAAAGATTTTCAACTGGGTTTAGGTCTGGAGACTGGCTAGGTCACACCAGGACCTTGAGATGCTTCTTACGGAGTCACTCCTTAGTTGGAGTGACTCCTGATCATCCAAGTGGCCATTTGCAAACTTCAGACAAGCCTGGACATGTGCTGGCTTGAGCAGGCGGACCTTGCATGTGCTGCAGGATTTTAATCCATTGAGGCGTAGTGTGTTACTAATGCTCTTCTTTAAGACTGTGGTCCCAGCTCTCTTCAGGTCATTGACTAGGTCCTGCCATGTAGTTCTGGGCTGATCCCTCACCTTCCTCATGATCATTGATGCCCCACGAAGTGAGATCTTGCATGGAGCCCCAGACCGAGGGAGATTGACTGTCATCCTGAACTTCTATTTTTTTATAATTGCGCCAACAGTTGTTGCCTTCTCACCAAGCTGCTTGGGTATTTTCCTGTAGCCCATCCCAGCCTTGTGCAGGTCTACTATTTTATCCCTGATGTCCTTACACAGCTCTCTGGTCTTGGACATTGTGGAGAGGTTGGAGTTTGTTTGACTGAGTGTGTGGACAGGTGTCTGTTATACAGATAACAAGTTCAAACAGGTGCAGTTAATACAGGTAATGAGTGGAGAACAGGAGGGCTTCTTAAAGAATAACTAACAGGCCTCTGAGACCGGGGATTCTCACTGGTTGAACAAATACTTATGTCATGCAATAAAATGCAAATGTATTACTTAAAAATCACACAATGTGATTTTTTTTATTTTTGTTTTACATTCCGTCACTTACAGTTGAATAGTGTCTCATAAAAGTTAAAGACTTCTACATGCTTTGCAAGTAGGAAAACCTACAAAATCGACAGTGTATCAAAAACGTGTTCTCCCCACTGTAGTCCTTGTGATTTGAGCTTGTTTTGGGAGCCATGAGACCTAAAGATCTTGCATCAATCAATGCATAAACTAAACTCCTCCCTATACCATAGTATACATAAGTAAGTATGATGGAAGAAGCTTAGATAAACCAGGTAATTTCAACTGAATATAATCCAAAATGGACCATCAAAATTAAAAAAAAAATGCTGTTCTAAAGGAAAGCTGTGACATTAAATGTCCCTGTCAAATCCTTGACCTCAAAATACAGTCGGAGGACTTCCAACATTTCTTTCTCAATGCATGCTAATAAACATCAATGAAACAAAGCACAACATTCTACAGAAGAGCATCCAGGCGTCACCCACAGTAATGTGAGTGACTGATATGGAAATACACAAAGCACATTTGGGGGTGTTATTGGTCCATAAGGTGGCCATAGAAGCTTGAAACATTTTGAATATTTATTTTATTAAATAAACAATGACACTGTAATTTTTTGGGTGCTCCTGTTTATCTGAGGGTGTATTTACCTTATTGTCAAACCTGATAAAGACCATGTGCTTTTTTTATTACATCCTGACTGTTAAACCCCTATAGAGTTGAAATAGGAAGTCCTTACATTTTACCCTGACTATTTATAAACCGTGCACCACTGTTGCCTTGCACCTAGAAGGTCCTGGGTTTGATTCCCAGCCGGGGGTCTTTCTGCATGGAGTTTGCATGTTCTCCCCATGCATGCGTGGGTTCTCACCGGGTGCTCCGACTTCCTCCCACAGTCCAAAGACATGCCTGTTAGGTTAATTGGTCACTCTAAATTGCCCTTAGGTGTATGAATGAGTGTGTGCATGGTTGTTTGAGTGTTGCCCTGCGATGGACTGGCGACCTGTCTAGGCTGTACCCCGCCTCCCCCTATAGACTGCTGGAGATAGGCACCAGCTTCCCCACGACCCACTATGGAATGAGGGTTAGAAAATGAATGACTGATTGACTGACTATTTATAAACGATGTGCCAGGACAGTTGGACTGTTAAGTGTATTAAACCTTTAATGCCTGTTTGAAAAGCATTGTCTGGTATCATATAGGCTAATGCAAGCGCTTTGTTCTGTTACATTGTGTGTCTGCTCAGATATCGGCAGCACTAAAGTTGATGAAGGAAACATTTTGTCCCTGTTTTTGAAGCTGGTGAAGCCCACATCCTCAGAAAATGATGTCATGTAAAATGAATGGCTTTTTTCTTCAGTAATTTTATGATCTTTGCACAAAACCCCATATGTTAACCCCCCTTCCTCCTCTCCTTATTTTAACAAGAGTGATATAATATATTTTCAGTGAGAAGTTTTTCTCCTCATTTTGTTCTGGTTCATGGCCTTATGCAACGTTTATTGGATTGAAAGTTAGTCAGTGCAGCGAGACAAAAGGTAGAAAAAAATGCCAAACTCAAAAGTGAAGCTCTGGCATCGCTTTCCCTGTTGGTCTTTTTATTACAAATTGAGGCCATATCACTGTGGACAGAGAGCAGGGGTCGTGGGGCAGATTTATCTGTGATTTAAAGCAGCAGTACGTAGCACAGCATTTATGATCAGAACCGTGTCTGTGTCTGACAATTAATGTGACTTCAGTCGGTTTTATGGCCGTATTCATGCAGGGACTGCGTTTCATAGCGATGATAGTAGACAGAGTGAACATAAATAAGAATATACATATGTGAAATCCATAAAGGGTTACCGAATGGTTTATATGGGGATGGGAAGTTTGGGTGGAAGAGTTCATCTTCCACATCTGAATTGCCACAGCAGTAGTAGGACAGCTGTGGGGTTTGTAAATTGTACTGCTTTACATGTGTCTGGATTCTATCAACCGAAAAGGGCTAAAATGATTCATATTAGTTTTTTTTCCCTTTAAATTACATTTCAATTAAAAAAAAAAGCTATTGCCATGAGACCTCCAGAAATTACAATTCCCAAATATTTTTCATCAGGGAAAAGTATTCATCATGAAGAAATAATTGTGTCAGCATGTGTTTTGTGATAAAGTGTAGGTTAATACAATAGTCTTTGGGTATGAAGATTAGTGATTCAAATTTAACAGCCAGTATAAATATTTGAAAGTCTCTTTTTGAAGCAGGAAGCAGTTCTTGAGTTGTTGCCACTTTGTGTGGCAGAGTCAGCTAATAAAGACTGCTCCTCGTTTGGCTAACCATTTGCCTTTAATGATGCTGAAGTTGGCATCTGCTTTGACACATTTTGTCAGACTAAACACAGGTTTTGAAGAACTTTTGAATGACTCTGAACCACATTTGATCATCTCTACTTTAAAATCTAATGTACCTGGACTGATCAACTCAGAGCTGGATAATGCTACACTTAACCGAGATCGTTGAATCAATTTGTAAACACACAAAAGTGAGCATTTTGGTGCAATTTTAGCATCCGGATCACCTTAGTATTATACAATCATTAAAACTGCAAAATATGGACTTGTTAACCGTGGACTGAATTCAGATTATTTAAAAGCTTGTGATTCATGCAACATTTACTATAGTTGTGAAAGTAAGAAAGAGAAGATTGTTAGTTTTCACAGACATCTTGATAGTGTCTTGTCTTGTAAGCTGATTGTGTCATCACATCCTTAACAGAAGTATTCCAGCAGGGACAGGACAAGCTAATGTGTTATTAGAAAGCTGTTAACAAATTTTAGGACCTTTAGGCCTCACATTTTAATACACATTAAACTTAGCAAATAGCTTAAATTGCTGAGCAAAAGTTTGGCTAAAATTCCACAATATATCTTTTTATCATTTCAAAATAGTTTGCATGGATCACTTCTCTACAACAGCTTTATTACAAAGTTTAAGGAAGGATTATAAAATATTATAAAACACAAGAACAGTGAAGGTGATGAATTTTTTTCTTTTTTGTTTGTGAGACTTTTGAATGCTAAAGGACTGGATACAGTGTGGATGCAGTCTTTTAGCATTCTGAGATTATTGTTCAGTCAACATGACAATATTCTGCCTCTCTGTCCCCCCCTCCCTCCTCTCTAACCATCAGCTGCACCATCCACCTTTCATCAGGCCAGACCATTGATCCTCCACCTGGCAGGGGGTCCTTTCAGTATGCAGCCTAATGTTCTCATTATGTTTCCTGCTTGCTCCCTCTGCTGATGACTGGCTGATTACCATCTCATTAAGAAGCATGGCCAGGCAGGGGAGAGAAGGACCTGTCACAGTTTAAAGAGCTCATCAGAGCACAGAAATAATACAAGCTGGAGACTTGCTTCATGTCTAATGGTACCTGAAGGGAAATTATTTCTTTATAGACAAAATGGCCAGGAAAAAGCCTGACTGTAAAATATGAGAAGCAGTTATTGGAAATGTAACTTTTTTGTTGTACAAACTGTTCATCTTTCAAAGATTTTACACTGGATATTCTTGGACTCAAAGGTAGTCAGTTTCATCCAAATACATACGAGGTGGATTATATTCATAAGTCTAAATTAAGATACTCTCAAATGAAAAATGGTGGCTAATCAAAAACAGTCATCATTAGAGATCAACCTATTTTTTTCTGAAACAGCCAGTGCTGTAGCCTTAAAAACCAGTCTGCCTTGATACTCTGTGAAAAATTACAACATTACTAAAACACATTTTTATATACTCCGGGCTGCTAAAGAGCTTTTTTGCCTCTGTAATGTTGTGGATATTAAAGTACTTTAATTCACCTAGTCTTTTTCAAGGTTTATGGAAGAATCGTTTTTGACACTTGCATGTTTGTGTGTCTATGTGTGCGCAATTGCATCTTTATTCCTTCATCAATGTGTGTTGGGTTTAGGGGGAGGTTCGGGGGGTGGGGTGGGGGGGTGGGGGGTGGGGGGGGGGCGGCGTGGGTGCTGAAACCCCAAGGTAATCTGAGGCACAAAGGCAATGTCATTATAGACATGGGAGGACATTATTCTAAAATGGCAAGTGATGCAGTGCTGAGACAGTAGATAAGGTGAAAAGGAGAAAATGTGGAGAAAAGAGAAAAGGAGACACTGAACACTTGAATTTGTCACAGACAGATAAAAACAGGCCAGGCAGGAGGATGCTTCGATAGGGGTGTTGTTTTTTTTTTCTCTTTCTCTCTTTTTCTTTTATTCATCCGTCGTTCCCCGAATCTCTGCCTCCTCTCTTCCTGCTCTCATCCTATTTTTGAGGTTTATCTGACGTACAATGAATGCTGCAATTTTATCTGAATAGACAAAGCAGCAGTGACATGCTGCTTCATTCTGATGATTGACCTTGAAGTAGACGAAAGGAAAGGAAATGAAATGAAAAAAAGGAAAGGAATTCCATATAAAAATAGTAAAAAAGAGTAACACAGAAGTCCATTTCAAATTAATTTATTCAGTTTAGTTTATATTAGGTCCACTTCAGATCCAGTCACACACAATCCAATTAATTTAATCATTTTACATTCAGTCCAATTATAATGCAGCTCAAAAAATGTCAAAAGTGGGAAGGAAAAATTGATAGATTCAAACTATATGTAGACCATTTTGTTATCCATTTAACTTTACACAATCAGCAAAGAACGACATGTAGCCTAATGTTTCTCAGGAAATCTCTAACCCAAAGGCCCAGGCTGTTGCTGAACATTAGGTCATATATGGACTTCAGGTGGATGAGACTGGACGATGTTGAAACCTAAGAAATCTATAAATGTGATGTGGATTCTGGTGTTAGCTTTGTCTAGATGGTATTCTCAACACCTTGATTAGTTTAATTGGTAAACTCTTTGTGATCAAGGGAATGTGTCAGATGAGCTGTCAGTTCATTATTACAAGGTGCTCCATATATTTGCTGAGAAGAGGTGTGTGTCATGATTCTGCAGTTAGTCTGCATCATCTCTGTCTGCCTGCTCTGTGCTGCAGCTATTAGGAGGATTGATTTCACCTGCTCCTTCCCAGCCAGCTCCCTAATTACACCTCACCTGCTCTACCACAGACAAATAGTGCCAGATTTTCGAGAGCCTTTGTGTGAGTAGTGTCCAGCATTCCTTCCTTGTCTGCCTGCCTGATCTGATCTCGGTTTTGCCTCACGGATTTTTCTGTCTTGCCTTGCGCATATCGGACACCTCACTGCCTTCGGGATTCTGGACACCGACCTTGCTTGTGCCTCCAGACTACCGCTCTCTGCCTCTACCTTGGATCCTGTCACTTGAATCTGCTTCCCCGGCTGTGACCCTGTTTTTGCCCCCTAACCACCGCACTGAGGAGCCGAAATTCACCTTCCGTATTCTCCCACTAATTCTGAAAAGGTTAGTGGCTTCACTCCTGAGTTTATTATTCTCAACCCTCTGCTCACCCACAAACCTATCTGTCTGCCCTCAGAGGTTCCTGACCCTGCCGCTGGTGGTGGTGTCCTGCCCAATGTTGCCCAGAGCTTTTAATAAACCTTTTGAATTTTATCTGCTGTGTCTGGCTGAAATTTATTCGCCAGCACAACAGTGGAGTACAGGCGAATGAGATTTTGGGTAAGTTACATAACCTGTCTTCTTCCAGCTCTTCTCAGACTCCGCAGCTCCCAGAGTCCTCCTCTCGGCCTGCTTTCCTTTAGCAACCACTAGACAGCCCTGTTTGGCACCTCCTGAACTATTTAAAGGCGATCGTGATCTTTGCAGAGCTTTTTTGACCCAGTGTGAAATTAACTTTGAGCTACAGCCCTTATCACTTCCCACCGAAAGATCTTTTAGCAGGCAGACCTAAGCAATGGGGCACCGCAGAGTGGAAAAACAGATCAGTTTCATGTCTCTCCTATGTTGCATTCGCTAAGACGCTAATAAGAATTTTTGACCCTGTTCTTCCTGAACGTGAGGCATCTTGAGGCTTACTGTCACTTAAGCAAGGCAACCAGAGTGTGGCGCAGTATTTCATTGATTTTGACCTGCTTGCTACTGATAGCCAGTGGAACCCTGAGTTCGTTCCCTGCTAACCTTGTGGTCTCCTCTGTCTGCCTTGGATGGTCATCACCTATCCAGAACCTATTCATCATTCAGTCCCCCCAATAAACTATTGTCCTAGGGGCTACCTGGTTGAGGAAACACAACCCAGATGTTGACTGGCAAAATAATGTCATAATGGGCTGGTCTAAATCCTGTTCTGCTTCTTGTTTATTTTCTGCCTGTTCTCCCCCTAGTCCAGTCAGGTCCATAGAATAGACCTACCCCGATCTGGCTAAAGTTCCCGTCAAATACCATGATCTTAAGGAGGCCAACTCTCGGGCTTCAACACTTCCACCTCACCGGCCATATTGTGCCATTGATCTCCTCCCAGAAACATCACCCCCTAGGGGGTGTCTTTATTCTCTGTCGGCCCCTGAGAATCTCGCCATGAGAACCTATGTGAAGGACTCTTTAAAAGCTGGCATCATCCGCCCTTCATCTTCTCCTGCTGGAGCTGGATTCTTTGTTGTGGGCAAGAAAGATGGTTTTCTCAGACCATGTATTGAGTACCGAGGTCTTAACGACATAGCAGTCAAGAATCGTTATCCTCTTCCTCTGATAAACTCTGCTTTTTAGAGCTTAGCCCCCTTATTCAGGGGGCTAAGCTCTTCACTAAGCTGGATCTCCGTAATGCCTATCACCTTGTCCGCATCAGAGAAGGGGATGAATGAAAGACCAATTTTAACACCCCTACTGGACATTACGAGTATCTCGTAATGCCGTTCGGTCTGACCAACGCTCCTGCAGTGTTTCAAGCATTGGTCAATGACGTTCTTAGAGATAAGGTGGGGCATTACTTTTATGTTTACCTTGACGACATCCTGATGTTCTCACACACTTTATAGTCCTATAAGCTTCATGTCCGTTCTGTCCTCCTTCACCAGAACCATCTTTTTGTGAAAGCTGAGAAGTGCGAGTTTCACCCAACCTCTAGCTCTTTTCTGGGGTTTGTGATCTCCCCTAACCAGGTCACCATGGATCCCACTAAGACCACAGCAGTTTCAGAGTGGCCCACTCCATCTGATAGAAAACAACTTTTACTGCTAACTTTTACCGTCGATTCATCCGAAACTCATCAGGTTGCCTCACCCCTCCATGCACTCACGTCTTCTAAGCTCTGTTTTGAGTGGAACGATCAGGCTGAAAAAGCATTCACCAGATTGAAGTCTCTTTTTACCACTGCACCTGTTCTTCCTACCCCTATCCCTAAAAAACTATTTATTATAGAGGTCGATGCATCAAACACTGGGGTAGGTGCCATTCTCAGTCAGAAAGCTGCAGATGGTCGTGTTCACCCCTGTGCGTTCTTTTCAAAGACCCTGTCCGTGGCTGAACGCAACTATGACATAGAAGATCGTGAACTGCTGGCTGTCAAACTCGCCTTGAAGGAATGAAGGCACTGGTTGGAAGGATCCAAGTAACCATTCATCGTGTGGACAGATCACAAAAATTTGGAGTACTTCAAGTCTGCTAAGAGACTCAACCCCAGATGGACGATTTAACTTCTCCTTGTCTTACAGACCTGGGACCAAGAACGTCAAACCAGATGTGTTTTCCAGGATTCATGAAAAGTCTGACTCTGCGACCAGTGGTGCGGAGGAATTCATCCTCCCAGATTCTGTCACCCTGGAATCAATAATACTTTGCAGATGGTCCAGTCTCAGTTCTGGTGGCGTACCCTGATCGAGGATGTCAAGGAGTTCATCTTGGCTTGTCATCAATGCAACCAAGCCAAGTCATCAAGACGCCCACCATCGAGGTTGTTGTGACCACTACCCATCCCGTCACGCCCTTGGTCTCACCTTGCAATGGACTTCATCACAGGTTTGCCCTCTTCTAATGGTCATAATGTCATTCGCACTACTATTGACAGGTTCTCGAAGATGGTCCCACCTGGTCCCTCCTCAAAACCTCCCCTCAGTGAAAGAGATGGGGGACATATTGGCCTGTGAGGTGTTTCGTCTCCATTGTCTCCCCACAGACATCGTTTCGGACAGAGGTCCTCAATCCATCTCACTCTTTTGTTTTCTCACGTTTTTGAGTTCTGCTCTATGTTCGGAGTTTCTGTCTTCTGGGTCTCATCCTCAATCTAATGGACAATCTGAAAGGGCAAACCAAGAGGTAGAGACCAAGCTCCATATCCTTTGCCACAATGATCCCACCAAGTGGTCGCACGACCTACCGTGGGTGGAGCACACCTCCAATTCACTCCCATCAAGCACCACTCATTTATCTCCCTTCTACATTGTTCATGGTTTCCAGCCACTGGTTTTCACCCTCCAAGAAAGGGAGGCCAATGTCCTGTCTGCTCATGCTGCTGCCATGAGGTGCCAATGAGTCTGGAGAAAAGCTAAAAGAACCATCATCACTATGTTTGAGGTGCAATCCAGACCTAATCATCGACGCACTCCTGCCCCAGAATACCAAGTTGGACAAAAGGTTTGGCTCTCCACTAGAGATCTACCCCTGAGAGTGAAGAGCAAGAAGTTGGCACCTTGTTTTGTGTGTCCTTTTCCCATATCCAAAGTGGTGAACCTGGTGGCAGTCCGTCTTAAGCTACCCTGCTCCATGAGGATTCACCCAACGTTTTATGTGTCACGAGTCAAGCCCTGCGTCACGTCCTGCATGGATTCTGGACATCGACCTTGCTCATGCCTCCTGACTACCACTCTCTGCCTCTCCCTCGGATCCTGTCACCTGTTACAGCTTCCCCGACTCTGACCCTGGTTTTGCCCAATAACTACCGCACTGAGGAGCCGAAATTCACCGTCCGTATTCTCCCACGGATTCTGAAAAGGTTAGTGGCTTCACTCCTGAGTTTGTTATTATTCTCAGCCCTCTGCTCAGCCACTAACCTATCTGTCTGCTCTCAGAGGTTCCTGACCCTGCCGCTGGTGGTGGTTTCCTGCCGAACATCGGCCAGACATTTTAATAAACCTTTTGAATTTTACCTGTTGTGTCTGGCTGAAATTTCAGGTCCTCAGAATCTCCCGTTACAGTGTGAGATGCTTCTAGTGTCGGGTATAGGTATAACGGTTACTGTGCCAGACAATAATGGTATGCATCAACATTGTGACTAACGGGGTGCTTGGGGCATTTGGTCCTCTAGCAGTGTGGGCCTAAGGGTTCATACCTAACGGTACAGCTGATTCTAGCCACCCTAAACCATCTGCATGATCAGAAAGGAAAGCGTAGGCTCTCAGCGCCTCAAATCAAAATCAGTTTAAAAAAATAAAAAAGTCTTTGAGCTATCATGAAATGTTGACTTTTCTTCTTGAATATGTTGGGTTTTCTTTTTAGTTTATGTGCATGGATGCAACAAATATGAACCTCCCTATAGACTTCAAAAAAAAGATCTAAAGAAGGCATGAAAAAATAAAGAAGGCAAAAATCTAAGAAGGCATGTGGATTTCAAAATAAATATTTCTATAGTTTTTCTAATTTTTATGATTATCAAGACCATTTTTTTCCACAGTAGAACAAAATTTAAAAAAAGGCGTTGAGAATGTCAAGTTTTAAGAAAACCAAAACAAAAGATTTTAGACTGTGCTGTCAATCTTTTCATCCTTCCAATACTAACGTAGCAGCTGTCTGATTGTACCTTGAGTATACGTGTTGATCTAAATACGCTTTGACACACCTAAATTCATAGTGAAGGGGTGCACATTGAACATGAAAAGGGCTTAAAGGCGGCCCACTGTTGGTAACTTCACTTGTGACGGAACATCACCCAAAGCACCGAAGAGGCCTCTGATCAAACAAATTAAAAGACATGCTCTGACGTCCCTTCAAAACCATTGGGTTATGCTGGAGAAATGAAGTAAAGGACACATAGAGCACTACATGTGTGTTGCAACTTGAATGACTTCGTTAAACTGTTTTTGTGCTTCTTTTTGATTTATTATTATAAATTTTAAGTTTGAGATGATGGCTAGGATTAATATTTCTGACAAAGCCAAATGACTTTTGTTGTTGTCATACACATTTTAACAAGGCATTAGTAAATATTTAGTTTATATTTAATTATTTTAAATATCTAATTGACGATACTTGGAGACTTAGAGAAGAGTTTTAAATAATATTTATGAAAATGTATTTAAAAAATGGTGGAAAACATTGAATAAAATCAATCTATTTCTGGTTTGCCCAATTATTTTTTGGGGGGAGGAATTTGAAGATTTTATTACCTTTCTGTTTTTTTTAAAGATCAAATGATTTGCAGAAATCTTGAATTGTCTTTATTCAGAATACACAACATGCTAGTGGTTAAAATACCTTATGTATGTTTTTTTTTCAATTTCTAACTCTTCAGACAGACAGAAGATAAGAAATGCATCTGCTAAGTTATGCATTACACCAACAATACAGTAAGAGATAGAGATATATGATGAATTATACTGTTTGTAAATAATGTTAATAGTTTTTGGAAAAACACAAATGCAGGAAAGACTTATAAGTCTGAAAATACCAACTTTTCAATAATGTGGAATTTATGGCATCATGAAAATTTTTTCTGCTTTCTCATATATGTAGGGCCCACTTTTAAAGAGTGGTCCAGTCAAACTCTGCACAAGAGCAAAGTGGTCTCTTTCCCGCTCCTAAAGTAAGATTAGAACTACAGTCCTTGGCCAAATTGAAGTAGATCAATGTCTGTTTGTCTGTTTGTCTTCCTGTCTGCCTGTCTGTCAGTCTGTCATCTGCCTGTCTGTATATGCCCATGCAGTAAAGTCATGGAGAATTTTGCACTTTCAATCCCTCCAAGTATTTACTCATAACATGTTAACACAATAATAGTATTTTTATTTCCAGATGCGTTCACCTGAACTCATAATGGGGCTATTACACCTGGTTAAAACTGATTACATCCTGCCATTAATCGAAACGTTAATTAAGTACCTCACCGAGCCTCCTTTGTGACAGGTGTGTGACTCTGTCCAGACAGTAATCTTTTAATCTCCTAATGTGAGAGGGAGCATAATCTCACATCTGGAAGTTCTACTACTCTACAATCACAGATTTGTGCTTAGCAGAACCCCCCCACCCCCATAGTCTTGGAGAAAGAAAATGACCAGCATTCAGCCCCCGCTAAACATGCAGACACAATCACATTTAAAAGGGATGAAATCTGTGTTAATTTCACATGACTTGCCCTTTCCAAACCAATTTGAGTTTTGCTCTGTTAGCTGATGTTGTCACATACTGTGACATGCATTTCCACAACAGATGGATTAATGTTTTTTCTTTTCTCTGTGTACTTTTCTTCCTTCTTTTTTTTTCAATCCTCCTTTTGCTCTCTGGCTCTTTTTCACTGGCTTGTAGGATTTCATCTAGACAGGTGCTTCCTGTCCGGACTTTGACATAAAATTAAACACAAGTCCAGATGTGAAAATTGTATGTCTATAAGCATGTGGCTGTGTGTCTGTCTAAGACAGGGGGTTAAGGGATTTTTTTGTATACAGCCTCGTCATTTTATCACAGCTGGGAGAAATAGAAATGAAAAGGAATTAAACACATCAGAAAAGAAGAAGGTGGCTAATAAAGAATGTGTCCATGAAAATGAAACTTTGTTGCAAATGCATTGAACTGCTTTGAACCCATTATTCTCCGAAACCAAACTCAAAGCAGAGATCGTGCTTTAGATTTACACAATTTCTGAGACTTCACATACATACCCAATAGATGAGACGGAGCACTTACATGAACACTGCAGCACTGTTACAGTACAGTCATATGTAATTGTTTCCATATCACAAGCATAAAACACTAAACTTTAAGTTGATTCCCAGCTAATAGCATCACAATGCATCTTTGACAGAATTATTAAATATTATCTATGAAAATAGGTTTTTTTTGTTGTTTCCTTACCTTTCTTGTCCTTGTCCTGAACAGAGAGGCTTGAGGCAGAAAGGAAGGAAAAGCAGCAGAAATAGTAAAGGTCATGAGTGATGGATGCTTTGTGTGTGTCTGTCATTCCCAATTACTGAACTTTGCCTTTAAAAGCGTCACTCAGATGCATTTCTCATTTCTGCCTCTTTGACTGATGAAGAGCAGACTCTGACTGGGGGCGCTGTGTGTTTTAAACACTGCCTCACTAGTCATTCAGTATTTACTTCAGATACGATCCACTGCAGCAACAGCTCCTGTTTTTTTAGTATTCTCTAAACCTTTCTTGATCTTGATTTTTTTCTTGATTTGTATTCATTCTAATGTTTCCTCATTAAGCGTTTCCCTGTGATAAGTTCTGTTACACTGCATTGCAAAGAAAATTAGGCTGCATGTCATGTTTCTTTGCTTATTAAAAGTGGTAAAATGTATAAATACAAAGACTTACAAAAGTTTCCATTCTCTTTAATTTTTTTCATTTTTGTGCTTTTAGAACCATAAACTTCTGAACATTTTTGGGGATTTTGTGTGGGTCACAGTAGTGAACACAGTAGTAGTGCATTTGCAGTTGTGAAGTTGAAGGGAAAAAAAATGAGTTCTGGCTGTATGTTTATTGTATTTGTTATGCTGGAAATTGAACAATAACCTGAGTCTCAAGTCTTTTGCAGCCTCTAAAGTTTTTTCTTGGATTGTCCAGTATTTAGCTCCATCAATCATGCAATTACTTCTAATCACCTTCCCTGTCTTGCCACAGCATTATGCTACCACCTCAAGTTTCAAGGTGGGAAAAATGTGTTCAGTGTGTTTTCCGCCACTCACAGCATTGTGCGGGTAGACCAAAAACCTTAATTTTGGCCTCGTCTGACCAGAGCGTCTTTATGGTTTATGGCAAACTTTCAATAATACCACCATTTTGCCCTCTTTTGTAACGGTGAGAATTAGCGCAAAACTAATAGTTGTTTTGTCTACAGATTATCTCACCTGAACTTTGGATATCTGCAGCTCCTCCAGAGTTACCAAGGGCCTCTTGGGTGCTTTGATAATTTATGCTGTCTTTGCTGAGCTGCCCAGTCTTGGTAGGTTTGCAACTGTGCCATACTCCTTCATTTTTCAGATGGATTAAGCAGTGCCCCATCAGATCTCCAAAGCTCGGGACATTGTTTTCTAGTTCAGTCATTGTTTCTAATCCAGAAACAGTGTCAGAGTAAGCAGAGGTTTCTGCAGCTGTATGGAGCAGGAAATAAATTCACAGTGCCTTCATCAAACTTATTGCCGTATACTATTGGTCAAATGACTGAATGATGACACCTGTTCCTCTCTTATGAAAAAGAAAGATTGGTTCCTTTTAAACATATGGGCTATACAAAACACTTTAATTCAATAATTTGCACAAAACCATTCTCAGATAATGAGATTTCACCTCTTTAGTTTCCCTCTTTTTTTGAGCTCCTTTCAGAATGAGCTGTTTTAGGGCTCTGTCACTTTAATGCAAATCAGCTGTATCTCACCACGCCCCCAACCAGCACCCGTCAAAACAAAACGAAACTTATCAGACAAAAAAAGTAGGGACTGCATTGTTCTTCAGTCTTAGTCTTCCTGCAATTCCTGACTTGTTCTGATGTTAGTTCTCAAAGCAGTCCCCGGTGAAGTGATTCACGAGTTTATTCTGAATCTTTGATTGAGTATATGAGTCAAAATCAAAGTAATAAATAAATGAGATAGATGAAATTCTCATAATGATTAATGCCATGTTATTTTAGAAACAGAAAGTATGTTTCTTTTATGTTTTACATGTAAGATATTATAACATTTTATGCTGTTTAGTTTTACATTTATGTGTTAAAACTGAGAAACCATGGAAGTTTTACTCAAGGTTTTCACACCACAAGAATGTTACACCAGCCAGTGACTATTGAGCATTGCAGATGAATCCTGTTGTATGTTTGGTCTTGCAGCAAATACATTTTGAACACTTGTAACCTGTTTTTAAAGGTTTTTGCCCTCACAGTTATTAATTCCTGAACACAAACTATTAAAAAGTTAAAACAATCCACAAATATTTAAATTCACAAATATATAAAATCGAAGGTATTGTATATATGACTGAAAACCACCTTAGAAGTTTAGTAAAAAAAAAATCTCTTAGAAGATAAAAGCTCTTTCCATTGATAGTTTACATTTTTTCAAGGAATTTTTCATCCACATGCTTAGATTCACATATCTTTATTTTTCTTTGTACATCTGTGTGTTTTTTTCCCCTCACTATCTGCTTGATAAAATGGTTAGAATGCTTTCATGGCCCTGTGGCTAACACAGTGGTGCTTGTAAACCCAACACATGTTGTCTTCTGCATTATTTTTAACAGCAAAGAAAGAGTGGAGGGACAGGTGTTAAGGCAGCCAGCTAGGTTAATCTCATCTGTGCTCTGTCAGCCTCCTCACAAAACTTAAAAAAGTGTCATGTTGGCTGGCTGTAACACCCTGACACTCAACAGACATAGGAAGAAGAGGTGGGAGGGTGGAGGAAGGGGGGTAAGCAGACAAGGAGAAAGACCAAGATAAATTAAAAAAGAAAGTCGGGAGAGACAATTGTTGATAAAGGCAACACAAATACATTGTAAAACAATCACAGAAACATTTGAAATCTCCAGCACCTTCATCACCCTTTCTGTTTCCACCCATTGACTATATTAAAATCATTCCCTGTTAATATATCTATTTTCTGCTCATGAAAAGCTCTGTATGTGTCACGATAAAGGTGGAGGTGGTTTGTGAGGTTGGCCGGAGCGGAATTTTACGAGACAAGCTGCGCTGATATATGGCCGTAGGAGACTCCATTAAAATGCTGGACCTGCGCCATTTGGGGAAAATGGAGGTCACTCTGGCTAAGGTCATGTGACATCTATAAAATCAAACTTTTCCCTAATATCTGGTCATATATCACCTCTTCCTTGTGTTTTTTTTCTATCCTATTCTCTTTTTCATATAATATTTGAATCCTAAAAAGGTAGGACCTAGTTGAGGATGATCGTTTTTCAAGGAGTGCAATAGGGGGAGCGCTGCAGGGTGTGTGTTTGTGTCTGTATGTAAGAGAGCTGGATGATGTTCAGGTTTTGATGAATGTTCCATATCAGATCTGCAGAGGAGCATAAGGAAAACAATCTGCTGTGATGTACTCTTAGAAAGACGAGAACAGGTGCGTAGAGTTGCGGTTGAGAGTCCATTTTTCCTTTTCTGTCATTTCACCTTCCCTTTCCTCCATCACTCCTTGCCCTGCTTGGATTGTGCTTTCATTTTCCCCTTTGGGTTACCCAATTAAAGTGACTTCATATTTTCTTCTCACTTACCTTACACATTTAATTGTCTCTGTACTCTTTATTTCTTCCAGCTTACATTTTGGCTATGATCTTAAACTTATCTGCTTAGTTTAACTCCAGCTCCTGTTTCAGCTCCTACTGCTCTGCCTACAAGCCTAAGGAAATATTCAATTTCTCTTCTCTACTTTCAATTTTCTCACTTGTTCTTGCATTCCTCATCTTTTTGTTTCTTTAAGCCAGAGCATGTGTCCTGTCTGTCTCCCCCGTTGTTCCCAGCTCCCTAGGGCATCTTTTCTAGGCTTCATTTGTTTGAGGGCTTTCTAATCTGGGGACTGGGACAACCTCGGTCTACCGTGCCCTCGTCAATCACCCCCACAGAGGAGCAGAGAGGAGCTGAAGAAGGAGTGGAGAGGAGGAAGAAGAGTAGAAGGTGATGGCATGATTAGTTATCTGTCCTCTCTCGCCAACCTTCCCTATTGCTAGCGACCACCACTCCTTTCATCTTTCGCATCTCTCACTCCTTGTATCTCTCCCACTGCAGTTCCTCTATCTGTCTTACCTTCTTATCTGACTTTCCCTTCTCCTCTCTCCTGCATGTGGAGCACCTGCATGTAGCACTAGCCACTGCTCTGTCCGTCCCCCTGTTTATTTGTCTGTCTGATTGTTTGACCTCAGCCCCAACGGTGGTCTCTTTTGTGTCAGCGGACAAATGAGGATGACCTTTTATTGTAAAACAGACACCTATTGAGAAGGATGAAACAGACAGTGTTTAAATTAACAACAGAGAAAAGAGGAAGAGGGAGGTCATTTCAAATGGAGGAAGGGAAGGAGAGAGAGTGGAAAGTTTTTGAAGTTGCAATAATTATAGAACAGTGTCTGCATCAAACTAGCATGGCTACTGTTCAATAATAAAGTCCCCTACCTGGCTGGCACCTATTGATGAACAGTGGTGGAACAGTGAGAAGCAGACCTCTTGAACGTGCCCTGGACCCATCAGTATGGGTGCATGAATAATAAATGGCATTGACAGTGGAGGCCATAAGAGTAGACAGAGTATTATTGCACATGAAGGTCCATTCTGATTTTGATTATTTTTATTCCAGGGGGCTCACAAAAGGCCAGGAGACCGTTGGTGAATATTCTAAAAGGGCACAGGGCTGAGATGGGCTTGATGGGAGGCTTTGATTTCTGGCTAATAGCCACTTCAAACAGGCTGGGTTGGCTCTGAGACAGGGGAGGAAGATGACACGGGGGCTAAAGGACAGAAAGACCAGACACCCACAGTAAGGGAGGCCGCACAAACACTAGACGAGCTGCCTTTCACACTATCAACGTCTAGCTCACGACAATATCCAGAAGTTAACTGGGCAAAAATATGAGTCACAGACAGCACGTAAACAACCAGGTGGTCAACAGATGGACCATGTGCATTAAAAATATTTCTTAAATTAGTTCAGAAATGCTTTATTAACTTCTACAATATGGCCTCTTTTTGTGATATTCGTCAGGACACATAGGAAAGATGAGGCCACGATATAAATTCTACAGTACCTTTCAAAGGTATTCATCACCTTTGTTCACATTTTGTGATGTTGCAAACATAAATTTCAATGTGTTTCAGTGTGTTTAGTGTCATTTATGTGACAATCTGGCGCAAGTGAAAGGAAAGGCATTGTTTTCAAAATTTTCAATTATGGCATGCATTTGTGTTCAGCAACCATGGGTCAATATTTTGTACTTTCATTGTAATTACAGCTACAAAGCTTTTGTAATATATCCTTAACCACCCTTAATAATTTAGAGGCTAAAATTTTGGCCAATTTTTCTGCTCAGTTGATTGGGATGGAGAGCATTTGTGAAGAGCAATTTTTAGAATTTTACAACAGATCCTAATTATTGGCAAGCATTTAGCCCCAATCATCTTCCCATCATCTCTGGCCAGTTTCCTTGTACATGCTGGAGAAAAGCATCTCCATAGCATGATGCTGCCAGCACCACGTCTTATGATGTAGGTGGTATGTTTATGGTGATGTGCAGTTGGTTTTCTGCCATACATGATGTTTGGTTTAAGGTTTGACCAAAAAGCTCACATGCAGCACTTTTCTTCCACATACTTGCTGTGTCTCCTACATATCTTGGGGAAAGCTGTAGATGGGACTTCTTGTGGTTTTCTTTCAGCAGAGGTTTTCTTCTTTCCACTCTTCCAATAAGGCTAGATTTGTGCAATTGTCCTGTTGACAGAATTTTCCACCAATATCTCTATGCTTCTCAGATTAAAGCACTCTGGACCAGGCCTGGCAGTTTAGCTCTACATCCATGTCTTGGCAGGTTTGCAGCTTTGCCATACTTCTAACCTTTTTTTAAATGCACTCAGCAATACTCCTTGAGATGTTCAAAGTTTGGGATATTTTTTTATAATATGACCTTCCTTTAAACTTCTCGACAACTTTATCCTGGACCCATCAGGCATGCACCCTGGTCTTTGTGATGCCTTTTCTTCTCTTGTGTTTTCTAACAAACCCCTGAGGCCTTTATAGAACAATTGTATGTACGTTATAATTAATTAATTTTTGGATACTAATTAAGTCTATCAAATTTCTTGTTTGAGTCACAAACTTGGCAATAAAGCAGATACTGATTCTGATTCTGAAGCAATTTATAAAGATAGTTGGTTGCCTGGGTTTTATTTTGGGGTACCAAAGTAAAGAACATGTAAATCATGTATCATTTTCATTCCAGTTCACAATTATGTGTTGCTTTAATTTGGTCAATCTCAAAAATTCCCAGCAATTACACTAACGTTTATGGTTGCAATTGGAAGGTGCTGGCTCTTTTCAAATCATTACAAACAGAATAGTAGATATGCAAACTGATGGCTTAAGGTTTGGAAGGAATAGATAAAACTGTGAGTTGAATTTAATTCTACAAAATTGATCTGCCTCACTTTAACAAATGTGTACCAGTTCTAATCCACTGGCTACCAAACACACAGACATTAGACGTTATAAATCTTGCTTAGGCTCTAGGTCCACCTCCTCTTTATCATTACAACTTCTCATTTATTTGCACAAAAAATACTAATAAATACACACACCTACACAGACTGGACTTGTTACACGATACAGTTAGCTCCTAAGCTTCAGTCCCAATCTTTTTTTTTCTTTTAATTACAAAGAATGAGTCTGGGTAGGTCACACTAAACAAATCAATATCTCAAAAAATATATATTCAAATTTGACCTAGAAAATAGAGCCGGTGCCCCTATTTTATCATTGATTTTTGATGCAAGGCAATTTAGTTTTGGAATATTTTTTTCTCTTTTTTAATATTTCTTTTATTTATTTGGGGCCAAACAGTACATAAATATTTACTCCAAAGATAAATCACAAGTTGGGAGAGAATGAGTATTGAGTGTGGAGGTAAGCATGTGTGCATGATCCAATATCCATCCAAAGAAAAGCTGTACATTGTCTCAGTAAAAAAGGCAATATAAATATAGGCATATTTATTAGAGGCAGGGTCAATATCATAAGTTGGATATGTTTTGTGCCTCTGAGGCTGCTTAGAGAGATGCTTTGAAATTGATGTTTTGTCTGGCATCCACCTCATTGTCTGATTACTATTTCATTTCTTACAGCAACCAGTTTAATTAATTTTTCAGATTCAATCAAGGTGGAACATCATTTCTTTCTGTTTTACTACATCTAAAACTGTAGAAACATTTATTTTAATGGTTTTTATTCTTTCTTTAAAAAACATAAAAAAACTGCACAGTTTGCGAAGCTTAACCTGCACACATTTTCCATACTATGCTGCCTTCCAGTCACCGCATATTTTCACCAGGGAGCTGCCCTGTACAACCACAGGCCTGTACTGTTGGTGATCGAGTGTCACTGGGGCTGCTGGGAGTCAAGTGCTACTTTAGACAAGCTATCCACTATAGTCAGCAGAAATCTCTTGGGGTAGGCACACAGTGGTGAAAACATTTAGAAGCACCTCACCCTCAGCTCCTATCTAACAAAGAAGTGCCAAAGAAATGAATACAGTCAGATGCAGGGATTTTTAGGAAGAAGAATGGATTCCCAACCCACATATTTTACCTTCACCAAGGCGTTAAGCTATTTTTACCCACTTGTAAAAGAGCATGTGTTAAGGTGTAAGACCATGTGTTAAAACATGTGTTAAAGCATAACTTAGTAACAAAGCCATGTTTGTCAGCAACCATTCCTGTCAAAGTTTGTTTCTGTGCAAATTTAAACTTTTACACAAATATAAAAAAATTCTGGAGCACACTTTAAGTTGTAGCTTTGCTGAAAGACATGATCTTTGCAGAATTCTATCTGATATCCAAGTCATTAGTCTTTTCATTGTTATAGTGACAAACAGTGAATTTTGCTTTAGGCCACCTACTGTATACACCAATGTCTGCTTCAGATTAACAGAAAAAAGAATTGTAAAACTATTCATATCACTTTTTTTTACCTACGTCTTTGAAGACTCAATAAACAACAGAAAAAGTTAAAACATGTGTTTTATATTTAACTCGGAAGTCATAAACAGACATAGTGAACAGCAACTTGTTTCTAGGAGTAGACTACAAGATTGAAAGCAACTTTTTCATTTGCTCAGGTGATGTCAATGAACTTGTAAAAAGATACTTGTTAGGTCTACTATCTATAATCTATCAGCATTTCTTAAACACAATCCATCTCACCCTCTGCAGTTTTTAGACTGGTCAGAATTTGTATATGTTGACAAATTCCTACAGAGCAACTCTGACCCCTTAAACGTTTTTACATTTTGTCAAGTTACAACCACAAGCATCAACATATTTAGCTGTGATTCTGTGTAACAGGCCATCACAAAGCAGTGCTTAAATGTAAAATGAAGGGAAAATAATGCATAGGTTTTAATTAATTAATTTAATTTTTATTAATAATTGTATTGATGCCCTTAAAAAATAAAATTCAGTGCAATCAAACGCCAATTTAAGAGTCCACTGTCTAATTTCTGATTTTTTTACATATTGTTAGGATATAAGAGAAAAAAACAATATGTCAAGAGCATAAATGAGTAAACATTTTAGTGAAAAATAGATTAGATTTGAGTAGATAAATCGTACTTATACTCACACTCCTCGTCTTCTGGTTCATCTGGAACTGGGTTGCGGGGGCAGCAGACTCATCAGAGATGCCCAGACTTTCCTCTCCCCTAGACAGCTCTTCTGGGGGGAGCACTAGGCATTCCCAGGCCAGCCGAGAGACATAGTCCCTCCAGAGTGTCCTGGGCTGTCCCCTGGGCCTCCTCTCAGTGGGACATGCCTGGAACACCTCCTGAGGGAGGCGTCCAGGAGGCATCCGATACAGATGCCCCAGCCACCTCAACTGACTCCTCTCGATGTGAAGGAGCAGTGACTTTACTTCGAGCTCCTCTCGGATAGCTGAGCTCCTCACCCTATTTCTAAGGGAGTGCCCGGCCACCCTGTGGAAGAAGCTCATTATAGCTGCTTGTATCCGAAATCTCGTTTACCAACTGATAAATCGAGAGCTACGCTTATTGGCTCAGCTCTTTCTTCACCACAATGGACCAGCACAGTATCCTCATTGACAGCATCCCTCACTGCCGGTGTCCACCACCGGGTTCGTGGATAGCTGCTGCGACAGGCACCCCAGACGATACTGCCACAGCTACAGACAGCAGTATCGACAATAGAGGCAGAGAACATGTTCTACTCGGACTCAATGTCTCCAACCTACCCAGAATCTGGTCAAAGCTCTCTCGGACATGGGAGTTGAATACATCCCTGGCCGAGGGCTCCACCAGCGGATCCAACTTACCAACAGGTGGTGTTCGGTGGACAGTTCAGCCCCTCTCTTCACCTGAGTGTCCAAGACCTGCGGCCGAAGATCCGAAGACACAACTACAAAGTCAATCATCGACTTCCTGTCTACGATGTCCTGGTGCCAAGTGCACTGATTAACACCATTATGCTTGAACATGGTGTTCATAATGGACAATCCGTGACTGACACTGAAGTTCAATAATAAAACATCACGTGGGTTCAGATCAGGGAGGCCATACCTCCAAATCACACCCCTCCAGCTGTCACTGTTATTTCCCACGTGGGGTTGAAGTCCCCCAGCAGAATGACGAAAGGACGGAGACCCTAAGAAGGCTGGGTACTGGGATGCGACCCTCCCATCCACCGGGGTAAACCCCAACATGAAACGGCTGTGCTGGGGGGCTAGATTAAAGGTAGATTAGGTAGATTGAATGCTGTTAAATAAACGAAACATAGAGGCTTTAGAGATTTTTTAAAGAATATTAGTGAACCTGTATCTTGAAGACCAAGGAACATGCCAGGTCAGCAACACAGTCCTTGTGCATTCATAGAAAAACTGTTGGTTTAACACTGCTATTTGTCATGTAACAAAATATTAAAATCTTTATGGGGTATGAACTGGATCCAGCTAAATGATTACCAGATTTAGAGGTGGTTTATGAAACATTATTTTCTAAGTAGACGTACAAATTTTCTTTTTTCTTTTTAAAAATAAGCAAATCTAAAAAGTCAGCTGTTTTAATAGGCCTTCCTGGTGTGTTTTGTCTCTCTACTTAGGCCTCTTAGACACACCTGTGTGTGTGTGTTGGTCCAGAGTTTTGTGTGAACATTTCTTTTTTCATGAGTAAGGAGATGAAGAGGATATAAGCCTGGATTAAGTTCTGGGGATGATTTTTATCCTTGCAGGGGGTCTCTAAACGGTAAGCAATGGATCCAAGGTGACCCTGTCTGGACACACATACACGCACAAACAGGCAATCATCATGCATTTGTGGTGGAACACACACCTACACAAATGCATATTAACCCGTACTCACAAAGGCATGACACGCAGGAGGAAAGAGTCTAGACTAAGCAGGCAATCATCTCATCCACTTACTCACAAAAGCGTGCACACACACATGGACATACAGGTGTGTATGATCCACCATTAGGGATTATATAGTGCTGATGTTACAAGTGTAAGACAGAAAAGATTGCTCTGCCAAAGCTTACTTCTCACTATCAAGGCACCAACACTAACAGCATTGTCACTAGGTAGAATCACACCTTTAATAGCTTCTACTTCCCTTTAATAATTTTTGGTTTTATCCCATAGAGTCAGACTTGTATATATCTAGAGAATGTAAGTGAATGACATACCATGAATGTGACAGAAATTTATCAAAAGGCATAGAAACTTGATTATTACTGAGAACTGAGTTATGAGTGACTTTATCCTCGGCTTCTTTACACTGTCAAAAAAAAGCAAATGAGGAGGTAAACAGCAAATATGAAACAGGGAAAGAAGGAATGATTTCCCTGCTGTCTTTGTTGTTTTTCATTCTCATACATGTAGAAGCCGTTTATTCTTTTTCTTTCTTTTTTGTGATATTATTCCAGTTTGGTGTTCATGTCTGAGGCGCTGATCAGATTTGGCCCATGAAAATGAGATTTCAAGGAACTCAGCTCACCCTGCAATGGTGAGCATGACCTCGTCTTTGTTTCTATGCGGACTCAGAGGCACACACCTGCATGTCGCATTCCCTTTGAAGCATATTCAACACAAAATCTCATCAGAGTTTATTAAGAAAGAAATTATTTTGTGAACAGAAGAACAATGCTACAAAGATAACAGGAACGTGGATAAAATATGCAACATGATGTAAAATGGCTGTTGGTTTTTAAAGACTTGGGTCTTTAGGCCTTGGCTCTTTCTTTGAGGTGGAAGTGCAGGTGTTAGGACTGATCTAAAGAGCAGACTCAAACTCTGGTTCTGTAACATGTTCACAAACAGTTTTCCTTTTGGGAATGTGAACTAGACTTGGTATAAGGTTGCAGAATATAGTAAATGTTTACAGCACTTTGGCAGTGTTCATCTCCCTTAAAATGTTCCTGTTTTGACACATCTCAACCACAGACTTCAGTCTATTTTATTGAGAATTGATAGAGCAACACAACATGGTGCATAACAGTGAAGTGAAAAGAAAAGGATGCTAGATTTTAAAAATATTTCACAAATAAAGCAAAAACGTGGTATGCATATGTATTTGGGACTGGACCATTCTAACATCAGTTTGGTTTTGTCTAAACCATTAAATTGTACCGCTGGCTCTGGAGTAAGTGTTCTTGTCCTCCTGGACCTGAATTGGAAGGTGAACCTTTCTCCCCCTTCTCAAGTATTTTGCTGCTTACAGGTTTTCTTTCATTATTGGCATTATTCTGCTCAATCCATCTCTAACCAGCTTCCATATCCCTGCTCAAGAAAATGTCATCCCTATAGCATGGTGTTTCCACCGCTTTGCTTCACAGTGATGTGCAGTGTTAGATTAACGCCACACATAGCATTTTGCATGTAAACCATAAAGTTTTATCTTGGGCTCATCTGACCAGAGCACCTTCTTTCACATGATAACGTTTCCCTTCGTTTCTACTGTTCTATCTCGTATTGTCTCTATTTTCCCCACTTTTTGCTGCTCTCTGTGTTGCCCTGCTCAGCTGGCAAAAAGTTCTGTTCCTTCACCTTGAAAAGTACCCCACCCTTCCACCAACAGGATCATTCCAAACAACTCTTTCATTCAGTGATGGTAATCAGACTGTCACACACTGACACACTCCCACATACACACCGTAATGGCAGTAAGTGATTAGCTTCACAGATGAGGGATCATTTTTGTCCATTTTCTGTGAAACCCTGATTGCTCCCAGCATTCATTAGTAAATCACAGAGGTCAAATGATTCAGTGGCAGCACTCACTCTTTTAAAACCACCTTGCGCAGTCCAAGAATAAAATGAGACTACAAATTAATAGACCTACCATACCCCAAGACTACTAGTTCAAAAAATGACTAGGAAGAGAGTGTTATTCATTTTAAAGGCCGTATGTCTATTTAGAACTTTAAAATAGTAAAACTACCTTTTCTTTTTAATTATCCTCGGAATTCAGTGGCACTTTTTCAGCAGTATCCATTTGTGGTGCTTAAGGATGTAAAGCGCTAGGGAGACATTTGAATGGCACCGTGTGTGGATGTATGATTGAAATGTGTATCCCTGGGCAGCTGGGGAGCCTTGTGTGATGGAGAGAGCCCGGCTTCATCATAGCCTCCACAGGAGACTAGATGATTCCAGAGTGTGGGAGACAGACAGAGACATAGAGACTGAGGGGGAGAGGGAGGGAGGAGAGACACCATACTGACAGTATGAATGATACATCATATGATTGTCTCGGACAGAGCTGTTCTCTCTGACTGCCTTTACTGCTCTCTCCAGCTGTCCTCCATTTCACAAGCCCTGTTGGACTGATTTATTGTACTCAACAAAACTGCAACAGACTAGACTTGGGTTCTGGTGGCCGTTAAGTTTGCAAACTTTTCTTCAGCAGAACAATTTTTTTTGAGGGGGGGTCAATATAATGATGTTTACCCCCAAAGGTTTTCTTAAGTCATGTTAAAACAGAAGTACTTGCTTCAAATGCTTAGTATCTTCAGTGAGATAATTTCCATCACGTATAACCCCTACCATAATTTTGTTTCCTTCTTGTTTATTTTAGGTTGACTTTGTGTTTTTTCTTTTTTGTCTTTGTGTTCTGGTCACAATCCAGATCAAAAGAAAACCAAACAGAGGTGACATGTTGAGGTATATCAGAGTGGAAAAGGTTGTTTTAACTACTACCAACATATCGATAACAATCAATAGCATCTGAAGAACGAAGCTTTTCCATTTCCTTTTCTCCCACTGCTCAACAAGCAAAGGGCTGCAATAAACACATGTCATCATTGGGATAACAAGAATGGTGTGTTTGTGGGATGTAGGTTACATTTCAAAGGTTTGAAAGGCCAGAGAAAGCTACTGTCTATGAATTATTGAGGAGCTAAGGGATACGATAGAGAGTGTGAGCAGCATTTACAGTTCAGAGCCGTGAAAGATGTCCAGCTCTCACTGCAAGGTTCTGTGGATGACCACGATGGGAAATCTATGTACACTAACCTTTCTTTATATGTGGTTTTATTGAAATTGACTGGTCGGGGGGACAGTATTTCATAAGAAGATGATGGAGGGAAAGCAGTCGCTTCTGACACCAGACCTATTCAACTCTTCAACTCAAAACCTGTGTTTGTGTGGTTTATAGATGATGAAACCTTGTAATCTGTGAAATACTTGTCCCCGGTTGCATCTCAAACTCCTCTTCAGCTTCTTTGTTTACTTTTATGGCTCATAGGAATTCTCACTTCTGATAGGTGTTTCTTTAACTATCATAGCTACGCAGCGGAGAGTTATTCAATTTTTACTTTGATAAAACAATTTTTTTCAGTTTTATGAGAGTATATGGAGTTCCCCCTAAACTCTGAAATATAACACATTATGGGCATAGGTACAAAAAAAATTGTATGGAAAGTGTTTGCTTTGGGCGAAAAGATCTGAAATTTTCACCACCATTTTGTACCTATTTTCTAAATTTGCCAATTTACTATAAATACTGACAATCATCAGAAACGACAACATATGGAACTGCAAAGAGGATTAGGTATAAACATCTCCCCTATCTCCAGCAGCCACGCCACTGAGGGAGGGCAGGTTGGCAAATAGGCTTTTCACATTTCAGACGCCACAATGTCACTCCATCTCACTGCGGCATCCATTACGCTCTACCTTGGGAATGAGAAGAGGTCCATGCTGAGAATCAGGGCAGAAAATGGCCGCCCGCCAGGAGGGGTAAAATGGCCAGCGTTATTATTCCGACTCCCCCCAGGGGGAATTGGCCTGAATATAGATATGCAACATTATAAAACCAGGTTATTATCTGGGTGCAGGGTAACGGCCTCTCGCCTGTCTCTCCCCAATGAAACTCACACATACACACTCTTAGACAGACACACACTGAGCATGCACACATATTAGAAAATTTAGTGTGGCATACTGTGATGATTGTAGTCTTTCTGGCGATTGAGGGATGTTTACCATTCTTGTTGCTGATGGTTTTTCTGTTTTCATAATATCACTGTTTTTGCCATGATTTCACTCTTCTTTCATTTACTGAAAATTAACATCAAGCTCCCCACCGTTCCTCTGTTTCCCTTTCCCTCAGCCACAATGTCATTTTATGGTGCAATGATATTTCCGATTGCAGTCAGAGATATAGCCATGCGCCTCATGTCAGTGAGCATTATTCACTTATGGCTTTCTTGGTTTAAAAAAAAATTTATTTCTTTTGTAATAAGATCATTGTTTGAGTGAATGCATTTCTGTTGCTGCTGTGTGTGCAGACTAAGGTTTATTTAATAGCTGTATGGATTATAACTGGTCACCATAACGGTGACATAGCTCTATTTTGAAATGTAAAACACACATACACACTGACAAATGGACATTTAATGTTATTTTTTGTATGCAGCACCATACTGACACAAGCTATTACAATTAGGCCCAAATCAGCTGTGCACTTCCTTCCATTTGAATATGTTGTCTTCCTTCTATCTGTGTTCTTACGATGTTTCTTTCTGCCCCTGTTCTAGATTCCTCCTCTGTTGATCTTTTCTACCTTTCTGTAGATTTGTCCTTACCTTCTGATGTTTTTCATACAGTCTAATAGCGTTCTCTTATTCCTCTTTCTCCTCCTCTTCTTTATCTGTTTATCTGACTTCTCCAGGTCTGCTCTAATTCCCTCCTTTATTCATGAACCTAACCTGCTGGTGTGGCGTGGCGAGAATGTATTTGTGTGTGTGTGTGTGTGTGTGTCTGTGTGCGTACACAAGAGCAGAGGCAGACAGTAAATAGGAATATGAATCTTTAAGGGCCTGCTGCTACTGTGGCTGAAATGACTTTTCAAAGCCACAGTGATTTTCCAAGAAGGATGTTGATGAGGACCAAAAAGCAAGAGAGGTTTGTGTGTGTGTGTGTGTGTGTGTGTGTGTGTGTGTGTGTATGTGTGTGCATCTCTAGCTTCAGATCTGTTTTGTCTCTGCATAAATATAGAGAAAGAAACCTTCCTGGTCTTTTCATCTTCAGATCCCAATTGTAAGTCTGCAATCCTTGTAACTTTATGATCCCTTTTTTAACCAAAAATCAACATTTGTTTAGTGTACTTTAGTGTTCTTTAGTAGCAATGGCTTCTATTGCCCACAAATGCAACATTCATTTTACTACTTTATCCATTCAAACCCTTTGAGCAAACGGTCGTTGATGAGAGAAATAAGGACAACTCTGTCACCTGTTTAAACCTGTAAAAGTAGATGTAAAGAGGTTAAAATACCTCTACATAAGGATGTTTATGGATGTCTAAATGTAGCTGAAAATTTGTTAGGGTTTTTTAAACCAAGCCCGACTTCTGACGTCTGTGTTTAGATTAAATTTGGACTGGATATATGAATCAACTGTGCTGATAAGAGATTGTGAAGCCACTTTCTGATCACCAATTAGATGAAGTTCCAATTAGATAACGTTCACCTGCAGATACTTTTAGCTGATTCTTACTTCTTGTTAAGAATTATAAGTAATATTTAAAGTTCATCAACATGTTTCTTGTTACTTGAATAAATATTAATGTTTTTGGGTGGCCCAGCCAGAGTCCGATATTAGGGTGATGGATAGGAGGCCTTCCAACCGCAAAGACTTGGAGTTAATCAAGATTTGCTGTCAAACAGTAATTATACGAAGGGGTCAACTGTGGTAATGCCGGTAATGCCAATTACAGATTTTTTAATTGATTGTTGAGATATTTATAAATAATTTCTGACATCCCATTTTTTAATATAATGTAAAAAATATTGAAACTCCTTTTGCATTATGTTATTGTATTTAGAAAGTCCAGTCTGATTTTCTATCAGAAACCTATTTGGTTGAATCAAAATAAGTTAAATTTTTAGTCTGCCATGGGTATGACTATTTGTTTGGGGATTAACTGTGTAAACAGCAAAACACTTTATCCATACTCTGGATAAACTGAAAATTAAACTGTCTCAACAAATACAATTTTTATGTTAACATTAAATTCAATTTCAATTCAGTTTATTTATATAGCACCAATTCACAACACGTCGTCTCAAGGCACTTCACAAAACTCCAATTAATCCTAACCATTGAACAGTGCAGTCAGATTCAGTTATTTATTCAAATTGGATAAAACGTTTTTCCAAGGAAAAAAAAACTTCATTTTAACAGGAAGAAACCTCCAGCAGAACCAGGCTGAGTGTGAACGGCTATCTGCCACGACCGACTGGGGGTTTGAGAGAACAGAGCAGAGACAAAAGGAGAACAAAGATGCACTGATCCAGGAGTCCTTTCTATGGGAAGGAAAAGTAAATATTAATGGATGTAGCTCCTTTAAGTCCTCATTTCACCTAGAAAGAAAGAACAGATAAACTTTGAGCCAGTTTTCAAGGTTAGAATCTGAAAGAGAGCACATAGAGTTAGTCACAGCAAAAGCTCAGTCAATCGCCATGTCTAGGAGAGAGAAAGGGTTAAACACTGAAAGAGAGGGCCATGTGGATCATCGGTAGAGGGTGAGCATTAAGTTGTTGCCAGCAGAAGCTTGGACGATGCCCCTCTCCAGAAAGGTGTCAGACAGAGTCATTATGTCCTCCAGCAGCCTAAGCCTATAGCAGCATAACTACAGAGATAGCTCAGGATAACCTAAGCCACTCTAACTATAAGCTTTATCAAAAAGGAAAGTTCTAAGCCTAGACTTAAAAGAGAAGTTTGTCCCCTCTAGAGCCCACTGATGGCCACTGTTATACTAAAAACCACAAAACGATGGAATACCTCTTTCTGTCAGATTGACCATAACTATTGGAAAAAAAGAGGGGGTCATAAGGTAGCAGAAAAAGGAGGGGGTTTTGCACCTCAACCATAAAATGAGCCGTTTAGGCTAAACCTGACTCCCCCCTTACTCCATCCAACAAGGGACAAGAATATGGGGGAAAATAAGGGAAGATAGCTCAGGATAACCCAAAACCCCTCTAACTATAAATTTTTCAAAAGGGAAAGTTTTAAGCCTAGCCTTTTTAAAAGTAGACAGGGTGTTCGCCTCACGGACTAAAACTGGGGGCTGGTTCCACAGGAGGGGAGCCTGATAACTAAAGAATCTGCCCCCATTCTATTTGAGACTCTAGGAACCACCAGTAAAACTGCAGTCTGAGAACGAAGTGCTCTGTTAGGAACGTATGGAACAATCAGATCTCTGATGTATGATGGGGCTAGATCATTAAGGGCTTTTTTGGAGAAGGAGAATTTTAAATTCTATTGGGGTTTAACGGGAGCCAATGAAGGGAAGCTAAAGTAGGGGAAATATGATCTCTCTTTTTTAATTTCATCAGAACTCTTGCTGCAGCATTTTGAATCAGCTGAAGGTTTTTAACTCCATTTTGGGGACATCCTGATAGTAAAAATTACAATAGTCCAGCTTTGAAGTAAAAATGCATGGACTAGTTTTTCAGCATGACTTTGGGACAGGATATTCTAATTTTTGGAATTTTCCGGAGATGAAAAAAGGGAAAAATCCCTGTTTAATATGGGATTTTAAATGACTTATCCTGGCAAAAAAAACCCAAGGTTTTTATTTTTTCCCCGGAGGTCAAATTTTAAACCATCCCCGGTTAAGTGATTGACTAAGCAGTTTCTTTTTAAAGACTCCGGTCCAAAGACGAAAATTTTCTTGTCTGAATTTAGAAGCAGAAAATTTAAGGTCATCCAAGTTTTTTTGTCTTCAAGACATGCTTGTAGCTATGAAACTAGTTGGGCTCATCAGGATTTATGGATAAGTAAAGCTGAGTATCATCAGCGTAACAGTGAAAATTTATTCTATGCTGCCGTAAAATTTTACTACTGGAAGAAAATATATATAGTAAGAGAATTGGCCCAAGTACTGAACCCTGCGGTACTCCACAATAACCCTGGAGTTTAAAGATGATTTATCATTGACATGAAAAAAACTGGAATCTGTCAGACAAATAAGATTTAAACCAGCCTAGTGCTGTTCCCCTGATCCCTACAGCATATTCCAGCCTTTCTAAGAGAATATTGTGATCGACTGTATCAAAAGCAGCACTGAGATCTAACAGAATCAGTACAGATACAAGTCCATTATCTGAGGCTAGGAGAATATCATTAGTGACTTTCAGCAGAGCTGTTTCAGTGCTATGATGGGCTCGGAAGCCTGACTGAGACTCTTCAAAAGGTCTTCTTTGTGAAAATGCTCACACATTTGATTAGCAACTATTTTCTCAAGAATTTTAGATAAAAAATGGAAATGGATATAGGTCTGTAAATTTTTTAAGTCATCTCGATCAAGTGAAGGTTTCTTAACAAAAGGTTTAATTACAGCTACCTTAAAAGCTTGTGGTACATATCCATTTACTAAGATAAATTAATCATATCTAAAATGGGTGGGGAATCAGAGGAGACACTTCCTTAAATAATTTGGTTGGGATTGGGTCTAACATACAAGTTAAAAGGTTTTAGATGAAGCTAATATTTCTGAAACTCAGGAAGCTCCACAGGATCAAAGCAGCCCCAAGCACAGATCAGTTTTTTCACTTTTTACTTTTCAAGTTGTTTTCACTTGCTGAGGATGAAATTAATCATCTTCGGGGTATATTCAAAAGATTTTATTTTAAAAAGAATCAATTTTTTTTAAGAAAAAACCCCAATAAAAAATGACTGCTAAGAGCTAAGGGGAAAAGGGATAAGGGGGGCTCAAACAGAGCTATGACTCTGTGTAAGTTTAGCCAACCCTTATAAAGAGAAACCTAGGATTATTCCCCTTGTTCTCTTCTATTAATGATGAGAAATAAGCTGTTCTGGCTTGGCGAAGTGTCTTTTTATACCACAGTAAACTATTTTTATCAGAGGAGTAACTCTGATAAAGAGCAGCTCTTCTTTCTAGGAATCTGGCCGAATTTATTAGTTCTCCAAACCTCTGAAAAACCCAGGTTCAGACCCAGAAAGCAGGGTTTTTCGTAGTTTAACACCCCTCGGCAGCTTCTGTACTGCCTACCCCCCAATTACCCTATTAAAAAGGGGTCTCGCCCACGGCCCAAAAAATTGAATAGATTTAAAAAAAATCTAAAAAAGAGGAAAATCAGGAAAATTCATAAAAAAAAAACCCCACAACTCAGACTAAAAATAAAAAAAAAACAATTAAATGTGGGCCTTACTGAACATAAGATCTCTCTCTTCAAAGACTTTGCTAGTTAGTGACCTAAATTTGTGACAATCAGATTGATTTTTTTTGCCTCACAGAAACCTGGGGGCAGCAAGAGGATTATGTTTAATAAATGAGTCAACTCCTACTAATTAAAATTTAAAATTTTTTTCACATTCCTCGAAAATACTGGGCGAGGAGGGGGAGTAGAAACCCAATCTTTCAGTCCCCCCCGGATTTATTGACTAGTCCCCAGACCAATCAATAGCTACAACCCCCTTTTGAATATTTAACCCCAGTTTTCCCCCATCCAAATTGCAAAGCACTAAAACCCCCACTTCTGTTTGTTGTTTTTGTACCGTCCACCAGGCCCTTACTCTCAATTTATAGATCATTTTTCAGACCCCTTTTATCTGATTTAGTGAAATACAGATAAAGTTTTATTTTTAGTGGGGGGTTTTTAACTTCATGTTGACACTGAAAAGTGATAGCTTAAATATAGCCTTTAATGGTATCTTAGACTCAATTGGCTTTTACTCAAAACATTAAAAAACCCCTACCACGTTTGTCTTCATTCTCTGGACCTTGTGCTGACATAAGGGCATTGAGTGTACAGACATTTAAATATTTCTCACAACCCCGTGTTTCCCCCGACCCAAATTTTTTTAATAACTTTGGGGTTTAATTTAACAGAGTACTCCACACCTGAAAGAAAATTTTTTCATTATAGTAGATCATTATCAGACGATGCTGTAAAAAACCCCTTTTTAAAAAATCTTTTCCCCACTTTTAATTTTTGCTCATTATCACAGAAAAACACAGTGGAGGGCAATAATTTTGTTTTTCCTCCTTCACAAATGGGATCTCTTTTTCAGAGTGTTACTTCATCATTGCGTGGTGCATTAGAAAAATGCAGCCCCCTTAAAAAAGAAGGAAATTATTCATAGGAGGCAGGGGGGGGGGCTCCCTGGTTTATTCAGAGCTGCGTACTTTAAAGCACAATGTTAGAAAATTGGAGCGAAAAATTGGCGCTCTACACACCTAGAGGATTCCCCTACTTAATCTGGAAAAATAGCCTACTGTTGTTTTAAAAAGAAAAACTTCACCAAGTAGAACACCCTTATTTCTCATCCTTAATAGAAAGAGAACAAGAATAATCCTAGGTTTTTCTTTTTAGTACAGTTGGCTAAACTTACACAGAGTCATAGCTCTGTTGAGCCATCCATTCCCCTTAGCTCTCAGCAGTCATGATTTTATGGGATTCTTTCCCAAAAAAAAATTTGATTCTATTAAAGAAGAAAATCTTTGACCAATTTCTCCCAGAGATGATTACTTCATCCTCAACAAAGTGAACAACATTGGGGAAATAACTGTAGAACCTGATCTGTGTTTGGGACTTTTTTGATCCTGTGGAGCTTCCTGAGTTTTCAGAAATATTAGCTTCATCTAAAAAACCTTTAAACTTGAGGGTTAGACCCAATTTCCCAAACCAAAATTATTTAAGGAAGTGTTCCCCTCTGATTACCCAAACCCCATTTTTAAAGATATGATTAAATTTTTATCCTTAGTAAAAATGGTTATGTACCACAAGCCTTTTAAAGGGGGGGGGGGTTGGGGGGGGGGGGGGGGGGGGGGGGGGGGGGGGGGGGGGGGGGGGGGGGGGGGGGGGGGGGGGGGGGGGGGGGGGGGGGGGGGGGGGGGGGGGGGGGGGGGGGGGGGGGGGGGGGGGGGGGGGGGGGGGGGGGGGGGCTGAAATTAAAAACCTTTGTTTAAAAAACCCTTTCCCCTTTAAATCGAGAGATTTAAAAAATTACGGGACCGATATCCAATTTTCCGGGTTCTTATCAAAATTTCTTGAAAAAAAAATTTGGGGTTTTGCTAATCAAATGTGTGAGCATTACACAGCAATGACCTGTTGAAGAGTTTCAGTCAGGTTTTTCAGAGCTCATCATAGCACTGGAAAACAGCTCTGCTGAAAGTCACTAATGATATTCTTATTGCCTCAGATAATGGACTTGTGTCTGTTTTGGGTTCTGTTAGATCTCAGTGCTGCATTTGATACAGTCGGATCATAATATTCTCTTAGAAAAAGGTGGGAAATGCTGTAGGGGTCAGGGGGAACAGCATTTGGTGGTTTAAATTTATTTGGTCTGCCAGATTTCCCCCTTTTTTATGTAAAAAGGGTTTTTTAAATCATCTTTAAAAAATCCAGGGTTAATTTTGGGGTACCCCAGGGTTCAGTACTTGGGCCCAATTTTTCTTTTTCTATATATATGTTTTAAAAGGTAAAAAAAATTTTCAGGCAGCATAGAATAAATTTTCACTGTTACGCTGATGACACTCACGGGGTTTTATTATCCATAAAATCCTGATGAGCCCAACAAGTTAGATGAGACTACAAGCATGTCTTGAAGACATAAAAAAATTGGATGACATTTTAAAATTTTCTGCTTTTAAAATTCAGACAAGACAGAAGTTGTCGTCTTTGGGGCCCGGGGTTTTTAAAAAAAAAAAATTGCTTAGTCAAACACTTAAAACCTGGATGGCATTAAAATTGAAACCCCCGATAATAAAGAAAAAACCTTGGTTTTTATTTTTGACCCGGACATGTCATTTAAATCCCCTATTAAAAAAGGTTTTTCCCGGATTTCCTTCTTTCATCTCCGGAACATTGCCAAAATTAGAAATATCCTGTCCAGGATTGATGCTTTAAAAAAATAGTCCATGCATTTTTTTACTTCAAGGCTGGACTATTGTAATTCTTTACTATCAGGATGTCCACAAAATGCAGTTAAAAGCCTTCAGCTGATTCAAAAAAGCTGCAGCAAGAGTTTGATGAAAATTAAAAAGAGAGATCATATTTCCCCTACTTTAGCTTCCCCTTCATTGGCTCCCTTTTTAAATCCAGAATAGAATTTAAAAAATTTCTCCTCCTCACATATAAAGCCCTAATGATTTAGCTCCATCATACATCAGAGAGCTGATTGTTCCATATGTTTCTAACAGAGCACTTCGTTCTCAGACTGCAGGTTTACTGGTGGTTTTTCCCAAAAGTCTCCTTTTGAAAAAAGAAAAATTTGGGGGCAGATCCTTTAGTTATCAGGCTCCTCTCCTGTGGAAAACCCGCTCCCGTTTTTAATCCGGGGAGGCGGGGCAACCCCTTTTACTTTTAAGGCTAGGCTTAAAACTTTCCTTTTGATAAAGCTTATAGTTAGAGGGGTTTAGGTTATCCGAGCTATCTCTGTAGTTATGCTGCTATAGGCTTAGGCTGCTGGAGGAAAATAATGGGCCACTTTTACCCCCCTTCGCTACTTTCTCACACTACTCTTCAAAAATTTTGTATTATTTGCTGTTATTTCAGCCCTTTTTAACTTTGTTCTCTCTCTTCTCTCTTCCTAGAAGCTACACCTGGCCTGAGCTTTTGTGTCTACCTGTGACAACTGTCTGGGGAGGGGCATCGTCCGAGCTTCTGCTGGCAACAACTTGGTGCTCACCCCCTAATGATGATCCACATGGCCCTGTTTTCAGTGTTTAAACCCCTTTCTCTCTCCTAGAAAAATAGCTACTGACGGAGCTTTTACTGTAACTAAAAACTCTATGTGCTCTCTTTCAGACTCTAACCTTGAAAAAATGGCTCAGAGTTTTTCGTTCTTTCTTTTTAGGTGAAACGACTAAAAGGAGCTACACCCATTAACATTTAACTTTTCCCTTTCCCATAGAAAGGACTCCTGGATCATGCTTCTTTGTTTTTCTTTGTGTCTCTGCTCTGTTTTTTAACCCCAGTCGGGGTTTGGCAGATGGCCGCTCACACTGAGCCTGGTTCTGCTAGAGGTTTTTTTCTGTTAAAAGGGGAGTTTTTTTCCTCTTTTCCACTGTCGCTAAGGGATGCTCAGTATGAGGGAATTGCTGCAAAGTCAACGCCAGTGACTGTCCACTGTCTCTACATGCTCATCCAGGAGGAGTGAATGCTGCAAGTCACTGACTGGATGGAAATCTGCTGGGTTTCCTTAGATTTGAAAAACTTTTTTTCCCAATTTGAATAAATAAAAAAGAATCTGACTGCACCCGTTCAATGATTTTGGATTAATTGTAATTTTAAAGTTTCCTGACTTTTGTGAAGTGCCTTGAGACGACATGTGTTGTGAATTGGCGCTATATAAATAAACTGAATTGAATTGAATTCAAACCAGTTTGACCCAGAATTGGACTTTACACAAGGGTAAAATATTGCAACTCTCCTGTTATATATTAAACTGATGTCTGCCTCTATTTAGGTGGCAGCCTGAAGAAATAGCTAATATGATTTTAAAGAAAATACTATTTTCTTTTCAGATGTTTCTTCCAGCTTTGATGCTTCCTCTAACGTAATCAATTAAATTCAGTTGAATTCAGTTTTATTTATATAACACTAATTCACGACATATGTCGTCTTAATGCACTTTACAAAGTCAGTTCAATCAAATTATACAGATTTCAAGTCAAGTACATACATTCCAAAAAAAATCCAACTATCAAGCCCCCGGACCGAGATTCCAGTTTATTTTTTCCCAAAATTTGGTTAAAAGTTTTTCTATTTAAGGAAACCCAGCAGATTGCATTGAGTCAGTGACTTGCAGCATTCACTCTTCCTGGATGAGCATATAGCGACAGTGGACAGTCGTTTGCATTGACTTTGCGGAAATCCCTCATACTGACCATGCATGTAATGACAGTGGAAAGGAAAACTCCATTTTAACAGGAAATAACCTCCAGCAGAACCAGGCTCATTGTTTCAAATTTCAAATCACCTAATTGATACTAAAAGTAGCCAAATTAATCTTCTTCACTCATTAACAAATTCCATACCAGATCATGTTGTTCTCAGTGCTACCTAGTAGTTCTTATATGTGGCGCATTCTCTGATCTGGAAAAAAAAAAAAGTGGTTTTAGTTTCCAACCAGCCAATGATGTTGGTCAGAAACCTAAAACTGTCCCATTCCTGTCACCAAACAATGTTCAGTACATCTCTGATTTTATGCATATTTTTAGGCCAAAATGAGATAACACTTTTATGTGGTACAACAAGGAAATTTCAAGAAGTCCACGGAAGCCCAGCAGTTCAAGCAAACTCACAGTATACCTCTCACTTTGTGCATCTTACTGATAAGATTAGAAGCTGCCTGCTATCTCCTTTAAAAAAATAAATTCATAATATTACAGTTCTCAGTTTTTTTGTATTGTTTAGTTTCCAAACTCACAATCCCAACTATACAGTGTGGGGCTTTAAATGCTTATTTTATCGTCTGAACAAGGGTCATGAGCCCAAAGTGTGAAACTGATTACTCACCACTGACCATGATGAGTCAGCAATAATTCATTTGCTGCCCGAGAGTTGGAATGGGGTGGCGGCTGTGGAAAAATGGCGTGGATGTGTGGGGGTCAGGGTTAGGGCAAGAGGTCAGGTGGGAAATCTTGCACACAGAATTGAAATGAGTTTCTAGCTTTCAAGTGTTTGCGAGCAAAATGTTTGACATGTGATGGAATTCAGGTGGGACAAGACATGCCCATATAAAATAATATAATATATATATAAAATATATATATATATAATATATTTTAATATATATTATATATATGGATGTAATATTATATATATATATTATAAAATATATATATATATATATATTTTTATATATATATATTAGGGATTATATATATATATATATTATATTACAGGGGTTGGACAAGAAACTAAACACCTGCATTTTAGTGGGGGAAACGTTTAAAGCTAAATTGGCCCAGCGGGTACCCAGTTTTTCATCGTTTGCACATTGCACCAAAAGAGCAGAGTGGAAGGTTAATTGAGGGAAGAGCCAACATTTTGCTCAAAATTTTAAAATGCACAAAAACATTTGGGGGAGACATACCGAGTTCAAAAGAGGACAAATTTTTGGTGCACATCTTGCTGGGGGGCATCTTGCCCAAAGGGACAGCAATCTTTGCGAGGGAAGCCCCAAAGAAGCGTACCAAGAGATTTTGCATGCCCAGATGAAGCATGGGGGGGGGTCAGTGATGGTTTGGGGTCCATACATGGGATTCCCCTTGGGCCCCAAAAATTGTGCTAGATGGGGCGTCACTGCCAAGGACAACCCAAACCCTTTGAGGACCATGGCATCCAATGGGTTTAAACATTTTATCCTGAAGGCGGTGCCGTGTATAGGTGACAGGCACCAATACACACAGCAAGCTGGGGAAATATTGGTTTTTATGAAATGAAAGTGAAGTTGAAAAATCTCCCATGGGCCCGCAATCACCAGATCTGATATTTTTGCCCCTTTGGGTGTTTTGGGGGAGCGAGTCAGGAACGTTTTCCTCCACCATATCACTGTACCCGGCCACTATCCTGCAAGAAAAATGGCTTAAATCCCTCTGACCACTGTGAGGCTTTTTATGTATTCCCCAAAACAAATTGTGCTGTTTTGGGCCGCAAAAGGAGGCCCTACACCATCCTAATAAATTATTGTGGTCTAAAACCAGGTGTTTCAGTTTCATTGTCCAACCCCTGTATGTACAGTACAGACCAAAAGTTTGGACACACCTTCTCATTCAAAGAGTTGCCCTTATTTTCATGACTATGAATATTGTAGCTTCACACTGCTTCACACTGAAGGGGTCATTGTCCTATTTTTCAACAGAACAATGACCCCAAACACACCTCCAGGCTGTGTAAGGGCTATTTGATCAAGAAGGAGAGTGATGGGGTGCTGCGCCAGATGACCTGGCCTCCACAGTCTCCGGACCTGAACCCAATCGAGATGGTTTGGGGTGAGCTGGACCGCAGAATGAAGGCAAAAGGGCCAACAAGTGCTAAGCATCTCTGGGAACTCCTTCAAGACTGTTGGAAAACCATTTCAGGGGACTACCTCTTGAAGCTCATCAACACAATGCCAAGAGTGTGCGGAGCAGTAATCAAAGCAAAAGGTGGCTACTTTGAAGAACCTAGAATATAAGACATATTTTCAGTTGTTTCACACTTTTTTGTTCAGTATATAATTCCACATGTGTTAATTCATAGTTTTGATGCCTTCAGTGTGAAGCTACAATATTCATAGTCATGAAAATGAAGAAAACTCTTTGAATGAGAAGGTGTGTCCAAACTTCTGGTCTGTACTGTCTATATATATATAAAAACAGTGTACCAAAAAATAAGTACATAAATAAGAAATTGAGAATTACAAGACAAGATTACACAAGTGACTTAGAAACAGTGTGATTGTTGCAGAGATTAGAAATATTTGACTTTAATGCTTTACAAGCAACAACTGCAACCAACTTTACTCTAATTATTACCATGCACTATCACAAAGATCTTATTAGTATTTTTAGGAAAGAGTTAGTGCAAAATATGTATCATTTTTTCTATTGATTTAGCCACAATTTAATCAATGCACACATTTTAAAAGTATAATGTCCTGCTCATGCAGATGGTTTTCTTCTTCTTTGTGCAATAAAGCCAAAGAAACAGCTCTCTGACATGACAGTGTCTTAACTTTTAGATTTTTCTTGTCTTCATGAAAGCTCATCATGCCTCACAAAGTTGGCTCATGGGGTACAACTGTTTTTAGATTAGATTAGATTTAGCTTTAGATGGAAAGCCACAAAAGGTCAGTGGGTGAGATACTCCAGTTTTATAAGCTAATCAAAGCTGACAGCCACATCAAAACGGCCCAAGTGACTGCTGACAGCTTCTAAAAAATTAGACTGTGTTCCAGTGTGTTGTGTGAGTGTGTGTGTGTGTGTGTGTGTGTGTGTGTGTGTGCGTGTGTCTCAGAATCTACTTTAAATTGTTTGCTGTGTATAGATTTAGGCTTGTACCTGCAGCGGATTGCTTGCAACTTTTTGCTGTCGGTCACAAGGCTCCGTCACATTATCATAGAGCCGTGACATTTCTGGCATCCTTCTGAAGCCTCAAATCTGATAAAAACAGAAATAAATCTGATCTCTGATCTTCCTGATGAATATGATAAGACCTGCTCCAGGTTAATGGACCTTGACACCTATCAAGGCCTTTGGTGCCACTGATCCTGGATCAGAGGTGGAAGATACAGCAGAGGTGAAGTAAGAAGGAGTAAGGCCTGTGGGGGAGGGGTTTAGCGGAAGCTGCCCTGGAGAGTTGCTCACAGGCTATGCTTGAGTGACAGCCATGACTGTTTGACGGTCCAAAGCTCCATGCAAAGCCGTGCTCATTTTTATTCACACACTCGCTCACGCACAGACAACTTTCGGTTTCACATCTCCTGTTTTTAATTCTACTATCTCCCTGCACTTCTCTGTCTCCTATGAACTCCCTTTTTTCTGTATTTTTTTCCATCTCTCTCTCTTTCTCTCTCTCTCTCTCTCACACACACACACATACACACACACACACACACACACATACACAAACACAAACACACATAGACTTATATACCGGGATCTGGGGGATATAGGGGTGTGGTAGAGCTAGTGATGGGGCTCTGCTTTGATGCCCAGTGGGAGATTACACGGCCAAGAAGCAGAGATAAAAGTACAACCAAAACACAGGTATCTGCTCTTGCTTATGCCTTACAAACACATTCACACATATGCCTCCACCCATCCATAACACATGCTCAAGGAAGACTGGGGAAGCACCTAGATACACACTCGCACACAGACAGATACCAAACTGCATACACATCTAATGGCTAGTCAGTGACACAGAGGTCTTAGCCCCTGTCTACCAGTCCTTATTTGTTTCCCAGCCCCTCCTCTGTGTGTAGCAGTAGCACTTGCTACTGGGTGTCTTGTTACTCCTCAGAAGGTCTATTGATTTAACTCTTGCCACAATCTATAATACTATTGTCTTGCCTTAAGTGTCTCATCTGTACAATACACTGGCAGGAGTCTATACATCAAAAACCCCGCCTGCTTAAGGATATTGGTATTCTGAAACATGCTGGGAATACTTTTTTTTTTTTCTTAGTGACTTTCCCATTTTTGTTGCACACTCAACCTTACTTTTTTAAAGCTGAGACGCTTGCAGCTAAGCATAACGCTGGCTGGAAGAGGTTTATTTTTACTTGTGTTTATGAAGTCAATATTTTCTTTTGCAATATCATAGAGCAGAGGAGTATTGCATAAGTTAAATTTTGCATTACATTTTCCTTTGGGACATAGATGAAATACTCACATTGGTTAAGTAATTTTAAAGGAAAACCAGGAAAAAATGACAGCCTTTAAATAAAATGCAATCATTTAAATGTAGCAGCAGTGCAGATATGTTTCCTTAAAGGGTTGGGTGAGATTCTGAAAAGGGTTTTGTGTTTATTGCCAGATCTGTTTTGAATCAAACTTCAATACTATGTTTCTTCATGTATTCTTTGCATTGTGTTGCAGTACGGGCAGACCTTTTCATCCTTTCTGCCAAATCTACCTAAAGGCAACAAATCACCACAGTAGTTTCATAGAAAAAGGCAATCGCCTTTTCTGATATGTGAAAAAAGCTTTCTTGTAAGCAGCCTACACTCTCAGGGGTTCAGCTTACTCTGATTATAGGTTTCCAACACTATAGGAATCACAACTGTGGTACATATAAGTATCTACATAGATATTCACTCGTTCTAAATGCAATATTTTACACACTTTAGCCTTTATTTATCTCAAGGTTACCTTTAAAAATCTAACAGGATCTGAGCACCGGTTCCATTTAAGGGGCACCTAATTGAAAAGAAAATTTTCCTTCTTTTATGTGGCCTTAACTGAGGTCTGAAGAATGTTTAGAAAGCATGGCATAGCTAAATTCAAAGATTTTTTCTTCATCTCTTTAGTGATATGAGCATTTTAGTGGTGTGCATTGTGTCTTAAAGTTTTGCATCATTATGAACTAAAAACCATTTTGTGGAAACCTTATTTTTGGGGTAACAGTTTTTCTATATTATCTATACTATGTTGAAGAATTTTTGTATTTAATTTCAGCTTTTAGCCTTCCTTGGTTTGGAGTTTGTTACCAGCATGCCTGGAAATATTTGCCTTGATATTTACCAATCTACCTTGCAAAAGACTCTCCATACCTATTAGATTGTAAGATGACCACACAAATTTTCCATCAGATTTAGTTCTAAAATCTAGAAAAGCCATTAAAAAAGTGAATATTCTTCTGTCATTTTTTTGTTGATTTGAATGCATTCACGCGCCTACTGTGATCCTGAAACATGAAATCTCTCTTCATCTATAGTTTTCTTGCAGACACCTAGAACTTTTAGTCCTGCTGCTGATTTCATCCACCTTGGCCACAGTCTAATTCCATCTGAAGAAAGTAACCCTAGAGCACAAATGTTGCCACCACCATATTTTACTGGTGGTCGGGTGTTCTTCTAGTGATGTCCTGTACTGTTCTTTTACCAAACCTGATTTTAAGAATTGGGGCCAAAAGCTCATGTTTAGTTTTTTTATCAAACTATAACACATTCCCAAAGGTTTTGATAGATTTTTGCCAGCCATAGCCTGAGTCCAGGCAAAGGGAGAATACAGAAGACTGTTGTCACACATAAAACATAACTAACCAGAAATCCCTGCCGCTCTTTTAGCACTACCTGTTATTCTATTGAAGACAGATGTTATGCCTAATATTTGTTTCATTTTTAGTTGGAGATTGGACATTTATTGCTCTGACATTAAATTACCAGTAAATAGGGACACATGAATGATAGATGTAAACGTACTGGATGAATAGATTGAATCACTCTCAAATAAAACAGTTTTAAATTACAGCCATTCGTTGAGCAGGTATAGCAGGTTGAGCAGGTCCATCTGGTATAAAAAAAATTTAAGTTCATAAATATCTATTATTTTTCTTTATTTTATTTGATAAATACATGACCTAACAACTTCAGTTTTCTCTGTTTTGGAATAATTGTTTTTTTTTCAGAGTTGTCTGCTGCTCATCTCCATCTGCCTGTCTAGGTTGCTCCCCAATCAGGTTTAAAACCTAAAGTCACACACAGATGGGATTGTCACTGCGAGGGCCTCTGTGACTGCAGAGACATTAGCAGTGTAACCGGTGGGAGATACATGTGCCTCATCCTTGTTACTGTGGCTGAGCTCAGCAGGATATGACACAGGCCCAGCAGGAATATGTAGTGATTAGAGCGAGTCTGGGTTATTGAGATGCCGTAGGACTGGGAAATGATCAGAGGTTGTCATTAGGAGGCACTTACACATGATGGTTGTTTTTCCCATGTTGATACACAAGCATCAGAATATATCGTCCTATGGCAAATTCCTATGGTTTGCAAGCTTATCTTTCTATCGAGTCTCGCCAGGACGTATTCACAAATAATTTATTCAGCCTCTGCACTGGTCGTTAATATTTGCTGTGAAAATCAAATTCTGTTGCTGTTTGTGTTGCAGGCATGAATAAAAACATGAGGGTGATTTTTTTTCGAAGGCGGAATAATGTGCCATTGGTGATATTTTTCCCCCCTCTGGAGCTCTGTTGCCCTAAAATGAGGTTGGTCAGATGGGGAGTGATGGCTTTCTATGATGGTATTACATGATCACTACCTACCTGCACACTTCCTTCATCTTCTTTTTAAACTCACTCTCTCCTTTACTGTATTACTCTTGCCCTATTTTACCTATAAGTAGCAAAACAAAATCCAAAATCTATCATACTGGAAGTTTGCAAGCATTCATGCCCATATGTAAAGATAAGAAATTAGCTAAGTAGTAATGCACTTTCTTTTTCCAACAAGTTAGCATATACTTTTGCAACCTTCAGAACACAGCATACATATGGTTGTTCTATGAACATTTCTTTGGCTAGAGCTGAAATATATACATAATTTGACCAGAGTTAACTGCAAATTATGTATTTTACTCTCTCTCTGTCAAGTCTTTAGTAAAGGTGTAATGATACATCCATCTCAGAAGACTAGACAATGCACAATACTGAGTTCACAAGAACAAATTTAGAAAAGATGCAATATTGATGCAATTGATGATGAGAAAACCTTTGTTTTTTATTTGCACAGGTATAGTTTAACATACTGTCTCTTAACAAAATTCTAATAAGTGCAGAATATCTCAGTCCAAGTTTGATGGGTCAATACATTTCAGTTTTTATGTTTGTCCAATTCTAGGGTGGCCCTAATGTGAAAAAAAGCATTTAAAATGCTCCCTTTTAGGTTTCCACAGACAAATATTTTAGATTTAGAAATGATCAAATTATCAAAACCTGCCACAACAATGAAAAGTGTCGGAGGAATCAGTGTTTATTTAACCTTGTTGTCTGCCAGTTAATGATCCGTCTTCCTTTGCCAATTCTGTCAACAGAGCAGAGCACCTTAAAAAAAAGTGATTCTTTTATACATCAAAATAAGAGTCTAATAAATGCAACTGGGTGTCAAGCTTAAAGAATACACTTTCATACCTGAGAATGGTTTACACTGAAGAAGTTATATGCTGGCTGGATAGCCTTTAGAGAGATAGACTTTAACAGGAAATATTTTAATATTGTCACATCGTGTACTACAAGATCTTGTCACTCTCTTTGTTCATGGTCTTTTTCTCTATAAAATATGTCTGATTCCTTAAACAGTTTCCCCCATCTCTTCCTTTCACCACAACACAAATATCATTGAAGAAAAAAATTACCACTTCTAACATTTTGATGAGTTTGGACAAAGATATGAATGGCAGTTAAAAAGAAAATCAATAATAACTATGGAAAAAAACTTATTATCCTTGCATAGTCAGTATAGAGAGGTTTTGATTTTTTTCCCCATCAGCATCTGTGTTTTTAGTTTGTTTATTTTGAAATATACCAAAATGTTTTGTGGGAACACTAAAATATAGTGCAAATATAACAAGCAGTATCTATCCCATTTCCTGATGCCAAAGCAGCGCTACTCGGCTTTCAGTGTTGATTTTGACTTTGAGCTCAGAGATGTACGACAAAGGCATGTTAAAAATATAAGATACAAACATTTAACAGGAAGGGACGAGTGTACACGGAGCTGGAAACAGCCCTGCTGTAGGTGTTCTGTGCTCTTACCTTTCCTGTTTAGGTTATGTTATCCAGTAGATTTATTTACTATTGTTTTTCTTAGTCTTATTGTAATACCTTACTATAAATAACGACCATTTTCAGTCCAGTCTTTAGTCTTTATTAGATTTGCAGTCATAAAGGACAGAGTTACAAAGCATGGTGTAAATGCTACCGGTGCTCTGGGCTTGTTTGGTAAACAATTATCAATTAAAATTATAATAAAGTCCCAAAACATAAAGTCAACACAATTGAAATGAATTTCTCTACTCAACAACTACAAAATGGCCATTTCATTTAACATGGTGACTACAATTAGAACGAATGACTTGCAACGTACCAGTTTGGGTCACCCAAGTGGTCCCTCAGCTGCTTAGTCAGCTCAGTTTTTCCATTGCTGTGGCTCATGCATGTACCACTACACCCCCCATTTATCTGAATAATACTATTAACGTTTTCCTTGTTGCTTTCGGTCTGTCACGGGGAAAAAATCCTTGCGTTGTTCCGGCTGTAATCGTTTTCCATATTATCTTTATGGCAGGAAACCGTTATGCTATGTTTATTGCTGAGCTATTTTCCACTTGCTATGTTGCCCCCTATTGGCAGCTATTTCTTGTCATTATTTTCTTCGTCTTTACAAAACCAGTCCTCTAACTGTTTAACAAGTGTAAATTGGTAAAATATATCCACGAGCCGTCATAATGCCTCAATTTTTTTAAACATTTTAATCATTCTCTTTTTTGGATTCCTTTTGGATTCTGAATTGATCATATATCTACATGATGCTGTTCATTCATCTAAAGCTTTATTCAAAATAATTTTCCTCTCAAAGACCAGATACCCCGGATGGTGACTGTGTTAATATAGGAAATCTACCCCCAGTTATACCTTCAGCCATAAAAGACAGACCTTCATCACATTTGGCACTATTTTGAATATTTCACACATTTGCTTTGATTCAGTCACACATTATATGAGAGGGAAATATGTCTTGAAAATGCCCAGACAACGTAAGTTTAACATTCACGGAAAACACATGAACATATGTGTTTTTCTCTGTATGAGTGACTTAATGGGTGCATGAGTGTTAAACAGCTTAACATGAAAAGGAGACAGTAGCCAGCTAAGATGAAGATCACTTTATTTGTGTACCTTATCCGAACTTAACAAATTACAGCAAGCAATGCTTATAGAATGAATGGCAAAAAAGCCACAAGATGACAAGAAAAATGATTTTCCATAGATAAAATATTTTCATCAATTTTAGCTCGTCTGTCATACCTGCAGGGAGAAAAAAGTGGGAAAGAGGAATAATAAAGAAGAATTCAACAACAAGAATATGAAAACAATATTAAATGAAACTTTTCATTGCAAAAATAATTTAGATGGCACAAATCTTTAAAGTGAAACAATTTATGGACATAAATGCAGCTGCTGTGATAACATCTTGCTCAGACACAACGATAGTGAAAAGTTTAGACTAAGCACAGGAAGAAAATGAGCAAAACGTAAGTTAGACACAATACGAGACATGACTATTCCCTAACATGCGCAAACAAACAATAAAAGTGCATTTTGTTGTTTAATTCTATGCCCCATCTTCACTCTTCTCTCCATCCAATTTAAGCGTTCTTTTTTTCTGTTTTGCAAGACATCTTCTTCCCCCCGCTACAAAGCCCAAGTCATGTTCAGAGCTTTTCTACATAAGTGTTTCATGTCACTCCTTTTCTTCTAAAACACACTTGCCTATTCCGTATGTTCCTGGTCTTATATTTGGGTTTGAGAGTGGATAGGTAACATTAAAGAGCTATCACTTTTCTCTCTCTGTCATTCCCCTACTTCATACACCATTTGATCTGAAGCCAGATACGGCTTTTAGATGTAGACTTGGACACACACTCTCACACACACACACACACATGCACTCAAACAGATGTCTGAGTGCTGTCGGTGTGCGTGCCCGCACGCTGCCTGACTGACAGATAAACAATTTTAGGGGATCGCACACTCTCGAGCCTGCAAAAACATTCCTTTATTTTACAAGGCTTTTATTTTGTGTCGTTCCTCTCAGTCAAACATCAAAAGCGAGTAGCATTTCTTTTCACATCACACACAAGCACATTACAATGCTGTGCACTCTACAATGCCATTTTGAAATACCCCGCCCTCAACAACTTGTGGAATAAGTTGAAGGAATGGAGTATTCAAACAAAAAGACATAAATACACAACAAATACCACCTACAGCCAATAAAATATGCATGGCAGAGTACGAGTGCCTTTACTGTCAGAATTAATAAGACGATATGAAAACACAGTAAGTGACTGTCTTCCACAGGTGTGCCTCTGAACGACTTCATATTCTGTCAGCTGCCTTCCGTTTTTGTGTTTGTGAGTTTTAAAAAGGTGCTGCTTAATTTTGAGAAGTCAAATCTACAATTCATTTTGTTGGTTGGTGCAGAAAAGAAAAATAATAAAAATCTGTAATTTTCACCAAACCATCAAAATGCATGCAGGAATTTAAAAAAATGAAAAGCTTTTACAAGAGAAATTTAATAAAAAAACGGAATAAAATTATGTGACTCTTGTGAACTCGAAATATTCAAGAACAAAATGTTCTGGCTGTCAAAATTAATGCACTTAGATTTTAGAGGCACAAAGCCTCTGATATATTAGATCGCAATAACTCTTTCCCTGTACTCCTGCCTTTGTTCACTCTCTCTCTGATCTGTAATTGAAAAAGCATTCCATTTTTATTTTGCTTTGCTATCCAAAGGCTAAATCCAAAACACCAGCCAAGAGGTTAGCCTGGTCACCTGGCACCCACAGGCACTCTCTCTCTCTCTCCTTTTTCTTTATCACACACACACACACGTGCACACATGCGCACATACCTGACTGCTGTGCTTCAATAAACTGTAAATTCCTGCTCTGCACCCACCATACCCAAGCTAACCCTTTAAAAGTCACCCGCCTCCACCTTGTAATGCATGAACACACTCACCCAGACATGCACATACATACTTACGCACAGTCACACACAACAGACAAGCCTGAACACACAAAAAAACAATGTGGCTTAGTGGATGGTATCAAATTTAGTGGCCACGGGGATCTTGCTGGGGTCATAAATCTATATCCAACATGTGAGAAAATCTCTCCATGAATATCTGGAGACACAGAGGGAGCAGGAGATGGAGAGACAGACAGCGGGATACAGGAGGAGACAGACACAAAGGAAAAGAAGCAGAAAGCAAAGTGAGAGTCTTGTGGAGGGGAGAGCCACAGACAAAACAGGATGACTAGGACACAGCGGCTTGGGCGAAGTAAAGCAAGAAATATACAAACACATGCAAGATGGTGGGAAAACAGAGTGGGGAAAACCAGGTGACATTAAATGGCAGAGGACCAGGAGAGTGAGACATGGACAGAGACAGAGTGAGAGTCACATATGACAGCAGCAACAGATACCAGAGAAGGAAGGCCAAAAGACAGAGCTGGAGACAGACAGAGAGAGGGAGCGATACATGACCCTCTCGATCTAACAATGGCTCTTCATGTGGTGCCCAGCTTAACAGGCGGGCTATTGGAATCAGGAATGTGGAATGTGGGATTTTGGACCGGTGAGAGATAGCTACTGTCTGTGTGTAATATTTAGGGCCATGGTAGGGGGCACACTATGCAACGCACACATTATTTTTCTGCAGCAGATCAGTTTTTCGCTTAGATCAGTGTAAATGTTCACCTATGTAAAAAGTGTTAGAACTTTGAGCAAAACATACTGGATGCATACAGTATTATCCTGGAATAATCAATGTTCCACCTGATTAGCAGAACAAGTTTCTCGCATTCGAGCCCAAATGACAAATCCATCTATTTCACATCCACTGTCATGTGTTGGGCGTAGCGCGGCTGAAGCCTGACCTAGCCGGTAAATAGGGCGAGAGGCAGACTACATCCTAGTCAACAAATTCTACACAGGAAGGCAACCGATGTTACTCTAAATCTGCAGAGCAACACCTGATAGGATGCAAAGTGAAATAAATCCTTAACTTGAGCTAAAATAAATGTGATATAAAATCAGTCAAGCACAACTAGATTAAAATCCTAAGTTTAAAATTGATCCTAGGTTAGATTGCTGATAAATTTTGCAAACAGTCAAGGAAGCATTTCTCATTGTTGTAATTGAAATTTTTTGTTGAGTTTTTTGGCATTTATTGTTAAAAACAATTATCTGAGACATAACTCATGTGTGATCAATATAAATGTACAATACTGGCCTGTAGGTGTGCTAGTGTAAATGCTTTTTTACCCATAACTGTACTGCAAATGTAGAGCTTTCACAAATACAGCATTATTGTCAAAATTATTGATCATAATAATATTACAGGCTCAAATGCAATATGTTAAATTAAATAATTTCTAGCTTTTTTTTTTGTTCTGTTTTGGGAAGCTCTGTAAGCAGAACAAATTTTATTTCAAACCACAAATAGTGGAAAGACAAACCAAATAAAAAAATATGAAAAACATTAAACTTTTCCATTAAACATTCTAATGTTTCTATATTTTCTTTTTTTTCAGGGGCATTGCTATTTTTAGTGCTGTATATTTCAACGGTCACTATGCTTTGTATATGCTGACTGTAAAAATTGTCGCTAATACAACTACTCAATAAACTTCTAAATAGCACAAAGTCCAATCATATAAGTAAAAAGCTCAAAATGTTTCCCATTTAAACAGATAGGGTCATGTTCACTCACACATGCTGCCTATGGTCACCCTTTCTCTCTAAAATGAAGCTAACACTCACACACACATATGCACTGCTGCCGCTAACACAGGAGACAGTTGTTGTCGGCCGCCCCGATGACTGTCATGGCTGTCAGGCCAAATCCCACGAATTACGGCCGTTCCAGATGTAAGAGATTTCTAAGCTGCCTCCAACGGCTTGCGGTCTGTAGTGAGAAAAACAGAGAGAGGGGGTAGAGGGAGAGAATTTTGAATTCATGCAGTGCCATATGAAAATTCTTCTTCCTTTCTCTATCCTTCTTTATGGATCTTTACAACACCAGAAAAGAAAGCTGTCATTACGGTAAATTCTCTTTGGACAGAGTTTTATTGTACTTATCACACATTTGAAATTACTAATGGATGTGTGGCTTATATTTTTAAGAAAGAGAGACCATCAAACATGCTTTCATATTTAAAATGCGACTGGAAAATTTATGTTTTTTGCAGAAATCTTTCTATCTTAGAGATAGTATTTCTGTAACAAAAATACTGAAAACTTACATCTTCCTTTTGTATGAATCACATTGAAAGTACCAGTTAGATAATATTTATGTTATCACAACAACACAAAGTAGAAATTTAGCACCCTTAGCTACCAGTTTCTTCAGGAATGTTTAGACCATGGCAGTTTACTTTGACCAGTGCATTAGTTAAATTTCCCTACATGCGTGTCAACACTTAAAATTCAGCCGCCATCATTCTCTTTGTTCTTTTTGGTCTGCTCTCACTTTTTCTCTCATTAGTACTTCGTAACCAGACAGTTTATTTGAAATTATGAAAGCATTACACTCTCTGATGTAGCAGTTTAAAAATCAATAGCCGAAACCCTAGCTGCCTCACTTAAGCCCTCTCCTATGGCAAAGGGGATGTCTCTTTCTCCCTCTCTCTTAAATGGTAATTTCATTTGCAGTCACTAAGACCTCACCGATAATTACCAATGCCCCGAGAGAGAAAGGCAAGTGAAAGAGAGACGGGAGGCATGGGAGACAGGAGAGGGGGAAAGCAGAGATGGATTAAGAGAGCAGAGTGAATGCCAGTCATTAGAAAAGCTTTCCTCCTTCGCTGCTTTGATCAGAGTTAAGAACGCATTGCCTTCACTCTATTGCTCCCTGACACTAACCTGCGCAAAGAAAAGGTGTGGTATGGGAGGAGAAGGAGGAGCGGGTGATGGTGGTGAATGAGGAAGAGCCAAAGGAAAAAAAAGTCTTAGCAGCACTTAGTTTCAACATTGAGTTGGGTTACGCCAGGGCCGTCCATTTTCAGAGAGCGTCACCGTTAATTTTTTTCCCCTTCTTCATCTTTTAAATGAACTAATCAGAAAGGGGAATATGAACTGTCCTGCAGGATCCATTTCTCTGCAAGCATATGGCAATGATTGATGGGGGACAACTTTGACTTTCTCAGGTCATCCTCCTTGCACACATCTGGGAGCACTGCAATAATTCTCTTAATTTTTGACCTGGTCTCTTCCCTCTGTCTCCTTTTCCCCTCTCCTCAACAAACTTCAGTTTCACTCTGATAAAAAAAAAACTGACTCCTCTCAGTTGGTCCTCTTCTCTCTCTCTCTCGCTTTACCAAGGCTAACACAAACACTAATTTTAGCTAAAATAAAAGCACCATAGTGGTTTCCAGATGTTTACAAGGAATGCTGGGGCAATCCCCCCGTTTTTCAAGTTGTTGTGTTTTTTTTACTTCTCTAAAAGACTATGTATGTGACAGAGCTTTTGTAAATGGCTTTACCATATGTATAATTGCTTGTGTATAATTCACCATGATGAACACAACACAAGAACTGTAAAGAACATGTTACCTACGTTTTTTTTTTTTTGTCTTTCTTTCATTCTCTTTTCATGCCCTGAATTTATTTACAGTTAAATTTAATACAAATATACTTAAATTAAAAGGAGAATTATCAGTCATAGAAATAGTACATTTGATTAACTAAGAAAGAGCACCGGAGACATACAGCTGTCTCAAATCCCCCTGACAGCAACTGGACCTTGTTAGTTGTAGCGTAGAAATCATCTCCGACTCCTGGTTTACAATAATACTGAGGAACTTCAACCACTAAATGCTTTTGGGAAACCCAGCCGTCCTGCTGCCATGTGATGATCCCACCTCTGAAATATTCAGCACCATTAACATTCCGATGGGTATCATCCCCTTTCAGACACAATTCGCTTTGCTCCTCAGACCTGTGGGCCAAGGAAGGGAGAGGCCTGGAGCAGATGGTATCTGTCCTCATTCCTCCGGTTCCAAATAGACACTGTAAATATTACAGTTTGGTGTAAAGGAGACAGTATAATCAAAGGTGACACAATGACTTTGGGGGAAAAGTAAATCAATCAGTAGGATTTATTTCAATTATTTCCTGTAGAAATTTATAATAATGGAATATGTTATTAAGGGTCTGTTGTATCCTTGTTTGATAAAACTATGTCAAGACAACAAATGATGAGATACATTGATCTCGAGCAGGAAATACTGAGTCAAATACGGAGCAAATGATGCTTCCCAACTGAATGAATATTTATTTTTTACATCACACGGTCTTATATTGCTAGTGCAATTTTTTTTCTAGTGCAATTTAAAACACCTGCAAAGTACATCCTTTTAGTTTTTCTTTCACTAACTTCAACAGTTAGCTGACAAACAAACAATTAAAAGATAAAGACATCTTTGTAGCTGCTCATAAACCAGGAAATATAAACTTTGTTGACATTCACGGGATGCAAAACAAGTTTTTTAAACAAAATAATAAATGGCTGTAAAATATCTCCACTATGAAAAATTTTTTTTAAAAGTCTTTGAACAAGGGAAAATGCCTTGGTTAACATAGAATTGCACTTTAGTCTGCAATACATTTAAACCACGTCCAAAATAATTGTTGATTCATGTGATCAGAGTAAATTAAGCTAATGAGGTTTTAAAATTTTGAGCCTGATCTTCAAAAGGTTTGCGTGTACAAAAAACCATGCAAACTGGATGGCATGCTCAAAGCTGAACTGTAAACCAGGTGCAAATCGAATTGCTTGCGTAAAATCAACCGAACAGCAGGTGCAAACTTTTTAGTGGGTTGCTTTAATAATTATACAAACATAAGATAAAACATAAGATATATTCAGGATATGCAATGCGATTTATCAAACCTGAAATGGCTTGCGGGTGCTGTTTTTGCATCTACACTACTGGTCAAACGTTTTAAAATGCCTTTGTCACTTAATAATCCTTTTATTTTCAGAGCTATTTAAATTGTAAATTCTCACCAAAGACAAAAAACCTATAAATGAACACACATGTTATTATGTGGTAAACAAAAAGTGTAAAATAACTCTTAACATTTTTATATTTTAGATTTTTACAAAATAGCCACCCTTTGACTCTCTTGGTATTCTCTCCATGAGCTTCATGAAGTGGTCACCTGAAATGGTTTTCCAAAGAGCCCTAAAATAACTTTCCAGACGTTCATTGAGAGACAGCTAAAGGTTATTATTTCAGTCATTACAGCAAAGGGTGGCTACTTTAAGGATTCTAAAATATAACATATTTAAAGTTATTTTACAATTTTTTGTTTGCTACATAATTGCATATTTATTCATTCACTGTTTTGATGCCTTCATTGAGAATCTACGTACAATGTAAATAGTCAAAAACATAAAGAACACCATTAAATGAGAAAGGCGTTAAACTTAAACTTTTGACCGTTAGTGTATATTTATCACTTTTGAAGGGCAGGTGCAAACAGGCACGCAATAATTTTGTGCCATGATATATATATACAGTACTGTGCAAACGTTTTAGGCAGGTGTGAAAAAGTGCTGTAACAAAGAATGCTTACAGGAATATAAAAGATGATTGTTTACATTTTAACAATTTACAAAATGCTAAGTGAGCAAACCCAAACATACAGCCAAAGTGATTAAGAACTATCTTCAACGTAAAGAAGAACAATACTTACTGGAAGTGATAGTATGCCCCCCACAGAGCCCTGATCTCAACATCATGGAGTGTGTCTGGGATTACATGAAGAGACAGAAGGATGTGACAAAGCCTACATCCATAGAAGATCAAGCTACCAGCCGAGTTCCTTCAAAAATTGTGTGCTAGTGTAACTAGAGGAATTGATGCTGGAATTGAAGGCAAAGGGTGGTCACACAAAATATTGATTTGATTTAGATTTCTCTTTTCTTCATTCACTGCATTTTGTTGATTGATAATAAATGATTAACACTTCCATTTTTGAAAGCATCGTTTGTTTACAGCATTTTTTTTCACACCTGCCTAAAACTTTTGCACAGTACTGTAACAAACAACACTGAACATTAACAGCCACCAGAGACCAGAACACCACTGTGGAGCCAAAGGGACATTGAAGGAAAAACAAGTAATAAAAAAACTGTCCTGTGCACTCCTTGTGTGCAAGACAGATTATTTAATAATTTTCTTTCCCTTAATGTGCCTTTATGGCTCTGTACGAAGCAGATTCCTGTTGTATTAAATTATTGTGGGCCTACCTTGGTTTGCACTGTTTGGGTCAAGCAAGTCATAATTGAATCAGTTGGCGAAGGTAAATACAATTGTTTAGAGCTGTATTTTGATATACTAAGTCTGACAGTGTCTGTCAGCTTTTCAAGGTTTTCAATTTATATTTCATGGTATAACTGTAGCTTTTTGTATTATCATGTTTTTAACAGTTTTTAATGTTGTTTTGTAGCACTTTGAGATACTTACATAAATGCAATTTATTATTATTATTGTGGTTGCTATTATTATTATTAATATTATTAACTCCATGGCTTCAAACTTCATCTTTCTTTTACGGACGCTCTGCTCTCTCATGGCTGTCCCATGGTGACAGCCAGTAGCACACACAGTTTCCTCATTTAAATAGGATGGCCTGGACCACTTTTGTACCTCTTTATAGATTGAAGACAACACGCCCACTTATTGCACATGCAATTTCTTTTTTGCACAAGCAATTTAGCACACCTTATTTGGAATCCTTGAAGATCAGGCCCTTTGTGCTCATTTTGACATACTTACTGCAGTTCTCTTTCCAAAGAGTAGGGGTCTTTACTGGGACAAATAATACAGCTGGAATTCAAGTAGCAGAAGAAGAGCACTAAAATGTTGCCACATTTTTGTCTTTTTTTAAAAAGTGTTCCTATACACTGTCTGAAAGTACTCACAGTTGACCCATTGTTTGCACGTCTGTCACTCCCAGTAGCAGTCAGAAGAGGAAAATATTCCCCTCTTCGCAACCAGAGCCAGACTAGTTACAATTGTTGTAGTCCAGTTAAATGACTCATTTAGATTGTATTCCAAAACATGTTCATTTTTGAATGAAATTCATTTAAAGTGTTCATGTTGTACTATGACTTGTTTTAAGTTCTTAAGTGGGCCTTAACATTAAAAGCCAAACTAGACCTAAGAAAACAAAACTACAAGGTTAGATTTGTAAATAAATGAATTAATACAAGCATAAAACTTGAGTAACTCCCCCAGAGTACCTTTTTAGAGTCACTTTAAATTACTCTCGGTGTCTCCCAACATTATTCCTTTTGAAGTTGAGTTGAAACTATACATTGTTTAAAAAAGATACACATGAGTTTTTTCTCATTGTTTGACCTTAAATCAGACTGAACAGTTCCTGTTTTAGGCCAGCTATGGTTTCCAAAATCCTTTCTATCTTCTAAAATACAGAAGAAGGCAATTCAGAAGTTTGTATAGATTTCCTTTGTATTTGGTAGAATTGTCTTTTAAACTGTGTGATTTGGGTTAAACATTTTGGGTATTTTTTATAAGCTTCCTACAGTAGTTTGCTTGAATGTTGGCCATTCCTCCTCATGCAAATGAAAACATTAAGTTGTTGTCTTACACAGACCTTTTCAGCTCTTTGCAGCTCTGCAGACAACTTCACTATGCAACTGAGATCAGAGACCGCCACTCCAAAACTTTAACTTTGTTTTCCTTATGCCACTATAATTAATTTGTCTGTCCATTTGGAAGACCCATTTGTGCCTAAGTTTTAACTTTGTGGATGGTGTTTTGAGATGTTCAATTCAATTCACTTTATTTGTACAGCCACAAATTACAACAAATGTCTGAAGGTTCTTTACAAAAAAACAACATCCGATTTATACACATTATTATATGGACACTTTAATTTTAACCATTTGCACAGTCAATTACATGCATTCCAGTTTGATCATACACATTAAAACCTTAGGCAGCCGAGTTAAATTTATTAAATTGGTTAAAATCCTAAAGGAAACTGTCACTGTATGTTGTTCCAGTTTATCCACATAATATCCGTGTTGCCAACTATCTTGTGAAGTGCAGCTAAACGTATCTCTGCAATAAAGCACCACCACTAAGCTTCACAGTTGCAATGTTGTTGCAAGCCTCTCCTTTATTCGTCTGAATGTAAGGCCAAAACCTTAAATTTTAGTTTAATCAAATCATAGGGCATGTCTCAGAAAAAAAAATCTATTTTTTGGTTTTTAGTTGCATGTGCAAATGCAGTCTGGCTTTTTATTTTGCCTTTGGAGTAATGGCTTCTTCCTGGCTGAGTGCCCTCTCAGCTCATGTCAGAACGAAACTCGTTTCACTATATAACAGCACTGTCTTACCAGTATTGGCCAGCATCTTTTGCTTTTGTTCTGGAGCCAATATGAACACACTGCACCAAAACACACTCATGTCTGGGGCACAGAACCTGTTTCCTTCATGAACACCGTGGACATTCCGATGCTGTTTCTGCAAAAGCAACTCTTTAACTTTATTTTATTGTATTATTTTGACATTTAGCAAAAAACTTTGGTCATCCAAACTAACTTCAAACAGGAAAGGCTTAGTTTGACTGAGTAAATATCTGATTTCAGCTCTAACCTTTGTTACTTTTCCATTTAGCAACTTCTTGTGACTTTGAGGACAGCCAGTGGCTAATTTATTTACTTAACAGCTTGCAACACTAAATAGGAATTTGTTCACCAACACATCTTTATCTTTTTACCGTAACAGATCATATTTTGCTTTTATTGGCCAGTAAACATGAGGTGTGGTTGGTATTAATTGCTAATGATGCAACTATGTGGGCAAATTGTTTTGCCAATCACAGTGTGTTCTCCATCAAACATACAACTGTTCTCACCATAAAGCCCCTCAGCTGAACTGCATAGAATTAGCAAGGTGTGTGCCATTCGTTAATCACGTGTGATCGTGTGAGAGACAGACTGCACTTTGAGCTCAATTAACGAGGCATTTAGACGTCTTAATTGGTGACATTCGATCTCAGGCTATTGCTAAAGAACCACTTAGCAGCAGATTTATGGATTAGCAGCCCAGAGAGCCCTCTGTTCTCAGATGTAACTAACAAGAATTAGTGTTCCTAACTCTGACTCACAAATGAAGACAGCCGTATTTACTCTCACGGAAGACTCTTTTCACTTCCAGTTTACTGTATCCAAATGCACTCTGCTCTTGAAGTTTCTCTTGTCTTCTCTTCTTATCATCTCATGTCATGCATTTTTTCTTCTTATCAGCAAAGATAAGCTTCTGTTTGAATTTTGCTTGACTGTTCTGGAAAAATTTCATGCACAACGTCCCACAATTTGACATTTTTGTTGTCATGGCGCTGAAGCTGTCTTCGTCATCTGTGCAACATGCACTGTGGCTCATGGGAGCCTTATAAATGTCATGTATTGACGGAACCACTCCGGAGAGAAGGAAGTCCTTGCCAAAAAGAAGATAGATGGAGCGCCACTGGTGTTGAGGATGCCATGCTGCATTGAATCATTTTTGCACCATTTGTAGCCTACAAATACGGTGACAGCACTTGTGTTTTCACAAGTAGCTGTTTATGTTGTTGTCATAAATAAACAGATATTACAGATGTCTTGTGTAAACTTCTTTAATTTACCCCTGATTCTTGCCTGCCTGTTAAGGAAAACCACTGTTCATTGAACAGCCTCAGCATCCCACTCTCCATAGGTGTGTCATTTTTTTTGCCACACTTTCTCCTCCCCAGGTCATTGTCATGTGATTGGGCCTTCTGAGCGGGGAGGCTTTAAACAAGAGAGACAGCACTTGTCCGTTAGATTAGCATGTCCCCAACATCACATGCCTGGCCTGCACACGTCACCACTTGTCTGGAGGTGAATGTCGAGGTTTATTAGAAAATGCCCAGATTCAAGGAATTTTTTTAAAAGGTAGACAAAAGCATCTGTGATGCATGCAGTGTGGCTAAGAAGATGGGAGCACAGATTTGATTTGATTCTGTGTGAATGTTAGAATGAACATATGATTCTGTTGTCAAAACAAACCCCTTGGTTGATTCATTTTTTTATGCATTTAGATTACATTTCTTATTGTTTCTAATCAACAAAGCAAAACCTGGCCAAAGCAAGGACCAGTCGGCCTTTTAAACGCCCTTGAGATTTCCAGATATCGTGGGACCTTCTCTCAGATTTATTGTGGGAATCAGAATTTATGATGAGTAAATTGGGCTTCTTCATCTGTGTGCCGGGGGGGTTTGCAACATGCGGCCGAGATGGCTTGACTTATTGATTACAGGGAGCAGTATGCCCCATTTCAAAGGGATGGAGAGCCCCCGCCATGCAACTTCTGAGAATTAATTTGCCTGGCATGGGCCTTCATGGGAAACACATGTCCATACACACACAAATGCAAGCACAGACATAAACAAGCACACATCCGAAGCCTTCAGGTAAAAACATCACCCCTCCTTTTCCAAAATATAAAAAAGCCCCCAAATAAACAACCTACACTTGCATTCAGTCTTTTTCCCCCCTCCAACACACACAAACATAGATAAAAGCAGTTTTTACAGTGCTTTATGTATTGTTGGTAGACTAAATAGCATTTTTTTCAGTTTTTTGTTTCTTTTTTCTTTCTGCATTTTTCTGTATTTTTTCTGTACTGTTTATTTCAAATAAGTAATATTTGTAACTAGATCCCAGTTATTAATATTGAATGTCCTAGATGTTTTTTTTAAAAAACAAATAAATGGAAAGCAGGATAAAATTCATTCCACTTCTTACTGAAAATTGTAAGAAAAAAAAACAATCTTTTAAGGAGGAAAAATAGTAAGGAGTACCATCTGTAGTAACTGTTCTGGAAGAAAATCTAACAATTCCAACCAAAGTGCTTCTCCAGACCGACAGAGTCACAGCTGAACTATCAGTGGTTCATCCCTGGCATTGTCCACTTTATCACCCTCTGCCCTCAGACACCAGCTCCTATTTCACCAGCAGCACCCGTGCTAATTTATCATTGCCGCCTTGACAGACAACACATCTGTGTGTGAACGGATTAAGTGAGGAAATGTGTAAGAGGGACAATGGGGGCAGAAATGGGGAAGAGGAGGAGGAAATATGGTAGCTGGGAGGATTGTAGCCCCTACAAACGGGGGCTTTTAAAGGGTCATATTTTTTTTGAAGGGCCCCCTCCTACCCTTCACTCGACCTCTTCCCATCCCTTCTGCCTCCACGCTCATAACACAATGTCAGCTAACCCCTCAGCAACTGGACAGCTCATTGTCTTGGGCTATCTTATATTACAGCCTATATACTGCAAGTGGGATATGGAACAGAATTAAAGAGCTTAAGGAGGGAGCTGAGAACGTAGACCTGCACAGGTTTATATCACCAAATAAAACGGTGCTTTCGCAGGCTGTGGAACGGCACATCCATGACAACCAGTTTTTTTGTTGACTGTCCTGCCTAAATGTTCTTTTTTTAAAAAATATTATTGACTGAATGAGCTGCTGAGTTTTTCAGCATGGTAAAGGTGTGCAGATATTCTAGTGTGAAGATTGATGGGCAAGAGAGGTTTAAAAACATACGGACAACAGATGGGGAGACATGCACTGCAACTCTCATGTTCACATGTCCCGTGTTCGCATTCATGCTGCATTTTTGTGTGGGCACACATGCATACGTACGAGACGACAGGTGCGCATATACATGCGTTCTCATGTGTGTGTTCAAGCAAGCATATCTGTTTACTTTTAGCCTCCAAAAACCTATTCACATTTGAATGCAGGAGACAGGACACATCTCTCTGCTCTGTGAGCCGCTAGACAGTTCAGTCAGAATATTTTAGCATGGTCACACACACACACACACACACACACACACACACACACACACACACATTTCACCCCCATGCATGCACACACACTTCCCTGGGGTACCCCGTTTGCAGCGCCCGAGGAGTGCAAAATGGAACTTTTTAAAAGCCAAAAACACTTCTCCTGAACAAACTAGTCTTGCTTAATAATACCACGCTCATGTTTCTCTCCTCTCTCACGACAGGCTGTCATTATCTACAAGAGCCCGGTGTTTCGACTGTGTTTTAGAGAAAGATCTTGGTTGTTGTTTTAGGATCTGAAAGCCCTGCTACAAGACATATGGCAAATAGACTCTAAACTATTTGGAATATGTGCATCAGCAAACACATTTCGCTATGGAAATAAAAGAAGGAAGAAGTTAGGGAATTGAGGATTTAAAGTGAAGGCAGAGAGGCCTGCAAACTCCAGAGACGTTTGAGTTACTGAATTGCTGATTTTGAAACTACAGTACATGCTGCAATGCTTCATTATTTTGGGGAATCAAAAAAAATCTGTGTTGTTGAGTTTTTTTGGGTTTTTTTTATACAATAGATGAGGTTTTTTTTAGGTGAGCAAAATTAAGTTTTGTGTGCACACTCATAAAAACAAACACACAGAGCCCAGATCCACAGCCACTTTTTATTCAGGCACAAATGCAGCTTCTGCTCTTATGAAGATAAATATGGCAAGGCGTAGATTTTCACCCACACCTACTGAATGGGACACATGCATTCATCTTTGCTGTAGGTTAGTGTTTTTGGATGTGTGTGTGCTTTTGTGTGTGCTGAGGTGCTGGGGCCATATTGGGGATAGAGCTTCGAGGGTGTGCGCACCTCACTGCCTTTTCAATGTATGGAAATGTATGTGCATTTTTAAAGTAGGAGGGGGGTGAAATTTATTTCTCTCTCCCCCTATGCACCCTTCGCCCCTTCGTCTCCCCCCAACACCTCATTCCCAAAGCTGATAGACCTATGGATGCATGATAGATCTGGAGAGAGAAAGAGAGAAATGAAGGGGGTCTCTGCATGGATGCATACATGCATGCATAGATGTATATAGCACCCCCATTCCCCCATTTCCTCTCGAGCGCACACTATAAAGTCTCTAACATGCACCTATGCATACAAAAGCACACCTCTGAATGCAGGACTCATGCGCATATCAAACGTAATCCATAGTTTTACATAATAGGGAGGAGAAAAAAGGGGAGATGAGTCAACTCCTGTGGTAGGGTGATAAAGATAATATGAATCATCTGACTCTTTCTCTTTTTCCCTGTTTGTATACACATTCACCCAGAGAGATGCTGATATGCTATAGAGAAATATAATGAGATATAGAGAAGGTCCCCCTTCTCATCCACAAGAACACATGTGGGTCATGTGTGTCCTTTGTCCTATTTTTTACAATGTTTAAGGATTATACTTGTTCTGAGATTGAAGTACATTACTCCAAGTGCAAGTTATATTTGCATGTAATGACAAAAATTTGCACCATCTGTGTGCATTGCATGAACGACAACAGGGAATGCACTACTCTGATAAGCAAGTGATAGATTTTATGCACATTGGAACAGTATAGTGTTTGTTTGTCTCTGGAAAGTAAGAGATACACTCTACATACAAACAAAAAAGCCACGAGCTGTTAATTATTCACAGAAAGTTAATTTTTGGGACTCTAATTAAAGGCATTTAACCATTGGGGACAGAGCGAGATCAAAGATGTCATGCAGATAGCATTTTTAAATTAGCAACCCCTCTTAACTTTATAATTATCTTTGCTGCAAGAAATGAAGCAAAAAGTTATTTTGTGTTAATTCTGGGATTCAAACAGTCTCTGAAGAAATAGATTAAATTAATTAAGAAATAATTACAGATAGTCATGCAGACTGCATTTCCAATACAAGGAATCATTTGCAGACCAGAAAGTAAAAAGAAAAATTATTTTTGTTGAGTTTATTTAGTAATAACCTAAAATAAAAAAAAGAAAAACAGCTTCATATGAAGTAAAACATTTACATTTTTGATCACAAATTATTGAATAGGAATCATATGAGGTTTTTTGTCATAAAAATTTCACTCCAAAAAACATTGCAACATGCCCCAGAATTATCTCTGAAGGATCATTTTTGGAATTGCGTCTCCCAGCTGCTGTCCATTTGCGCTCCCGTTCAACGTTACTGTTGAAGCCAAAAAACATGTAACAAACGTCCAGATGTGTCAAAAAAGGGAATGCCGAAGAGAGAGAGAGAGAGAGAGAGAGTGTGTGTGTGTGTGTGTGTGGGTGTGGGTGTGTGTGTGTGTGTGTGCGCATGTGTGTATTGGAAAGGGAGAAATAGAGGAAGAAAGAGAGAGCTTGAAGTCCTATTTTAAAAAATACGCCTCCTTTATATTAAAAATCAAAGCTAAAGTCAAGCTGATATTGTGTCCACCATTTTGCTAAAATAATTTTATTTATTTACTTATTTGTTTTGCAGATTAATTTTTTTTTCTTGTGTTTTTGAAATCATTTTATGCAGAATTTAGGGAGTTTGTATTTCATAAACCACAGCGCCGTCTATTTTCTTTTGCTGAATAAGGTTGGCTTTTTTGTAATACCAGTGCACAAGCATGTATGCCTGCAGGTGTCCATGCCTCGTGTGTTTATAGTCTCAGGAAGCTGTTGACCTAGTCCTCGCCCCCGACCACCACTACCCTGTGTGTTCATAGGAGACCCCTTGAACCTGACAGCGGTGGGAGAAGTGGTGGAAATAGAGCGAAGATTTTAAACACACCATTCTGATGGACAACAGAACCAAGTAGTTTACCAAGTTTGAATTATTTTACTTACCTACTCTGTTTCTATTTATTTCGTAACGCACGATATAGTTCAAAACAATAATAATAATAACAATTATTATTATTGTTATTATTGATATTATTATTATATTTTTTAATATCCCATTTTTATAATGTTTTGGGGGGGTTGCTTGTAGGAGGTCATGGTCGTGCCGAACACATCAGTCCAAAGCTCATCAACTGAGCTGAAAACTCTTTTTAAACAGCTAATGCGTTCCAACAGCAGGTGGACATGGGGTGAAAAATACAGCGGAGCACAATGGAAAAGTGAAAAAGTATTTCTGACATAGACCAATACTCCAAATAGATGCGGTAAAGATGAGTTTAAGTAAAAAGCGGCAAGAGAAGATGAAAGGAGTCGGACTAATGGCAGGGAGTCAGATAGAGAGGATGGTTGTTTATGGATGAAGATGGTCGGAGAGGATGAGAAGAGGGGAGAGGCTCCGGTGGAGACGAAAGGTAAGGGAAATGGAGGTGAGGGCGAAAGAAGAGGGAGATTAAATGGAGAGAAAAAATGGAGAGGAAAATGTTTAGGAGGTGGAGAAAAAGAGGAAGCTAGAAGGAGAACAGGTGAAGATGGGAAGGGGTTGAAAAAGGTCACGGAGCATGGCATATTTTGGGGGAGGAAAATGAAAGAGCCCCGTGTATATGTGTGTGTGTGTGTCCTTCTAGTGAGAAGAAGGTGAGGGGTGAGGTCTAGGCCCACGTCTTATCAAAAATAAAAATAAAAAGGCGCAAATTAAGATGGACAGTCTGAGGCAATGCTAGACCCCGTGTGTCTGCGTGTGTACACCCTAATGCGTGCACACGTGTGTGTATGTGTGTCTCCACACTTTCTCTGTATGCGTATGTGCCTCTGAGTGTGTGTTTTAATAGCCACAGTCCGAGAGCCTCTGTCAGACGGTCAGCTAATTGGCCATCTTACAAGTACAGAGGAGGCTGCTCACAAATTGGCAAAAAGGGCAACTGGCTTCAATCTGATACCAAACTCCCTTCTGTCATGGTGCTGTCCATTAGACAACAGCTTAAGTCAGGGAAATGGAACAAAAATAAGGAAAAACAGAATACACAACAAGGGGAAAATAGTCCCGTAATTGTGCTTTGGAGACTCCAATTGTTGTGTTCGACCCGTGTGTAGCGAGACAATGGGGATCATGCAAGACTTAGCGTAAATAAAAATTTGGGGGAAAACATGGAACTCAAGGGGATGGTGTGTTTTTATATTTGAGTGGATGTTTTCCTGTTGCAGAAGCCTCATGTATTTTAATCCATGTAAAGTCCCAACTGGGTTCCAATTAGGAACAGGTTTCCTAACGCCCTGTGGGGAAACTGATAATTATGCTGTTTACTGTGGTTGTGACTTACAGTGTTTGTGTGTGCGCGAATGTGTGTGTGTGTGTGTGTGTGTGTGTGTGTGTGTGAGTGTGTAAGTGTAAGTGTGTGTGTTTCTGCAGAGTGTGGTGGAGGGGGACTTAACACATTATATGATATTCTTTTTTATCTTTCCTTAATGTTTACAATGCTGACATTGTTAGTTGTATCAAATGATCCTTCATAATTAGACACTATACTGAAATTCAAATCCTTTTATCTCAGTTGTTTATCATAAGTAGCGTGTCACACCCACACACAGACTTGTATATTTTACCCTTAAACTAAGCTTGAAGGCAAAATAGGCCATTACGGTTGGGAATTGTTTCTTTTTAAAATGTTTGCGCCATGACTTTTATGCATTTCTTTAGGTGTTTATGTGCCGCTTAGATGGACTTTACAATAAGGAATTATCTTGTTTTTCCTTTTTGTCTAACGTTTAGCCTAATATTAATTTTAACTCTTGCAAATAATTCTCCATAATTAGGCAGGATACATCATTTTTAATCCTCTTATGCAAGTTGTTTTCTCATCAAATTACAAAGCACAATCTTGCAAAAGTATTCACATCCCTTAAACCTTTTCACTATTTGTCATGTAAGAACTGCTAGCATGAATGTATATTTTAGCGTTTTTATTTGATAGATCAACAGAAATTAGCATATGTTGGTGAAGTGGAAGGGAAAATGATGACATGGTTTTAAAAAAACATTTTCCCCCAAAAGATCTGCTAAGTTTGGCATGTGTGTGTATTCAGCCCCCCTGAGACATTACTTTGGCAGCAAGTCTTTTGGGGTATGTCTATACCAGCTTTGCACATCTAGAGACTGACATTTTTGCAGATATCTCTTTACAAAACAGCCCAAGCTCAGTGAGATTGGATAGAAAGCATCTGTGCACAATGATTTTCAGGTCTCACCTCAACATCTGTTGGATTTAGGTATAGGCTTTGACTGGGCCATTATAAAATCTGACCAGTGTCCTTCTTCATGCTAAAAAAAAAGAAACCCACAATATTCACCACCATCATGTGCCACTATGGCCATGGTGTGTTTGAGGTGGTGAGCAGTCTTTTTCTCCACACAGAGTTTTACATTAAAGCCACCTATTTTGGCTTATCTCACTAGAGCACCTCCTTGCAGCAAACTGCATTCAGGAGTTATTGTGCTGTTCTTCCAACATAGCTTGCCATTCTTCCATAAAGGCCAGATGTAAGGCCAACTAATAGTTGTCCTGTTGACAGATCTCTAATCTGAGATGTGGATCTCTGCAGCTCGTCCACAGTCACTATGGTCCTCTTCTACTCTTCTACTTGTCTAATTAAAGCTCTACCTGCCCAGCTTTTTAGTTTAGGTGGACAGCGATGTCTTGGTAGGTTTGCAAGTGTGCCATACTTATCCATTTTTGATATCAGTTTAAAAGCACTCTGTGAGATGTTCCCAACTAATCTTTTGCCCTTCATGATACTGTTAGTTCACTAATGTTCTCTTACGAACATCTGAGGCCTTCACAGAAGAACTGAGATTAAATTAGACACAGACAGACTCTTTTTATAAATAGGGTGACTTAAAATTTTTTGAGGGTGTTTTGGATTTTTTATCAGAGATATGGGGGCTTTTCAGTGAGTGGATGCACAGAAAGTGTTTAGTGTGAGCAGTAATGTGTGTACTACTTTCAGTGTTATAGGTAGCAGCGCTCTGATGCTCATACCCTCCATCTAACCTTGAAAACAGAGAGTGACGATGATGTAGTAGACACTGTGCCTCTCCTATCTAACCCTAAATGCTGTCATGCTCAAATAAAATGAATGACCCAGCTGTCAAATTTCTTATAACATATGGTTGAGCCAACAATCAAGCAAGTTTGAATTTTATCTTTCCAGTTGCAAGCGACTTTATCAAGTTGAGGGTTTTAAAACACGACTTGAATAAGGAAAAAATATTTAGCGGGACATCGGGGGCACACTCTAACAATTAGTCCCTGATTTATTTTTGTTGTTTTCTCTCATTTTCTCTTTTCTCTTTTCATACCATGTTATTGTAAAAGTGCCTTGCAGAACAAAGTTGCACAAATAAAGAACAGCATTTTTCTTAATCCATGCAGATGTCCAAGCAGGGGGTTTTACATACTTTTTCAACTTATTCATGTCAGATGACATTCTGTTAGGAGGTATCGGGTACAAATCCGACTTAAATTTACAAATCAGAGATAATTTCCATACTCTGCTCTGAAGATTTTTCACATTTAAATGAGTGGGTGTAGGGTTGAGAGAGGCACAAGGAGTCTTTTGAGTCTGCAAAACAGCATAATTGTTTAGCTATCCATTCGGGTGTTATACTACACATAATATATGGTTATTTCTTACAGCCTCCAGACTGCCAAGATGTTTTCAATTTGGCATGGCCCTGCGATCATGATATCACAGAGAAAAAGTGAGGGAGAGCTTCCAGTCTGGGATGGCCAGAGCAGCGAGAGGGCGATCATTTCGCCAAACTCAAAGGCTCCCCCCCACCTCCCTCCCTCTCTCCTCGCCTCTTTCTCCCTTTCTCACTAGGACGAATAATTCCACAGTTGCTGAGGCACTGAAAAAGCAATCTGCGGAATACCCCAGGGTCATGTCTGTGGCGGGATGATTTGTGTGAAATGTCATACATTAAATATAAGTTTAACATTCAGCCCGGTGCACTGTAAAACTGCCCTGTCGTTGCCACAGTCCACCATTTCCCTGCGTGCAAGGAGGGTTCGGGTTGAGGAAAGCGGTCACCAAGGAGTTGGACACACACATACACACACATGCACACCACCTCCTGTGTCGGCCCAATCTTAAAGGTAGAGGGAGGAAGGTGGGGTGCAGACAGCGGGCAGTTGTAAGGCCATTTAATCTAAAGCTGCATTTCATTCATGAATGTGAGAGCAAAAAGCTTTTTTCTTGAAATCTGTCTTTCTATGTTTCTCCTTGTCTTTATTTACATGTGTGCACTGTATATAGGAAAAACCACAGAGGGAGAAAGACAGAGAAAACATTGGAAAGATCATGGTCCCAGGGAGGTTTTTTGCTTGACAGAAATTGAGAAAATTAAGTTAAAATAAAAGGAAGGGTAGAAGAAAAGCAGCAGACAGACAGACTGATGGACAAATATGGACAGTGTCAAGGTTTCAAGGCAGGTGTTGAATTTGTGTTCAGGCTATGAGATGAGAAAATAAGAGAAGTGGTGAAGAAGGGGGAAAAGGTTTGTGACTAATTCATAAAGTTTCAGGAAAATAGCAGCTACTGAAAGCAAGAGAAGCGAGAGACAGAGGGAAAAAGGTGTCTCCAGGGACTTCAGTGAAGCAGTCATCCCAAAGAGCAGGAGAGAGAGAAAGAAGATTCTGTCCATCCCAGTAGATGAGAAAGAAATGACAGAGGGGGTACAAAGAATGTCATCTGGCAGAAGGACAACTGATGGGTTTCCTCTTTTCTCTTTGTCCTTCTGCCTTCTCCCCTCATGGCTTGTTTGTTTGCTCTCTGTCTTTGCCTGCAGAAAGTTTCTGTCTCAATGACTACAATCAGATAATGTGTTTGATATGTAAAGAAGCATGTTGTGGCCATTCCAGAAATGCGAATTTCAGGGAAGATAACCAACTTTGGGGATGATCAAAGGGCAACAGTAGATGTTTAAAGTGTAAGTATAAAACACTGTATCAGCTATGATTAGGCTCTTCCAGGCTCAGGTGGATATAGTTCATGAATCTAATTATGTACCTCTGTGCGTTCTCTTACATATTCTTATCTACTTGGCACAGTTCAATTTAGTCTTTGCCTGGTGGTGTTTGACAACATTTGCATCAGAAAAAAATCAATGCATCTTTTCTACAAATTCTGCTTATTATTGCCATGAACGAGCTCACCACCAGATTTATCAATTTCACCTTGAAGGTGTTGTACTTGCCAGTGCATTTGTAAGCAAGCTGGGACTCTTTGAAGACAAACACAGTATCGTTCAATCTGCAGGCCCCCCTCCTCCCCGCACTTCTCCTCCCATTTCACCCCCTACTTCAAAGCAGAAAGGCTGAGATGAAGCTTTGGAAAGAAATGGAAAACAAATTGTTCATTTGTATCTGGGAGGGGACCAGACACTTGAGCAAATGTTCTCTGCATTCACTCTTTACACGCGCTGCACTAAAGTTATCTTAAGGTTAGTTGCAGGAGAGACGAAACGAGGCCGGAGCGCAGTAGCTGTTGTTTTAAGTCTCAGCCAGACAATCAAACGTGTAAATAAGAGTGAAGCGGCTCAATGATCACCTCCAGGGCAAATTTGCAGAGATACAAAAAAAAAAGTACTGTTGTCATACTACTTTATTTTAGGTAAGAAACAACCAAAATAAATAAACAAATTACAGTGCATCGCAAAAGTATTCACATACCCAAAATGTTTCATGTTACATGAATTTTACATAGTTTCAATTTTAAAAATGTAAATCTGAAAGGTATGGCGCTGATCACCCCTCAATAAATTCCAGGGCAACCATATGTTTTCGCAATTCACCTAATTAGTGAATAGAGTTAACCTGTGTGACACAACTGCAAACCTACTAAGACATGGTTCTCTGGCTATCTATCTGCAGGCAAGGAGAGCATCATTCACACAAAACAACCAAGGGGGCCATTGCATCTCTGAAGGATATACAGATACCCACAGTATAGGTGGGAGAATCTGAATGAGTGGCCTGCAGAAAGAAAGCCATAAGAACTTCTATTTACAGTTTCCCACAAGCCATCTAGGGGATATTTCAAACAAATGAAAGGTGGTGCGCTGGTAAGATGAGATCAAACCAGAACTTCTTTGCCTGGGTGGCAGAGAACGTACACTGCACAGACTCTGAATGGACTGCGTGAAACATGGAAGTGGCAGCATCATGCTGTGGGCATGCTATTGTCAATCAGAACATTGAACCTGGGCAGAGTTGATGAGCAGACTGATGGAGCTAAATACAGGGTATTTCTGAAGGAAACCCTGTTAGAGTCTGCAAAAATTTAAAACTCTTGCTGAGCTTAAGCATGTTTTTTTGCATAAAATAAGGAACAAAGATTTTAATCTCTAGATGTGCTTAGCTGGTACAGACACACCCTTAAAGATTTGCTTCTGTAATTGCATTGAAAGGTAGTTTTACAATGTTTTACAGTCAGTACAAATGCATGGCGCACTTCTAATAATTTGTGAATTCTTTTTAAAACCGTGTGTTTTAAATACATATATATCTTTCTCCTTCCACCTTTCACTTGTAAATGTAGAATAAAATTAATTTAAGTTTGTGACAAAATGTTAAAAACCTCAAAGAGTATGAATACTTTTGCATGGCATTTTATATCAGGATAAACATATTGCATATATATTAGATTACTGTATGATTCAGGTTGTTGTGGTAATGAATGTAAAATAAGAACTGAAGTCTAAGATCAAGCCTTTGCTATTATCAAAATAGCAGCATTCACTACCTCTATTGAGGCAGCCATTACATTCAGTATACTAAAGATAAAAGACTCAGTGGCTTTGATCATAGGAAATAAAATTATGCTCTTTCATTGACAAAATAAGAGCGTATTTTCGATGACATGCTTGACTCGACTAAACACACCATGCTGAGTTAAATAGATGCCTTCTATTAAAGAATCTGAGGGGCATTCAGAAAACATGCATATCATTCTACTTCACTTCCAAGGGTTATGTTGGACACTTAAAAAGACGAAGAAGAAACTGTTATATCCTCTAAATCACCTCTGCACCAATTTGTTTTGCCTGTCTTTGAATGATGAGACGAAGGACCGAGAGGATGAACAATACTGTAAATGGAGCTTCTTTAGCAGCCACTGGCTTTCATGTTCCAGAGCTAGGTTTTTTACCTAGACATCTATACCTAGAGACTGAATGTGAGTCATTGCTGAGCTACTGGCTGAGGTATAATTTCTGAATGCTATTTATGCTTACAGAATACTTACAGGTCTTTATGCAGTTCCTGTCAAAAGTTTACATACCTTCATCATGGGCAATGATGTCATCAATTGGGGGTTTTTAAATATTTATTTGAACTGTTCTCGTTACAGAGAGGAATGATTCCTCAACAAAAAGCTGCTTTGATTTTTTAAAACACTAACTGAGTTCACAAGTTTATTGAGGATTGCCTTTGATCCAAATAGGGTTGAATGTATAGTTTTAGGTTTAAATAAATTTTTTCAAATGTCATCATTTTAGGAAGGTCCAGAAGAAGACCCAAACTGTCACCTGCAGGTGCTAGTAACAACCCAGGAACCTCCAATGTTCAAAACTGCCATAAATTGGAAAATCCTGGAACAAGGATTATGAGTGTTTTACATCACAATGAACTTAGAGGGTGACGTCCAAATAACAACCTCCCAAAACCAAAACTTTCAAGCTCTATTAAGGTTTGCAGCTACCCAAATATACAAATCAAATGCCCTCTGGAAAAAAGGTTCATGTTCAGTCAGGACAAAGATTGAGCTATTTGGCCCAAGAGGTGACAAGAGATATGTTTGGCATCTAGGTGAGACTTTTCAACCTTCAAACTCTGTAGAGACTGTAAAGCATGGTGGTGGCCACATTTTCACTGTTGGGGGTACTGGTTGATTGCACAAGGTGGATGGAATAATGAGGCAGGAGGACTGCCTCTAACTTCTCCCAACTTTACTGCAAATCACTAGATAGAGCCTTAAAACTTGGATGGGGAAATAGTCTCAAACACACATTATGCTTACATTAAGCTCCTGGAAAGGCCTTCCAATGTCCCAACCTTAATCGTATTGAAAATCTGTAGGTCATGCTTAACAGGTCTTTTCTGGGCATGAAACCAACCAAGTCCCTTCTGCAAAATGAGAGATCAAATATGCAACCAGAATCATGTCACATGCCTGGTAGTTGCTAAAAAAATAAGGTCAGGGTGTAGCTTGCTAAGAAACCTTTAACCAAATATTAGTAGAGGTATATGAGCATATTTAAGCTTGTGTGTATAATTTTACCCTGTGTGGATTAAAGAAATTCTCTGATAAATTTAAATTTGCATTCACTTCTTGTGGAAGCAAATAAAAAGCCCACAACATCAAATATCAAACCAATGATAATGATACATAGACTGATGGAAGCAGGTCAGGCTACGACTCCTCTCTATTATCCACAGGCAGGCAAATCAAGGCAGCAAATCAGGAACAATGGAGTCCCTCAAAGAGCAGAGTGGGGATCAAAGCAGTGCTAACTCGTTATTGCAGTCCAATTGAAATATTCACTTTGCATCTTTCCAAACATAATGGATGTTGAAAGTGGGAGGTGAAAAGAAAGAGCTGCTTGCAAACATTGTTGTAAAATTATAGATGTTTAAAAGAGGGAAAAACAAGAAATGCATATGGTTGTCCAGGCCTTTTCCAGTCATCTACTGAGGCATTATAATGTCCTTTGGTTATTTTGACTTTGAATTTGCAAAGACCCATTATCCCTCCTTTTTTCCTTCCTTTGAACCCTCCAATGGTAACATCATGATGATATATGAGATGCTATACTATAGGCGTTGTGCATGTGGAGTCGATTGAAGCAGGCCATTTCTTAAAGTGTCCTCTCACTCTCATTCTATCTGTACTTTCTAATCTTCCTTCTTTATTCTTCCTCTCTTTGTCTCCCCCATCACTTCCTCTCTCCATCTCACCAACTCTCCATTTGAATGTGTTGATCACCTGGGGAGATGCTGCATTAATGCTGACGCCCAGTAAAAGGCAGAATCTCCTCTTTATTTATCTGCACTAAAATTCCTCCCAATCTTTCCAGCACATTTCACTCAATCATGCAACTCAGGCCATTCCATTAGCCACACAGGGGCGTTTTACTCCATTGAGCACAACACGCCCGCACTTCTATGAATATAGATTCCCCTAAATTATGTATAATGGGAGTGCTCAGATTTTAGTATTTTTGCAAAGAGGGTTTGAAGATGTACAAGTTGTTTCTGCTGCTTTTTTGAGTGCATCTTGAAATTTGCAGTATGTAAAAGAGACCAGAGACGTTCCTTTGAGTTTGTACATTGAAATGAAGGGTGGAAGAGGATCATGTGAAGCCGGCAACACATCATATACGACTTCTCCAACTGGAGATTTTAGAGGGTTGTGGATGAAAAGTGAAACAAATAAAGCTTCAAGCTGTGAGCTACTTCTCAGGTAATTAATCATAGCATATGAAATATATATGTAAACTTTATTAGTTCACATGGCTGTTGGTTCAGCATAGTATCAGTTGTGGCTTTTATTACTAAACCCCCACTTTGAGATATCTAATAAGGAACTAAGGTCCATTAACAGATGTCTGAGTTTGATCTCTTATTGTGGGGAACATTTTCTGCACCAAGTGTGACTAATTGGATGGTGACCAATTTTAATTCACATGTAGGCAGTTGGTGTCCATGTAGCTCAGCAGGAGGGATGGGCAGAGCCAAGATACAGCAACAAACATAGCAGAAATTCTATAATCAGAACAAAATCAACATCCTCATTACTGACTCCAAGCAGCTTCAAAAAAAGCTTCAAAACTATTTCCCCTTGTTTTCAGGATTTGATTATGCTTAGTGTCAGACCATATATGTTAAAATTTTTCACTGTTGTTTTGCATGGAAACACACTCACCAGGATGCTAACAACTGATCAGGCAGGGACAGCCAAGTTGCTTTAATCAGTAGTAGCACTGGTAATGTTGTAAAACCTGTTTTGTTAGAATATCAGGGTATTTTACAGTGACTAAAAGCAAGCCCATTAAATTTTGAATGGCTTTACACAGCATAATTTGTAAGTGTGAACTCATGAAATGTCCTGTCAGAACCTCTCTGAGCACAGAACGGATGGTGTCATACGGATCCAGTTGTTCTTTATTTCAACAACACAGTGTATTCATAATAATGTTTTATGAATGTTCTTTTACTATTTTTATTACTTTTGTTTTTTATACAGCTGCACGTGATTAACCACACAGTGTTACTGTAGACAGACCCATGCAAGATGATTACAAAATGTTATCTTAGATATGACTCTCTTTTGGAGAAAATTGATTTATGTACTTTTATTCTATGAATCAACATTAATCACAGTTTGTTTTTAATATACTTTGCCTGGGTCTCCAACAGGAGCTGAATTAAAAGCCCAAATTTGTACTTTTTTGTGTGCTTTTTCTAAAATTTCTTTTTTTACCAGTATGTGGTCCATGCTGCAGCAGACCATGTTATAAAGCCATACCATTTCTGAAACTCTTCAGAAATATTGGAACTTCTCTTTTTTCTTTATATACAGTATCCTGCAAAGGTTTTTCACATTTTGTTATGCCGCAGCCACATACTTCAATGTATTTTATTTGGATGTTATGTGAAGGACCAACACAGAATAGCACATAATTATTAAACGGATAGATAAGGAGGTTTCAATGATTTTTACAAGAAAAGTGTGGCACGCTTAAGCTTTGTGCTTCTTTTCTCTGATACCCCTAAATAAAATCAAATTCAACTAACTGCTTTAAGAAGTTCAAAGTTCACGTATGCCTGTCTCAGTATTAATACAGATGTTTTGTGAAGGCCTCAGAGGTTTGTTGTACAAAGACATGGCTGCAGATATTCTCAGCTCCGGTGGTCTGTTTTTGCAATCCATAAATTTAGCTTAAATGTAAGATTAGCCCAAAAAATACTTGTTAAAAGAAAGCCACAGGATGCCCTACACAGCCTGTTTATTCAAATATGGATTAGGGTGTTTTGATCAGGTGACAAAAAAACATTACTTTCAAAAAGAAAAATATTGTGTGTGGCACAAAAACTAACAATGCACATCACCCTAAACACATCCATGGTGAACCACGGAGGTGGTAGCCTCATGCTCTGGGGATGCGGTTATACAACTGGCAAAGGGAACCTGGTCAAGGTAGATGGGAAGATGGATGGAGCTAAACACAGGAAAATCCTAGAAGTTTAGAAACTTTTAGATGCTGCAAAAGAATTTAGAATAGAGGTTTACTTTTCAGCAGAAAAACAGCCCTAAACATACTACTGGAGCTACAATGAAATGGTATAAATCTAAGTGCAGAATGGCCCAATGTCCAGTTGTAAATCAAAAACTTGAAATCAGCTGTTTGGTTGCACCATTCTGAATGTCTCTTTTGATTTGCACAGAAACATGTCTGAAGCTGGTAGAGACAATAACCCCAAAGACTTGCATCTGAAATGGCAGCAAATGGTGGTTTTACAAAGTATTGACTCATGTGAGCTGAATAAATAGCCACACCTTAAAGAATTGTATTTGTAAAACCTCTTGAAAATGATGCATCCACTTCCCTCCACTTTACAAGATTGTTTGGGGTTGCAATGTGACAAAAGTTAGAAAAGTTCAATGGCCATTCAAACTTTTGCAAAGCACGTGAACGCTACATTTATTGGAATTAGTTCTTTTTAGTTTTGTTTCATGAAAATGAATATGATATTGCATAGTTTCTGAACTAGCTAGCAGTCACATCTGTATCTGAGACTTTGGCCCCAGTCTGCCCCCCTTTGCTACAACTTGATCCATACTGATATTTCCAATAATAAGATCAAGTAGATATAAGATTTTAATCACCACTACAGATGGATCCGAGCCTGACTTTATGCAGGGAGGCTTCTCCAGCAACAGTCACTCAGCTGTCTTATTTTATCACAGCCTAATCCTAAATAATAAATTCTATATTACATGACTGTGCATTTTATTTGCCGGTGGCCATGCTGGGCAGCAACCAGCAGAAAGCAAGGGCCAATCGGTTGAAGGCTCCCAGGACCTTCTGCATGTTTCATGAACATTTCACCTGTGACACCTGCTGATATTATGCTATATAAATACAAACATATGTCAAGGAAATGACTCTTGGCGATGGAGCAACAGTGGTAGTATGCAGATGCATGGCAGAGAGGCTGTCAGAGGTGTCTCAGGCTGTGGTGGGCATGGACGACGCCTGTCCATGTTGCTGAAGTGTAATGGAAGCTTCACCCTCGAGGAAAAGCTGCTGGATGCTTAGGTCACAATGCCCTTCAGCACATGACACACACACAGACACACACACTCACACACACATATCGCAGATATGACAGGAACATGCAAAAAGCATACGGACACCATAGCAACTGAATCTGTGTGTGTGGGCATGCTTGCGAGGGTCTGCAGCTGCCGTGTATGTGCGCTTATCGATCCAACGTGACGTCTAAACTGTATTATTGACCTAAATGTTGTTTCTAACATCTAATCTGTTCTAGCTCAGATGTAATTTTGTAAAGAATTTAGAAACACTTGTTAGTTTCACTTCAGAAATTGTCGGCTGATGGGAATTTATTGCACCGATTCAGATGGATTGCTTTCATAAAACCTGATGTTGCATTGAGAGAGCCAAATATAGAAAGTGTTCCTGTAACTGTATGATTCCCCAACACACACACACACACCCACACCTACCTGCCTACACAAACACACACACAAATAAACATACGACAAGCACGCTCACATATACAAACGTGCACACACACTTTTATTGATCTACAGCTTAGCTCATGCCAGCAGGTAGTCCAACTCACCGGTTATTCTGAGGAATTGCTTTCAGTAGTTCCATCCACACACATGCTATGCGATTGTTTCCAGTGGCTAAATCTACACAATTTGTACACGGCCAACTCTTAAGACACCATCACCTCCTCTTCACAGATCAAGAGCCGAATTTGTCGATACCACACACACACACACACACACACATTTACTCTCAAAAGCATGCCGCCTTTTAACTCAAGCGTGTTTAAAGCTGTGAGAGTATCAAGTTAAATTCTGTTGCATAGTTAGTTCTTTGTCCTGTTCTGCCATCCCTCCATTTCCATCGCTTCCTCCTCTAAATATTGCTTTGCATGCTTTTCTGTCATAGTCATGCTTTTTGATTTCTCTTTACAGCCGCTAACACAGTATGGGTGTAAAGAATAAGGGATTAAGGCATCTCGATTGAGTATGTTTGAACGACTTTGGTGTGCTTGTGTGCATGTGCATGTCTGCTTTGTTTAGTTGCCTTGCATGTACTGCTGTGTTGCCCCTTTGAATCAAATATGAAAACAAGGAAAAGGGGCACAAAGTTGAGTTTGTTAAACTAACTTTTGGCACAATGGAGTGTTTCTCATTAAAGTCAATCAGGCCGTAGACAACAAAAGAACCTTTCACTGACGAGTATGAAGTGAAAATAAAAACCAGGGAAACATTTAGCTGGCACCCACTCTCTCTGTAATATGTTATGTGTGCGGCCTCCACATCCTCTCCCAAAATCGGCCTCTGCTGTTTGAAACTGATCGAATTAAGATGTTCGAGGATTTTCTTGGTGCCCCTCTCGCTCTTCTGAAAGGTCATAAGTCCATTATAAATGTGGGACATAACTGTGCTAAGGGAAACAGATGCTGAGAGATGATATGAACATGTATGCTGTAAACTGCAACTTTCTCCTTACCAAGAAGAATGTTGCTTTTTTACAACATAATCTGTACCTTTAACTAGGGCTTGTAAAGCAGGCCTGTTAGAGACTTTATTTAGGTTTACCTCTGTCTGACCTCCTCATACTCTGCGTTGACTTTCCCTGCGTGAGAACAGCTGTGAGGTTTGCATGAGAACCAGGTGGCTGTGCATATTGTAAGCATAAAACTGTCCCAGTGGGGCAGACCGTAAAATAGACATTTAATAAATTTAGTGAGATGTAGAGAATTCGTACTTTCTCAATATGTTTATGCTCAAGACTAAGTTCCAGTTGACGCTCTATTTTTACTTTACAGGTTTTGAATTGTTGAAACTGTGTGCATTGTGTGATATGGGATCTACGCCTGGTCAACTTTTTATTGTCATAGTAGTTTTTTTTTTTATATAAATATGGCTGAATTGAATGTTTACATGAACGTGAATAGGAATGCCACTCACAGGATACACTTGCCTTCAAAACCCGCTATGCATTCATTCAGTGCCAGCCTTGCAAGATTTTGCACACACAGTTCTATAAATTATAAGCAAAAAAAAAAGATTGGATGGAGAATATCTATAAACATCCAGCTGAAAAGGTGAAGTTCGCCAGTCTTTTGCTGTCCCATTATCTTCCTGTTTTCTTTAAGTAGTTTCATGGATGGTGTGTTCAGGGTGACATCCACTGTTTCCAATATACATCTCATTTTACATTTAGGCCAGAAAGTTCTGTTTTGCTCTCATGTGATCAAAGGGTGTCCCTTTACATGTTTGCTGCGTGACCAATATCGGCCTGTGGCACTAATAGTTGTCTTGTCAAAACAGTTTTCCACCTGAGCTGCAGATCTCTGTAGCTTCCCCAGAGTTGCTGTGGGCCTACCAGTGTAGGCAAATAATAATTCCTTAGTAGGTTTGCAGTTGTGCAATGCTGTTGTTGTTTTTGTTCTCATTTTTTTTTAAATAGATATTTTAAATAGAACTGTGCTCCTAGAAATGTTCTTGAACTTCTTTTTTTTTTTAACATAACATTGACTTAAACAAACCTTCGAGTCTTTTACGGAGCAGCTGTTTTTATACTGAAATTCATTTCCATATATGTAGAAATTATTTTTAATTGGGAGTTGGGTACTTGTGGAAACATGCAAAAAGCTGGGCAGCAATCATGAGAATGTTTTAATTTCTGTAATGACAACAAATATTTTTACACTGATCATGAAGAAGAGTAGGTATTATTTTTGACATGCCATTATTTAATAATATCTTTTAATAAGGTAGATAGTACCTTATTAAAATAAGGTACTAGATAGTATTTGTAGTTTTGTCTTTTCATTATCTTAAAATCTGAGATATTTGTGAAAATTTTTAAAGCCATAAGACAATAAAAACATGACATTTTCAAACCTTAACAGATAGGAGAAATATATAATGTTTTTCTGTAAGAAGAATCATCTAGAACACACTAGTCTGTTTAATACCTATCACTCACCCACACTGTTTAGTTTGATTGCCTTCATACTTTAGTGTATATGTATGTGGGTATTTTTTGTCTAATTAGCTTGATAAAAAGAATAAAACTTGGGGTCTTGGAATTCCAGTCTGATCTTCCTTGTTTGCTGAAAAGGTCTAACTCTTATCAAGACAAAATCAAAAACAACAAATAAAAAACATGCTTGAGCATAAAAACTGATAAAAACACAAGTTCCTATTATTCTAATAATCAGTACACTGACTAACCAACAATGAAACAGGTGTATGTGCATATCTGTGTAGGAGGATGGAGGTGGCAGTGTGAGCATGCTCTATCTGCTATTTTCCTGACTGGTAATCAGGCAAACACGCTGCAAGTCTCCTGCTATGATTTGCCCCCCAGTGTGTCTCCAGTCTCAGCGCCTGTGAGTAACTCTGTATTTTTCTATGCAGACATGCATGTATTATTATAGTGTCCAGACTCTACAGCGTATAGTGCATGCCTGCTTTTGTCACTGTATTTGCTTGCAACTTTGTATTTGCCTGCGTCCACTGTATGCCCATGCTTTCTGTATCGTAGAATCTATATCTCTGCGACTTCCCTGTGCTCAGGGGTATTTTGGTGACTGAGGTTCACAAGTTGAGTGCGCACGTGTGCATGTGTGGGTGTGTTTGCCAACTCACAGATGTGGGTGTTTTCTGGATGAAGGTACAATTTCTAGGACATTTAATCTATGGGGGAATTTTCACGCTAGTTACAGCTTGTCATCAAATGTTGCTAGAGTAAAATACATCTTTTATTTAGGACAAATTTAGTCAGACCTCTGAGTTTCCCACTGCCCTACTAGATTGCATACAATGTGTCTGTTTGAGAGCAGGCTGAAGAAAGAGGAAGATATTACTGCCAAAGTTTTGTATCCGTTTTGATGCTTTTCAACGCTTTCATGATTTAAGGTTGGATGACAAAGTTTAAGAGCAAACTCTACTTTTAATATATTGGAAAAACACTGATTCCAAAGCTTTACGAAGGACTGGCCTCATATATCTGCAGTCATATGTGTTCACTTAGTAAGCCACAGCTGCTAGTGCCATTAGAATGATTTCCTGTGTGCGTATGTCTTTTTATCTGTCCCTTTAACACACACATGTATCTAAAGGCTCAGTCCAAATTGAGTTTAGCAGGACACATATTTTACAGCCGTCTGAGTCACTCTGATGTTCAGGTGCTTCATTGTAAAATGTGACCCGGGTTGTCTTGTAACACAACCAAAAAAAAAATGTTATATATTCTCTTCCTTCAGTCTTTTTTTTAATGGCAAAGGAAGTCATAGTAGCTTTAAAGTCTGAACAAAGAAAAGAGGTCAATAGCTTATCTAGGTATTAATATTAAAAGCTTTTAGTGTTTAAGCTGGCACAGGGAAAAAAACAAAGGACACATTTGTTTAATAGAATAATCCTTCTTTGTGTTTAAGACAACTCCAAAGCTTTCATATTTGAGCCTTAATGTTTCGACAAGCTGTTCGATCAGATGTTTTTTGAGGAGATTGCAAATGGCAGGCCGTCTCAGAAATAGTTTTACCTGACCCACTTTTCCTTTACTGTGCATTCATGTGAGCATGTGTGTGTGTGAACATGTGTGTGTGTTGCTTGGTCCCTCTTTGGTCAGAAAGTTGTAAATATAATCTCAGACACATGTTACTCTGGCTGATTTTTTTTCTTCATACTCATGTCAGCTGTGATTAGCATAACCTCTGCCAAGACAGAAGAGTGCTCTTTGGTTGTGTATGGTTGTATATATATATGTATATATGTATATATGTGTATATATATATATATTATATATATATATATATATATATATATATATATATATATATTAAAACTATTGGGTAAACCTTAACTCAGCTGCCATTTTGAATAATTCCACAATGCTTTTTTTAAGTAGTGATTTATCTTGAATGCAGCTTGAAAGCAAACTGCAGCGGGCAATGATGAAAAATCTGACTGACAAGCTCCGAAACAAAATCTTTCTCCCAGACTATCTCCTGAAAAGCTGTTCCCAGCAACGTATTATTACACGCCGACGTCTGAGAGCACATTTTAACACTCCCTGGCCTCAAACTTTTAATGTCACCCTGTCTGTGTCTCAGAATGCAGCCATGTAAAATGCAGCTGTGACCATTGTACTCCTCGCCGAAACTGTTTCATTTACATTCATTTTGTGCATGGGAATGGAGGTTTCCTATTCCATCATGAGACGGACCCTGTGTAAAACGAATTTCTCGCCTTCCCTGGAGAGCAAACGGAATAGGGATTCGGAACACACCCATCAGACAATGGAAGAGGTGGGGGTCTCAATTTTTTCTCATATTCTCTACACCTCCCTGACCCTGCTTTCCCTCAACTTGCCCCGCAGGGGGGTGGGGTGGGGTAGTAGTGTACTGGCAACAGAGGGTGCAGAGGTGCAGAGGGTGTAGGGGCTTGAGACGTAAAAAAAAAAGTCTGACAAAAGTAGTTAAAAGAAACAGAAGCAACAGGATGGTGGCTAACCAAATACTCGACGACAGTTCGAGAGAGGAAGACGGATGCAGTAAGGGACAGAACGAGGGGGAGAGAAGATGAGAATATATATGCGGTGCCCAGTGTTGTGAGACAAGGCAGGTTGCTGTCACTTTAAAAATGACTGTAATAAAAGTGACCGTCGGAAGATGGATCTGGTGATTTTGGCTTGCTAATCAGTCATCTGTGAAGAGGACCACAGCCCAGATTCAACAGACGCCTGACACTCTCTGATTGATGCCTGTGCCCGATTGAAAAAAAAAGAAAGGCCTATTAACTGTACTCCCATTAAACGGGGTGAAAAGCCAAAAAAAAAAAAAAATCCTTTCTGCCATTATGTGCTGCAGATCTACATTCTGTGCTTTTGTCTTATCTGTTCAGTTTTTTCAAGATATTCTGTTCCTAGGGTTAGGCTTATTACTGGCATATAGTGGGAGGAGATGTTAATCAGCAGGGCCTACTTTTGCATCCTGGACATCACTACTGTACTTTGAGTGCAGCCCTCAGATCAGATCAATAAAAGGCCTCGGCATGCTAATCAACTGTGGAACCTGCTGTTTTCTCGTTAAATATGCAAATGAGAACCGCCAAATGCAGGATGTCTCAGCCGGTATGACCACGAACCTTTCTTATTTTTGCCACATGACATGCGAAGGAAAAATAAAAAATAATGGCCCCACAGTTGAATCTCATATTTCCTTATCTCTCCACCACTAGACACAAACACACACACACACACAGAAAGATTGCCTGCAATAATAATAACCCCACAGACGACAGCTTCAGCCCCCTCCTACCAATACCCACTTTACCCCCCTCCTCCCATCACCACCACCATATACAATCAAACAAAGCCTCACTCTTACCTTGCGCATGACCAATCCTTCCATCTCTCCCCCCTTTTTTTACCTCCACCATTATCACTATGCATGCTCTTCCCTCTCTGTAAACCAAACCACACCTAGCAGTAGCAACACCTTGCACTATCCCGACTGTCCCACAGCCTACAGCATGGCACTCACACCCCCACCAAATGCAGCCCTGGTCTGCCGTTTTTCCCATCTATCCCTTTTTCTCTGCCCCAGTCTCTTCCCCCCCCCCAGTCTCTCTCTCTCTCTCTCACTTTTCCCTTTGCCTCCTTTCCTCTCCCTCTGTCTTTTCCCTCTCCCCTTGCTCCTGGCTGGTGCTGGTGAAATATCAGGGCAAACGGATTTCAGCTTTTTTCTCTGGCTCAGAGGGGTTGTTCTGTGCGATTTGGCCCTGGGGTGCATTTCAGCGCTTCTGATGTGAGAGACACAGAGAGAGAAGGTATTGGAGGGGAAGAAACAGGAAGTGCTGGTGCATGTGTGTGTGTGGGTGTGTGTGTCTGTGCACAAAATGGAGAGAAAAAGAAAGGGATATAGAGAGAGGAAGGGTTTATCCTTTCCTACTGAGGGGGCAGTCAGCGGTGTTAAAATGACAAGCCTTTGACCGGTGTTGAACTGGCAACCAAAGGTTTGCCTGCTGTTCATACTTTTTAGAGGCCTTGAGGTGATCTCCATACGTAATCAGGACAATCCACCTCTATTACAGGTGTGCCGCCATCTTGGAATCTCTGAACCAGAGATCCCCTATGCTAGTTTTGAAATAGAAATGATGCATAAACCTTAAATGTATGTATTAAGGCACATTTTCCCCATCTGAGCTGTTACATGTCACCTATGCAAATATATGCATTATTTAAAATATACATGTAAATTTTAGAAATGACTATAACTTGTATTGCTCTTGAAAAAAAAAAGTACAAATGACACAGCATACTTATGGGAATATTTTTTGGTTTCCTCTAATTATTTTCTTATATTTGTTTAGTTTGGATATGAGTTTTTAGGCCAGACGTGCTATTAGAAAAGAGATTTATTTGATCAGAATTTCCAAAACAAATTATTTGTTACCATCATCACACATCCATGCACATGAACAGTTAACACAATGTTGTGGGTGTGTGTGTCTGTTTATGTTTTATGATCTCACATGTCACTGTTGGGCGTCTTAAAAAGATTTGTCATTCTCAGCTCAGCCTGATTGTGAATTAAATATATTTTTAGGCACCTTTTATTCATCCCTTTGTGAACTCAGTCACAATTGAGGTCAGGCCACACATAAACACACACAGATAAACAAATGCACACACACTCTCTCAGAAAAGGACACATAGCTTTCAGAACAAATCACTGTTGAACTACCCAGTGTAGAACGTTTCTGACATTTTGTTTGGGAGAAGTAGCATTTAATTGAAGGGAGGAGCGATATGGATGGCAGTTATGCAACCAAGGGAAAATGTCTACATTTCAACCCAAATTGAAAACATAACAGAGTTTTTGTTTGTGTGGCTGTGTGTGTGTTGATGTGTGTGCACAATTTCAATGTAATGCCATTTGTTTATATTTTATTTAGTTGAAGTTTAGGTTCAAAGGTTGAAACTGTCCAAAAGTGGAAATTTCAGGTAACTATTTGTATACTGTCTTAGAAAATGTGTGGAATGATGCGAATGTGCTGTTTCAATTTTTTTATGTACATTTAAATTTTTAATGGTGTAATTTATAATTTGTTAAACAATAGCCACATATTTTTAATGTTTTAATTTATAAAAAAATACTCATCTAGAAAGTGTTTTTTTTAAGTAAATTGCTGTGCTTTTGCTGTTTTTGATTATAAATTGTACTAGAGTAGTGGTTCTATATTGCCATCTAAACAAGTAAGGTCAGAGGTCAGAATCACCAGATTACAGGATAGCCTAGAGAACAGTCTTTTGCTCACTGGCACTTGGGTGTTCGCAGAAATGTGCTGCTTGAACTCGGGTCACTCAGTTTAATGATGTTACTGGGAGAGGAGACTGAAAAGCCCTCATAAGGACCCTTCTAATGTAACAATGGAGTCAACGCGCATTTTTCAGGGTCACTGTAAACCACAAAGGAACAGCAGCAACAACAACAAAAAAAATCTAAAGTTGCCTCCCTTCTATCTTTTGATAGATTCTGATTTTTGTGTTTTTGTTTTGCATTTCCCTCCAAGCGTTGCGAATTTGTGTCCCCCTAAACCGCTCGCATTTATGCATTGGTCATTGCGCCTCACGATGACTTGGCTGGCTTGCTGTATGATGATGGCGTCCAGGCAGGGGACTATACAAGCTCACAGCTGACTGCAGTGTTCGGTGGAAAATATCTGCTTGGTTACGTGCCCGCAAAACAAAGTAAAATGTGTAAAAACTAATTTAGTCAGTAATTTAGTAAATATGCATGCATAATATCAAGCAATTTTTTGCCATGTGTTTAAGCCTGTATATATAATATATTATTATATTGGGTTGTGTCAGTGTCATTTTTTCCTAATTCTTAATTTTTAGAAATTGTTATTAAAACATTTATTTTACAAAAAGCACTAACATTTTTCACATATCAACTGTATCATACAAGTTGACCAAAAAAAAAAAAAACACTGCATGAGGGGAGCTTCTGGCGTTTTACCCAAGGTATCGAGATGTCAATCTGTTGCCATGAAGCTGACTTCTCGGTGCTGACCAGGTTATTTGCCGTGTTGGGACGGTCGACTATATTGTCAGATGAAAGCCAAGGCAAGGGAGGGAGGTGTGGTGCTGGTGTTGGGGGTGGATGACGGGCTGGAAAGGTGGAGGGGTGACCGATCCCAGGAGAGGGAAAGCGGGGGCGGGTAGGGGGGCTACTGGAGATCTAAAAATGACCTCTCGGACCACTAAATTGACACGTTCAAGCCGCTACGTTGACATTAAGAGAGAACCTTAATAAGCCATGTGAAGACATACGGTACAGAGCTTTCACTTTCATTAGGCCATTAACTGCAGGCCTTTAGAACTGAACTTTGATTTCAAAATAACTATAGTAATAATAATAACAATAATAATAATAATTATTATTATTGCTATGTTTTTATGGAGTATGTATTTCTATGGAATTGTTTAATTTATTATTTCCCTCGATTTTTTTTTTTTTTGTCAGAGAAACTATAATGTATTCTGTCCGCCTCAGCTTCAAAATATAAATCCATGGGGATCTGATTAACAATTAAGAACATTTGCTATTAAAGGGACCCTTAACCAGATCTGTGTCGGGACATTGTGACATGGCCGTTTCAGGGGTCTTTTTTTTATTCCTTTGTCCATATATGGAAGGCATTCACTGGACGCGTGTCTATTAAATAGAGTTCAACAATGAAAAAGATCGGAGGACCAAAGGGGCAAGTGGGAGGAGGGCAGCAGGGCGAGGTGAGACTGAATGGAAAGTGTGTGCTGTATTAGAAGCGTGTGTGTGTGTGCTCAGTTAGTGTGGATTTCCCCTCCTGTGAGCTAACCGAAATGTTGGGCGACCAACTCTGCCATGCCATCCTTCTCCTTCTCTGTTGTTTCTCCTTCTGCCTGCTTCTCCTTCCACACTTGCTCTTCCTCAGAGGCAGTGGTTGTAGCAGTAGCTGTATCACGGCCAACGTTGCCCCGCCTGCGTCTCTGGAAAGAGTTTACAGTCAGGAGGGCACGGTTTGCTCTTATCAAATAAACACAGTGGCACCAGCAGACCCACCTCCCCGCACTTTCACCCCTCATCCTCTGTCTCCTAATCTCAAGAGCCCTCCAGCCCCCGCCCCTCCCAGCCCCACACACCCATCTCCTCCTCCCTATGACTGCATGCACCCCACCTCTTCTCCTGCTAGAGAGCCCCAGCAGCTGTGGTCCCATGTAAATTTTACATGATTGCCACCTCCTTCTTTTACCCGTCTGCCTGCCCTGATGCCCCCCTTTCCCGGCCACCCCCATATCATGTTGCATATTAATGCACAGTTTATGCAACAGCTCATCTGACGGTGCGCACCGGCTGTCATGTCCGTGCCTTTGGCTGGGGAATTTGCATATGTGATTACAGCGCCTGAAGTGGTTGATTGTACCTTGCGCAAGTTATGTGATGTTGAAATGTGATATTCGGTGCGCAGGCGGAAGATGGGTATAGGTGGAGGAGTGAGCAGTGGGTGGGTGAGGTGGGGGTCCCCTTGACCCTTGAAATGCGAATTAATACCGTGTGGCCCCGTTTGATTAGGGCATTTTTCTAATTGTTGTCATCAGGAATTGCGCTATCGCGGTGCATCTGGAAGCACTTTGACATCCAGGTCTTATAAGGGGGTTCAAGAACCTCTTAAAAAGCAATGCATGGGGGGAAGCGAGCTGAGGTATTGTTTAATTTCATCGTGTTTTCATTAATGCAGAATTATTCCAATTAGTGAACATATGTCTGAACACGGCTTTCACTTGTAACACCCGCAGCTTCACAAAGCAGTTCTGAATCAATAACAACAAAAACCCCATATTGGGGATCCCGGGGTCAAAATCCAATTAAATCAGACCCCATTTCTCTAGGATGGGTTCATTTTGCAGGACATTGAATTTAAAATGTTGGAGGGGTCCTGTTCTTGGACTGATGTAAAGGTCTACTTTCAGAGTATTTGTTTTTAAGCTTTCCCTTTTCCCCTCCTCTCGCTCTCCGTCTCTCCCTCTCTCTCTTTAAAAGGGAGCGGAAGAGTGGGCTGATACCGGTCTCATGTTGCGTATGGATTTTCGTTTATATAATCGATCGAAATGACCCAATACATTGATTTTGGGTTCAGTGTTTTACAAACAAGCGTTTATGGGTCTCGATTTTACGTTAGGGATTCCAGTGTGACACCGACAAGCAAGAGAGATAGTGTGTGTGTGTGTGTGTGTGTGTGTGGTGGGGGGGGTTCTAAATAAATGACCTAAATACAATCAAATAAATATCTATTGTTTCGTTTATAAAGAGAATCTAAAACGTAACTCGGGAGGGGAGTGAAAAAGAAGAAAGGAAGGGGAAACAGAGAAAAAGACAATATTGTGCTGCCTTTCTCCTTAATCAAATAAAGTGGTGTAAAAAACACACACGCACGCAGACACACATACACATACACACAAAAGCATTTCCTTCCCTCTGAATTTCTCCTTGAATTATATGCCATCACTAGTGTGTGTGATTGCGGAATATTAAATTAAAGTGGGATAAGTCCGCACCGAGGCGGGCTGCGTCCAATCCGCAACTCATTTCCCCTGTTGTAGCACCGCATCACTGCGCTCCTCTCTTTTCAATGACAATGTGCCAAATCTGGGCATTTTGAAAACACTTTCCATATGCTATTATCGGATCGCTACTGAGCAAGAGAAAGACAGGAAAAAGAAGGAAAACGGAATGCTTTATACCAAAGGTACCAAAGAGTCTACATTTTTTGAATTGCTTCTTCTGTTTTTTTCTCACTTTATGCTTTTTGGGGGAATTTAAAAAAAGAGGTAAGGAGAGGTACATTTTGGAAGCTTTTTTTTATGACGGTTTCTTGTTTGCGCACCGCTGCTGGATGACTTTAAGACTCAGTGTGAAAATATGGAGACACTTTATGTTAGGGCTTCATTTGTTTTCATTGTTTTTTCTCACTTTTTCGTGTTTTGTTGCTGCAGAGTCAAAGGTTGATAAGGTCACTTATCTGTGGAGTGTCCCGTCTGTGGAACTGAAGTCTACAGTCGATAGAAGTTTTTTATTATTATTTATTATTCATTTAAAGGAAATGGTTCTGTAACTGTATGTCTAGAAAATTATACACTTTGTCTTTGCATGAAGGATAATTTTGCCGGTTTCTTTTTTAATTTTGGCATAGAGTACAGTTTTGAGAAAAATGTCATTTTGTTCATTTTGGGTGGATCTAGAGTGTGCATCGTTCGTTAAAAGAGTTGCACCTAACTTCTTGTCTGCTTTATGGGCCTTTATAATTTGACGCTTGTTTTTGCATGTGTTCTTGCTGGGTGAACAGAGTGGCAGGTTGCGGGTCAGATCTGGGGACTTTAGAGTGTTTTTGTGTGTGTTCCTGGTGATGCAGCGGGGTCAGCTCTGCAACCCCATGAGGGCGCCGACGGACAGGAGAAAAACAAAGGTGGAAGTCTGACAGAGGAAAACAAGAACAATCAAGATTTCTAAGTGTTTGTAGGGGTCAGATTACATAAAAATGACAAAATAATTGTTTTAATTTTTTTAAATCAACCTGAGCATCAGTTGAGTTTCGTAGCTTGATCTCAGAGAACATATTGATGGATCGACAATAGTTCCATCCCTTGGCATCTCCCAGTGTGTCAAACCAATATGGTAATGTCTCCAGACGATTCAAAGGTATTGATCTCCTGATGTGACAGAAGAGAGGTGTTCAGTGCTACGTTTCAAAAATCTATATAAAAACACAGGCGAAATACACATTTCCTTTTAGTTTTTTCAGTAATTACATTTTTTCATAGAATACTTTAATATTAATTCCTGTTAATTTAAAATGACATTTCTTAGACATTTTTTTTCTTCATGCCACACTCGCGCGCACACGTGTACTCTCTGCCTCTCTCTCTCTTTCTCTCCTTTACACACAAACACACACACTCTCGCACAGATGCAGGACTTTACTGATAAAATGTATAATTAATTGAGGATCGCGCTGATGTGAAAATGGGGCAAAATATTAGTTAACGCCTATTATCAAGCTGCGTCCGGAGAAAGAGCATCGTCTGCCGGGAGAGAGGGTGGGTGGACACCAGGGAGGATTTACAAAAAAACGCATGAGGTTAAGATAAGCGCTAGCCTATATTCGCCGTCCTAATCCTCTTTGGGGGCACTTTCTCACGTTTTTCTTTTCTCCCTTCGATGAAAAAAAAAGAAAAACAAGACCAAATAAACAACACGCATCTCTGTAGAAAATGTGCACTATGCGCACCAAGTTAATCGCTAGAAAGTAAATAAGCTCATCCTCTCATATAAATGTAGAAAAACTGAAAGAAAATCACACCGGTGTAGGTAAAGTCCTCCATTTAGGTGTTATAAAGTCGCAAATGATAAATAGGTCCTTTCCTGCGGCTTTGGGAAGGCGCACGCAAGGTCCCTGCGGACTCTATGCGCGTTTCGCTGCAGCAGCGGGGTCGACTCGCCTCTCCAAGCCGTGTGTGACCGACGCTTCCCAGGGATGACGGACTAGAAAAACCCCCTGGAGGACAGAGAAGCAGCTGCAGCTGCAGCAGCCACGGCAGCAACCACGGCAGCAGCAAACTCCTTGGATCCGGGTGGAAAGTGACGCCTCCGTTCATCACCTCGACCCACCCACCCCTCTTTGTCAGAGACCTCTCTAAACCCAGAATAAACTGCCTCGGGTCGGGTCGGGCTCGGATCTCTTGGCTTCTTAAGGATCCAGTTGGTGTAAGTGCAGTGCAGTCAATGTGGCTGCAAAGCAGACCCTAGTACTTCACTTGCCAGCAGCAGCCTTATCATCACATCCCAAGTTCCAGCTCATGCAGTTCAATTCACCCCCAGCTTCGATTTTTTTCCCATGAAGGCGAACAAGATCTCTTGATTTTCTCTCTCGTTTGAGAATGTGGAAAGTCTTCCTCTACAGCCCAAAAAGCTTCTATTAAGGGACCCGATTGGAAACATAAACGGTTTGCATCGAAAAAGAAAATACGGAGAAATAAGCGGGTCACTTTGTGAGAAAAGTAAACCTTGCTTTAAACATGGAGGAGGATTTTTTTTTTGGTGGCCCTGCATTGGATCTTTTTTTTTTTCAGTGTGACTCTATTGAACCCACACAGGGCCTCAGCGATCCCGAAAGGGCAAAGGATGGCTTCCAGACACGTGGATTATTGTTAAGCTCTGTGGCTTTGATTTTTAAGATTTAATATTCGTAAATGTAGAATTTACATAATATCGTCACTTTTACAAGACAATAAGTACATTCTTGTCTTGATACACGCGTTTTGTAGTCAGGCATGTGTTGATACGCGGTACAGGCCTGTTTTTGCCGTTTGATTCTCCTTTCTTCTTGCCTTCACTCACATTATCACTTTTATTTCAAGAAAACTGTCGTCCAATTTATGAGAATGCTCAACATTCAATCAAACAGGAACATCAATAAGACGTTTTGTTTTTTGAAAACATTCACGTAATCTGCAAAGACTCAAACCTGTGCTGTCATAATCAATAAAATAAAGCTGATGTGATGCACAACAAACATGATGCGCAAACTTTAAAGGTAATCTTAGAAAATCAAACTATGTAAAAATCAATCTGTTTTTAATGTTCGTTTTCAATTTTAGAATAAAGGATGAAGTGACTTTTAGTATTAGGTAGTTAGTAGTATTAGGGGGAGGCGGTTGTCCATTGTTCTACATGGGATTTGGCCCCTCAGAGAGAAACAGCACAAAAGGGATTTTCTGAGCGCATGGACCTCTGCGGCCGCCAGGGCTCCGTGTGCGCGTCATTTGCAATGTGGAGACTGTTGATCAACTCACTAATTACACTTCTCTCCTCTCTCCCTCCCTATCCGTCTCCTTTTTTGCTCCCTCCCTCTCCTCTCTCTCTTTCTCGCTCTCCTCTCTCTCTCCCCTCTCTCTCTCTCCCATTTGCCCTCTCTCTCTCTGTCTCTCTACCCATTCCCAGAGTGCATATCGGGAAATAGACACACAAAGACATGCGCACTCAACTTAATCAGCCATTTTTTTAAACAGGGCTAAAACGATAATAATTAGCAGAATAAAGACATATCGGATTTTCATTTCCTTTCCTCCGTTACCCCGACCTCCCGTCCAACGAGAGAAACTGCGAGGCAGCCCCCGTCGACACGTCGTTTCCACCGCCACCGGAACCAAAATAAGGGATAGCTCTCCAAAAACGCTTGTCATTTGTGATTTTTACCCCCTTTTTCCCAGTATAAAGTTGGAGGATTATTGTAATTTTCCACGTTTTTTTTTTTTTTTGTTGTTGTCTAATTTCGCAAGCCGCTGGATGTGACTGTTTTATAAAGCCAAGAGCAAAGAGTGGAGCGGAGGTGACGCTTTTGGAGGGGGAAGAAAGTAAGTTTTTTTCCTTTCCTTCCCTTTCCACCTCTCCCTTTAACTTTTATTGAGTAGTTTGGAGGTGCGTGTGTTTAAATTTAGGGGTCGGGTATCGATTATCTATCTGAGTGGAGGATCTTTGACACCGGGGTTGCCCGGATAACAGGTGCTGGGTGTTTTTTTTAGTCCACAACACAGGGGGGATACGGTGATGTTAGTGCAACTCCAGCGCTTTGGCTACAGTAAAAACAAGCGACTGTCAGGATTGGAGATTATCTTTTACGCATTTATCCGTGGGAATAAATGCAGAACACGAGCCGTCTTTTGCAAAGTTTGCGCGAATTTCAGCTGATCTCGAGTTGTGTGCGGATTTAGTGAGAAAAGCGTCAGGCGAAACGAGCGTCTTTGGCTTTGCAGTGCGGATATGAGTCGTCTTTTCCTGGAGTCCGATCTCTACTCGGACATGTCCGCTTCCAGCTTTTTTCCAGTCAGTGCGTCCGGTTTGTCGTTTCCCCTCATCGCACCGACCCACCTTGAGTCTTTAACCCTCAGAGAGCTCAGTAAAAGCCGCAGTTTGGATGCGCCGCTGTGGTAAAAGCGAGATTTTAAACAAGTCGGCTTTCACGCACCAGCCTCTCTTCCCCCGACACGATCCTCTCTCATCTGCAAGAGTGCAATTCTTTGAAACAACTGCATTCAGATGTTGTTGTTTTGGTCAGAGAGTCGGGACTACAGCAGCATGCATTTGCTACTACCTGCTGGACTTAGAGAGCGGTGTGGTTTTTACCGGGGCTCGGCCAGCAGCGTCGCCTGGAAGGGGAGAGCGATCGCTGGGCTGCTGATTGCACGGAGTCCCTTTAGAGCCAGACAACTCCCGGCTTCCCCAAACATCGGCATCTGCAAAATCAGACTCAATGCTGAATTTACACTGTTATCCTCATCAATAAATTGAAGTTTACTTTTTCTGTTTGTATCTTGTAATTTGTGTTTTAACACAAAACCAGGAGTCCCATGCTTATAATTTTCTTGCACACATTCTCCGTCCAGTATAATCCCAGAAGATGCTGGTTGCAACACCTTCTTTAAGTGTTGTTTAGTAATATTTTATTGGAGAATATGAGTAGAGATGTGGACTGTCTGGTGTTCTTGCGTCCTGGTGGCTGTTTTTTTTTTTTCTAAGCTCAAAGGGGGTGGACAGTGACAGGGGTGGGGGGGACATCGATCGCACAGGAGGTTGGAAAAAAACCCACCAGGGGCCAAGGGGCTGGTCAACCTCCATCCCGGGTATGCAACGGAGGAAACAGAGTGTGTGTACGGAAAGAAAGAGTAGTCGCTCTGGATGAACGGTGCGCTAATATGAGCGATTCTATTTTTACAGGACTGTTTTTGTTGTCATTTGTGATTCTCAGAGTAGCCTATATCTGTTCACCCCCAAGAATTGAATTTATTTTTCCGGACTGTTTAACACGGGTACATTTATTTAGATTAGAGGACGCATGTGGGGTTTCTTGAAGAATAAAACAATTTTGATGAAAAAATAACAATCATGGAATAAATAAAATAAAACAGAATAAATAAGGTATTCTAATACTGTTTCCATGAGCGCCATTATTATTATTATTATTATTACATTTTAATTAAAATACTAAAATAGAATTAACTCTACATCTTATATATCTTTATCTAATACATCGAGATTTTTTTTTACATTTATTTTCTTGTTTAATAAACTAAGGCTTGATGTTTATTAGACAGGATGGATCTCCTGTTTAGTCAGAATATCCAGCTGCATTTGCACAAAAGCCTTTATTTCAACACCAAAACACGCAGGCCTGATAAAAAAATTTTAATTATGAAAAGAGATGATGCTGTCTAATTGCAATGAATTTCATCAGTTAATGATGGCGTTGACTCACGCTATATTATTCCATAATAAGAACATTTCATTTTTTATTCTTGCTTTGTTACTTTTATTCTTTGTCTTGCAAATATTCTGTATTCTTTCCAGGCCTCTTGTTTTTTTTTTTTTTTTGTGCTGGGTGCACTGTCAAAGACTGATTGTGTATCTCTCTTCTTGTTAGTTAAGCAATTCGCAACATTCATTTTACCCATGGCAGAGGGAGGGATTAAATAAAACACACACACACATAGTGTAAAAGATGGGCAGACAGCCCTCGAAGGACAAAAGCTGTTGGCTTGAAAATGCTTCTTGATTATTAAAAGCTAATGCATTTTCAGTATTGCAGCCTTCATCAAGGGTGTGGATGGAGGGGGGCAAAAGGGATGAGAGGGTACTGGGAGGAGGAGAGAGAGCGAACGAGAGAGAGGGGAAGACAGGGGCTGAGGGGCTGAGTCTGTCCTATAACTCCTGGGTCTAAGACACATGCAGCTAGAAGATTGGCTCGGGCCTCTCCTAGGGGTCGACAATGTGTCATTTCCACCCGGCTAGATTGCCCTCTGCCTATCTGATATTAATGTGCAAATCAATATTTCAGGGATTAAATTTCCCTTCTTCATTTTTTATGGTTTCTACCTCAATAAGTCTCCCGTCTAATAGAGGAGGCTGGATGATTTAGAAGCCTTTGCCGCAGAAAGAGACAGAAAGAAATAGAGAGGAGCTTTGCAACAAGGCTATGGCTGCATTTTAATGTTCCTCTACCTGGATCCCCCATCGGCGCTGGGTAAAGAGGGCTATATCACTGCTTTACAGTGTAAAGGCGGCCAATTTGACTAAAAAGGCAGAATAGGAAAATAGCAGTATGGTTGAATACTTAAGACGCTGTGGTAATCCGAGAAGCAGGTATTAGTAAAGGGGGAGCTTCCCCCTGCCTCAAAAAGACACACGCGGCGCTACATCCGAACCTGCATTACCAGCTGTCATGCTTCAGTGAGGAGTGTTGCCCACTATACGCTGGACTGCTGGAGAAATATTCATTTTTTCGTCTTTATATTTCATCTTTTTTTGAATAGGCAACAATCGACACCCATTGGACAGATTTACTCTCCTGCATAATAACATCTGGCGTGCTTGTGTGATCGAAATGAATAACTCTGACACAATGACCCACGTATGATTATCAGGAAAGGGAGGAGCATATTACCATAGCCATAATGCTGCATCTCATTGAGAGTCAACTAAATGAGGTTGGATCTGCTGACTCCCAATAGACATTCATTAAGGGACAGTGCACACAGATGACTCTGTCTGGCAATAGGTGTGTGTCCATGAGTGTGTGTTTATTTAATTTACCTTGCTGTACCATCTGGTGTGTGTATAGTGCTCGCGTGTGTCCGTGTGTGTCCAGCAGCAGCAGCACAGTGTGAATTTCCCTCCATTTAGCCCAAATTCTCTCCCCATTCACCCTCTGCAGCAGAGCAGTGTATATTGTTTTAACATACCCTCGATAGGTAGAGTGTCAGCGATTGAACGCAAGAAAAGAGAGGCAAAAATAGACAGAAGAAGAGGCACAAAAGAACTCTAATTCTAGCTCGACCGCTTGGCTTCCTCCCTGATTCACAGCCATTACAATGTGAACAGCACAACCGCCTGTCCTCCATTATCAAAACGGCAGGCCTACACACTCTCACATGCACACATGCTCCCTGGAGGGAATCATGTAGGTTTTTATTTCTTTGTTTTTAATCAATAGCTCAAACAACTGTAGTCATTCTTGGCACCTGCTTTCTGTGGTTTTAGTGTCAGACTAGTCTAGTATTTTCCTTTTGGGAAAGATGTTTGTTTGAATTTAGAGGGTGAAAATTAATTCTTCAAGTTTAAGGATTTGTACCTGCACTTGTTTGTCACAGTTAGGGTAAATTTGTCCTGTTTCAGGGAAAAATTCTGTCCCTTTTATACCTCTTAGCCCTTAGATTTTCTTTTATGCAACATCTATTATGCAGCCTTTTTAAAATGTGTACTTTTTATTGCAGGGATATTCAAGAACTTTTATGTGTGTGTTTGTGATGGTTGATGATGTGCAGTAGTAGTAATGTCAGGGTCTTCTGGCCCAGGGAGCCTTGAACAGGGGAGAAGCTAAGAAGTTCACTACAGCTCAGCATCATGTCTGAGAGAGGGGGGCTTCCTGTGTCAGCCCTGGGGCACCACTACTAACACACAGTTTCTTTCTATCACACACACGCACACACACACGATCAAGACGCAAAGGAGGGTTAAAGACTTGGAACGAGATCAAGCCTGTGTGTAGCTCCCGGGGAGGGTACTTGTGAATATGCGGGTTTTAGTGTAATTAGCACTTAATTATATTAACATATGCAAATTGTCAGGCGGAGAGCTTGTACTGCCAGTGGGTATCTGCGTAGATACAAGTGCGTCTATTGTACCACAGTGGCAGAAAAGAGAATAATGGGTGTGTGTAAGGCAACAGGCCAGCAGCAAGCAGCCAGCCCCACAGTGCTAACACCCAACCAGCTAGATCATTTAAGTCTATGGATGGCCACTTTGCCAAATTTCATTAGTCACCTTGACAGCATTTATAATTGTCCTGACAAATGTCTTTGTCCCAGACCTGACATCGGTTGGGATAGGTGCAATGTGCACCCTCCAAACCCCAGAGGTAGAAAACAGGCAAGGATTGTCCCGATTAAACAAGCCCACATTGACTCCTGTTTACAAGGTTTCGCTACAGTGAACATTTGCATATTCAAAAATACTGTCTGCTCCATGTGTGTGTGTTTGCATGTTTGCCGGCAAGTCTGTCTGCATGTGGAGGCAACATGCTGGGATGGTGGAAACAACAGATCATTTGTGTGTCACATTTGTAACACACATATAGTCCATGGAGTAGGACAAGTGAGAAAAGTGTGTAAGTCGCATAGCCCTTTGTGGCAGTGTAGCTGAGTTTGTTTTATGAGGATTTTACCTTCTGGTAAAGGAGGCTTAAAACAGAAGAACAATGATGGGGAGTTCTGCCAGTGAACTTCCAGCCACTCTCTTAATTTCATCTAAATATCTAATTACAACCCATTTAAAGCCATACCCCCAACCGAGAAGCCTGATTTCCTTTTATTGGGGTAGGGTGGACAAACATTTAATGTGCTCTGCTTTCTGATAGCCAAAGGTGGATGGAGACTGGGCCTAGTTGGTGCTACTAGTACTTGTATGCTAATCCTGTTTTTTGACAGGAACGTAAACTGATATAATTGCTTTTCAGAGGCAGGAACGGCAGTTTATACAAGTGTGAAAGCACGGGAAAGGGGATTAGCATTATTTTGCATAATGCTGGGCAGGAGCTGAATGGGGCATTGAACGCTTGACTGGGTGACAGAGATGAAAGAGAGATGAAATGCTCTACCCCTGTGCTCTCTCTCTCTATCTCACCCTCCCTCTCCCTCTCTCTCTCTCTCCTCTCTCTCCCCGTCTCCCCTGTCTCCCAGACCGCTACCAGTACTCGGCTGTGCTGGGGAGGACCCCGGAAACACAAGACCAGTGTTTTCAGGTGTTTATTCAGACGCCAACAGACGGAAGTTGTCATGTGGAGCAATATGTATGATAATAGAGTAACAATGGAGACTGGTAAAGTCCCTAAGCCTCCATATATATACTAAACTGGTCCCTAAAGCACTGGAGTGTACAATTATGTAGTAGATGGTCGTGGCTCAGGTAGTATTTACATGGAAGGAAGGGAGCGGCTTTCATGGATCAAATCAAACTACACTGCTCTTACATTTTCCTTTATTGAGATGTTTGCTGAGGATTTGGTGGGATATCATTCAGACTGAGGCAACTGTGAAATTTCAGAGCAGGTGTGTTTTATGCGATCGCCTGCGTGTGTGTATGAGCTCAGAAGGAGTCCAACGGTGGTGGCGTGGCTTAAAACTGCCACCATGACTTCCATATGACCAAGTTCGACATTGTAAGTAATTAATAATCAACCGTCATCTTCTGGTGTATGGAAATGATCCAGGGTTAAGGGAGGGGCATGAGGTTAGATGGTGGAGAACATGAGCAGCACAAAGCCCGGTGTGGCCTGTTTTTGTTGTCTCTCATTGGACGGGATACTCTTTCTTTGACCTTTTGCACGCCTTCCTTCTCCTTTCATATGCTAATCCCTGGACAGACCCGAGGAGGAAACATGCTGAAGCTGAGTGGAGGAGGACAAAGACCTGCTCTCTTATTCTCTGCCTCCTTTCCACGCTATATCTCCTCTTTTCTTGCCTCTTCCCCTCTCAAGCAACTTGACAGATTTTGGCATGAAAGGAAGTGAGTGCTTAGTGGATGAGAAAGGTGGGGATGCCATTCTCACCGTGACCCACACCACCTGTGAGGATCAAGTGTGCTGCAGAGATCCTTAGTTACGTGTGCGTGGAGTTTTATCTGGAGTGGCCCTTGTAGTGTGTATTGACATTCGGTAATATTGTGAGCCACGCTGCTGGTAGTGCTATAGCGCAGGCCGAGTCAGTTAAGGAGAGATTTGTTGCTTTTCTTGTAGCTCAGGTTGTTGTAAAGGCTCTATATTTTTCCTGTCTCTCTCAGCTTTGGCAAATTCTTTCAACCAGTAAAAGAACTGTCTCTGACAGGGTAAAATGATACTAATATAGTTACTTAAAACCCTCTCCTAACATAATAATCCAGTGCACCACTCTTAAGCATGATGTGGCTTCAAGGCTCTTTAGGCTCTGTTATGGGAAGGGGGCATGTTATCTGTAGGAAATGTAATTTTTGTCCTCATTGAAATCGTTCATTATTGAGCGCGGTTATCTAAATGTTTTTGTTGCTGTTGGTCCAGCGCCAGCAAGGATTGCGTTACCCTCTCTCTCATGTCTCCATCTCTCTCTCTCCCTCTCTCTCATCTCGGCAAGCCTTCATTGGTCTCTAAAGGGAAAATAGAAAGTGGGGGATTTTTCTCTACCCTCTGTGCTCCGTCCTGTTCTCAGGCTCTCCTGCCTATTTTACATCAGCCATCCCATATAGGATATTAGCCATGGAAAAACAAGGGTCTGAGTATTTGGAATAATATGTTTATTCTCTTCATTTCAAAGTGGAAGTTGGGGGATTTCATAGGGTGGGGAAAAGCAATCAGGGCCGTGTGGTTGAGTATTCTATCTGTTTGATCTGAGGTCCTGTGGGCTTTGGGGGTGGTAGTGATTCTCAGGTTTAGGTCAAATAAAATAGGCTGATGAAAAAATGAGGCCTCTCTTGTATTGCTGATTACTGTCTCTGTATGTCCTTTTGGTTTGTCTGTCTCATGTTCTCCTTTGATTTTTGTCTCATCTGTCATCAGTGGATGCTCTTCCTTTCCTCTCTGACAGGCAAGGTGGTCTGATATCAGGAGTTAACAATAAATTATTAGGCAGTTGGAATGCAAACAGAACTCCTCTGAAATAGGATGCCAGTATATATATTTATGTAGCATAATAATTAGCTTTACTTAAATGCATATAATGGTCAGTTTATTTCTACATGTTTATTGTATTTAAGTAACAAGCATTATCATGAACACCAAGGAACACAGCAAACAGGTCAGAAATAAAGTTAGAAGTCAAAAACAATATCCCAAGCTTTGGACATCTCACAGGACACTGTTCAATTCCACATCTTGAAATGGAAAGAGTAGGACACAACTGCAACCCTAATAAGTAATTTCCTATGTCTTCTACACATCACCCAGAACACACCATCTCGACTGGGGAACACAGCAGTAGCAGCATCATGCTGTGGGGTGCTTTTCTTTAGCAGGGAGAAGTAGGATGGACACGGTTGACAAAAAGACCAATGGAGGCAAATATAGGCCAGTCCTAGAAGAAAAAGTGATAGAGGCCAAAAACTTGAGACTGGGGCGAAGGTACAACTTTCAGCAAGAAGACGATAGGCTAGTAAACACATGGCCAGAACCACAATCGAATGGTTAAGATTCAAACATATTCATGTGTTAGAATCCCCCAGTCAAAGTCCAGAACTAAATCTGTGGCTGGACATAAAGTGGCATTCTCTGTCCAATCTAAATATGAGCTAAGAATCAACAGATTTTTTAGTGTCTAGATCTGCAGAGCAGGGGCCAAATACAAAATGAAGAAAACATGCCTCCATGTTGAATCTTTGTTAGTCTATCACACAAAATCTCAAAATAATTAATTGAAGTTTGTGATACCGGGGCCAGACGTAAAAAAGTTTAAGGGATATAAATACTTTTGTAGTTTACTGTATGTGCAGACCAGGCAGTCAGGCTCTGAGATTGTTTGTCTTCTACACTTCTAATTGCATTCACTGTGAAGGACACTTTCTCTGCTCTTCAGCTCCATGTGAGAGGAGTCAAAGTCCTTACCTCACATATTCACCAACGTGTTCAGCAGCCTTTTTTTTTTTTTTAGAAAGGTTTGTCCCTCCTGTACTTAACAATAAAACAATGCTTTGTACAAAAGGTTATATGCCACATTCCATCGATTGCTCTTAGAAGTATTTTAGAAGCTATGAAAGCCGGCAAGACAAAAACAAAACCATGAAAAATATGCACAACTACCTCATTCAAACAGAAGAGGCAGCAATCTCTGAGCTTAGAAGGGGAAACAATGAAAAAACTTGATGAATGACTAAGCCTCTCCAGGTTTGTGAAAAAACACCCCACAATAGCACAAGACATCTCATGACAAATGATACATTCTCTTCCCTGTTGGCCAAAGACAAAGGAAAGGATTGAAAAGGCAGGGAGCCGAGTCACAAGATGTGCACATTAAGAGACCTCTAGGAAAGATTGAAGTGTGAGAAAAGAGTGACACTGTCAATAGGAAATAATTACTAAAATGTATAAATTAGATAAATCCTATTTTCATTTTGATTATTTTAAAAATTTTCTTTTCTACGTGTCAGTTTTTGCATTTATATTACAGGTTTGCAACTTGATTGGCGTTTGGTATTCCTGAAGGCAATAGCATGTGGATATCAAGGCCACTGGCAAGGTTCGTCAGGGAATAAGTGGCTAATTAATTATGCATGACTTGTGGCCTTAAACAAACAGTGTAATGAGATTTGAAATGAAGAAACTAAGGAATTTAGATTGCATGAGAATACTTGTTCTGGTTAGTAGTAAAATCCAGATCCCACTGATATAAAGAGAACCCTCACACATAATTTCAGGAATGTATTGAAACAGCATTAAAAGGCGATCTCACTGTGCCTAAAGTCCCTGCAAGTAAGTACAAATAAATAAAATACGGTTCCAGTTGCTAAAATACTCACTCATAAAGCCACACTGAATAAGTTTTGTGTCCAATTTGTACTTGCTAAATTAATAGCAATAAAACAAATTGTAAAATTATTTTTTTTTTCTGTGTGGGTCTCAGACTGTTCCGATGCAGTGAAGCAAACGTGCTTCCACAACTCCCCAAAGAGGTTTAAGCCAAAAGTATCCCTCTCAGAACCCAACTTCTTTTTCTGGCCTGGCACCAGCAGTGGAATAATCCTAAATTATTTGCTTTTCGAGAAGGGAAAAAAAAGAAAGAGACAAGACTCCTCTTTTCTGTGACAGTAAAGAAGAAGAGCAGAGCAGGCCCTGGAATGTTCTTGTATATGAAATTGCAGGTATTAACAAGGCTCGTTTTGTCAGCGGTTTTCACTGATGTATCAGCTCTCTGCACCTAGACTAAATAGTGAGGGGAGTTTTGCTTTGTTTCATCCCTGCAAAGATGAGCAGATATTGGAAGGGCTTTGGAGGAGCGACTAAAAAAGCAAAGTATTTTGAAGAATGGACCTTTTCCTTAACGCTATACCTAAACAACTGCCATGGCCTGGTGATGGATAGTCTGTTAGTCTCTTCAGCTTGTTGGAGACCCTCACTTTTCCTTGTATATTTTGAAATGAAAAGCAGAACTTTTGTTTCATACTTTAAACCTTGTATTCTATTTTTAAAAAGCCTCACCTTTTTATAAAATGTCACATTTTAATTATTGAAATATATGGCATTTGTACATTTTGGATGTTGCGCTGTCATAGGCTTCGGTGGCCTTGTCTGTGTCACATAAATGGAAATGCACCATCCCTTCACACAGAGAAACAAAACAATTTATGTTTATGCTATTTAGCTTATATATATATATATATATATATATATATATATATATATATATATATATATGAAAAATCAAGTTAATGGGTCCATTTTTATCTTGGTTCTCTCTCAGCAGGCTGGCCTAGATGTGCCTGACGGGGTGTTTATTTGATAAAGGAATATTGTGGCGTTAAACTAAAACTATGCTAATTATATGTGACAGTTGTTTGTTTGTAGTGAAATCCAATTAAATTGTACACTTTTCCACTCCTCTGCCCATTTTATTTTGTTTCCGTTCCTCTCGCAGTTCTCATTCTATCCTCCTACGGTAACCAGGAAAAGAACCTATGATGGCATAAATAACAGCTGAGCTTTGCTTGTCGGTTTTTGTGAGAAGAGGGCAAACTTACAACAGCTGTCAGAAAAAGGGGGCTTGTTTAAAAAGCAAATGGCTTTGGTCTAAAGTTCATTTGGAGACCTCGCTAATTAAATAGAGAGCCGAAAGCTTAAGTTAATTAGTAATTCCCTGGGTCCAGAAATTAGACCTGTCACGAGTAGTCAAGCTCTTGGAAAGCCCAAAAGGTATTGTGTGTTTTTCCACACACCCCTTGTTTCTGTGTTCATCTGTACGAGGCTAAATGGGTGTTCATTTGTGCTTTTTCTAATGTAAGGTAAGCACATTTTTTTCCTGCTGAAAAGCTCGAGACATTAATGATCTTTTTGTGGCGTGTCAGGGAGGTGTTCAGGAGATGTTTTAGTCAGCGTCGCATAGCTCGTGGCGTCAGTCAGGATACCTGCCCTATGATTATGTTTATGAAAATAATGACAGGGCCAGGGTCCCGCTGAGCACCGTCTTTAGAAAAGAGTGGGGATCTGAACTTTAAACTTTCTTTTCACTCCTGGAAAAGAAGCGGAAGATCTGGTTAGCAGGTCTGTGAAATATTAAAACATTTCTGGACAGTTTTTGTTCTCCATTTCTCTCTCCTCTATTTGCTGTGTAGGACTGTAATCAGCCTGATAAGCACAGGTTTAGCAAACATAAATCAGCTGACTGTGACACACAGGAGAGACAAGGTGTCCCTACCTGTTCAGGCCATAATTGAGTAATAATAAGCATTTGAGACAGCCAGCAAACACGCAGCTACTGTAAAATCTATTGACTTGTACAGTGTTTTCTATGCCCGAACATATTTTCATGTTGTTGCTTGATACTGATAGAAACCTTTCACCAGTTAGCTCAACATTTGTGACATTTTTGTTCCTTAAAAGGAATTTGGCAAGAAGTAGCAGAATTTGCTACATTAGTTTGTAATGCTTAATAATAGCCTTCAGAGTATCAGCAGGACCTACTGCAAAACACATTTCAGAGCTGGAAAATTACATGTTTTTTTTCACACTTCAGGATGCTTTGCCAAGTCATAAATATATATGCTGTTTTACACTAATTTACATACTCATGGTGATTTCCAGTTTTCATCACATAAAATTAGCAGACAACCTGAAACACATGGTATTAGATGCAGTCATTTATATTTGCCAGGTGGATATGAAATGCCTGCGTCAGAGGCTGCTCTCTGTGTCTGCACACTATCCTTGACTGACGTGGACAGTGTTTGCTTAACCTCTTCTGCGCTGCACCACCAAGGCCTTGTCAATTTAAGTGCCTGTGTGTGTGTGTTTGTGTATTTCTGTGTGTGTGTGTTTGAGTTTGGGAGTGAGACTTTGGCTATGGCAACTTCTTTCATGGTCCCAACTGTGTTTTTCCGAACAAACCAGCTGAAAGGCCGGGTGAAAGATTGGAAAAATGTCCTATGAACGCAAATAAGGGATTGTTAGAATTATTTTTCCTAGCGGGTATATAATTGTGTATCTATGCACCCCAAGAGAAAACTTGTATTTTAGAGATTTTTTTTCAGGATTTGTATTTAGCAGGATTATTAATTTCAGAGGCAAATAATCCCACACTGTCACCCCCTTCGGCTTGATGTGTTTTTGCAGAGAGGAGGTGTGTATGTGTGTGTATGGTCTCATGATTTGGTCTCATCCAAAAGATAAGGCTATGATTTATGTAACAGCTTAACCCTCTCATATTGTGTATGTTGTGCCTTACAAGAGCATGATGAGCAGGGTAGATTAATATTTATTTAGCACAGGGAAATCAAGGATTAAGCAGTCATCATTTTAGCACTAATCCACATCTCTGGTGAGATGCAGAGACAAAGCGAAGCAGATTAATACACACAAAACACTGCAACACAACAATTAGAAGGTGGCTTGCTTTCATCAGTTGTCCACAGGAAGAGGTTGATGTTCAAACATTTGCACAAGTACTTTCCCAAGTTGTGTTTTGCTCTTCCCGACTGTTAACTTTTTTAATTTTCACAGCGCCCAATCCATCCTGAGTAGAATCCCTCATTGAAATTAGCAGTGGTTTGTCTGAATCACTCATCTGACGTAAATGTGTCTCATGATCTTTCCACTGTCCGAACACACACGCTCGCTTTCGCACAGCCAAACACTTGGATTTACTTGCGCGGACAGACACACATGTACGAGCAATGAATACTTCTTTCTTAGCTCCAACCACGTGGGAGAGGGACAGTTTGCCTAAACTGTGTAAGTCTGTGTGTGCGCGAGTGTGTGTGATTACTTGGGACTCTGTAAATAAAATAACATTCTTTGCTAATTTAGTTTCGTTGCTGTTCTGGAGATGTGGCAAAAAAGATGAAAGCTCCCTGTGTATTTTGTTGGGTTTGTATATTGCAAACGTTTACATGTATAAATGTCTGTTTGTGGGGTGCTAATCTAGTTTGTTCTTAGCACTCTCAGGTGGTAACCAACAGGGATGTGGTGTGTACCTATTAGAGTTTGCATGTTCCATCTTCCAGCTAAAATTTTCAAGAAGATAATTGGAGGCTGGATTTAAAAAATAGTAAGAGTGTGCGTGATTGAATTTTTGTGTGTGGGGGAACCCCTCACATGGTGAGGAGCAACAGGAAACAGTGAAGGAACCTAAAAGAGCAAAACAGAGGGGAGGTAGGATTCAGAGGGGTAGTGGTGGTGTTGAGGGTGGTAAAGGAGGAGCGGGGGGTCCATACCAGATGTTAGACTGATTGAGAGAAAATAGAAAGAAGAGAGATAAATAAAGCAAATGAACAGATGAGTCGTGCTGCGACAGAGAAAGACAGGGGGAAGCAGAAAGAGAGCGAATGCCATCCTCAGTTCCCCTTTGCCCTCTTTCCTCTTTTTCACCCAGCCCCTGAATGTTAATGGCTTTTCTGACCCCCACCCTATGCCACCCCCCTCCAACGCGTACACACATATATGCCTCCCCATGGACACTGCCGCATTGTTTGTAGTAGTGCTTCTATTCTTTCAAACTTAATTACCTTCTTGGCTTTTGTGGCATCAGGGGCTGGAAGTTTTGCTCCTTGGCAGTGGAGGTCGTCACACATTCTTCACAGCACTGGGTTTGATTGGAGGAGGATGGGGTTGGGGAGGTGGGGGTAAAAAAAAGTGAGAGGAAGAGTCCACATTATCAAGCTGCAACCATCTTGCGCTCCTAGGTAGCTTAAGTAACCCTTGGTGCACGTCCACACAGGCATGCCTGGTTGTAATAGCCAAGACATAGGCTGCCCTTTGTTTGTGCGGTTCATTTCCAATCAACCCTAATTAACTAGAGAGTGTTTCCAGATTGTCGGCAAAAGAAAAATCCCCACTTTTTTTCACTCTCCTTGGTCTTTGCTGTTTTGAGTTCATGCAGAGGGAGGGAAAAAGTGGAGGCATTAGCTATGTAGATTGGCTTCTCCTTTGATGCCAGAAAAAATCTTTAGCAAGGGCAGTGAGTGGTGACTGTGACCCAGCAGTGTCTCACTGTTTATTTTTGTTTCACTTTGAATTTAATCTGAAAAATAGCCTTTTCAAAGCCATGAGGCTTGGGCATATATTTAGACTGGCCTGCACAAGCCCAAAGTCCATTTGTAAGAATGCTAAATCCAGTCAAAGTTGCCTTTAATCCATTAAACTTTGGCTCCATGAAGTTGTACAAGTAGCAGATAAGCACTGACACTGACCTATAGGGTAAACATTCTACACAAGTGTCATAAACTGAAACTGAATTGGACATCTTTAGAGTGAATGTATTTGGGTCTCTCTAGTTGAAGTTTGGAAAGAGGCTGCTGTAATCTGATCCCAATCAGATCCACAAAGATTAAAGAATGCATGGCCCACTCAGAATGTAAACTGCAACAAAAAGCCTAGATTCTAGTCTTCATATACATTTGTATATCACTCAGTACAGTTTTTTTTTCCCTAAAACTCCTATAAATCTCATTTATTACTTTTCATCTCCAGTGTCAACCTGTTTTTTTTCTCCTTAGCAATGAAATATTAGCCTGAGGGGAGTTGGGTGCAATGTTACCTGAGCAACCAATGAGACCAATTTACTTGTCATCAACCTGAGGGATAGAACCAACATACCTGGTCTCAGAAAAGAACAAAAATGCCTCTTCTGTCCTCTACATTTTTTGCTCATAAACCCCCCTTCTGGAAATCTTGTCTTTCTTCTTTTTGCCTTCTTTAACAGTCCCACATCATTGTTGATGTAAAGCAATGTTAGGTTTTAAAATTTTCTAAATGCCATTTTAGCAGTGTGAGTAATTTGTTAAACAGGATTGTTGTGTTAAAGTGGGTCTTAAGATGTCTGGGATGCCTGATGCAATAATGACAAGGTGTCTCTTCGTAATGAAGGCCTTTGCTCACAAAGGAGACACAAGGAAGAGGACAGGGGGACAAAAAAGGGTGTGGGGAGCCACTGCTAAGATCTACTGAAACTTGTGTCTAATATTACACCTTTAGGCCGCAAGCAGAGGCTGCATTAAAACCCTTTGTGTGTTAAGAAGCAAAAAAGACAAAAAACAGCTGGTCGTGCTAAAAGCCCTTCCCCCTCTTATCCTGTTGCATTTTCTTCCCTCTCTCCTTTCTTTTAAGATTTTAAGCAGTGCATTAGGCTCTCCTCTGTTATTGTGTGCACATGGGCATATGTGTTTGTGCATACATGCACCAGGGTTCTTTGATGGCAGCGAAAACTTCTCTCGCATTGTGAGGAAGGGAGATAATTCCCCTCCTCCTTCATCCAGTTCGTTTTTCATCCCTTCATCTTTGCATGGACACACATAAACAGGTCTAATTAGACAGAGTAGGCCTATTCATGGATCTGACAGTGGGAGATGGATGCAACGACATTCACTCTGTCTCTCCCCTTTGTCTTTGGTTAATGCTCAGTGACATTTTGATAGAAGATTTGGTGTTGGACTGAGGGGCCACATGCAGGGAAAGGGCTAACCTTCTAGGAGACCTTAAGGAATGGACACACAGCTATAGCTTCACGCTGTTCTCTGACTTTATTGTTTGACTTCAGATGTCCTGGGTCGCCTCGTAGATTTGGCCTGGTTGTATTTCTACCACTCATTAAATGTCTTCTCACATTCCTTCAAGAGAAAAAAGCACAAATGAAATTTGCTGACCACATCACAGATCAAGGACATACCTAATCCCAGGATTTATAAAGGCTATAAATATTCACCACAGCTTTAATTGCACTTGTTGCCTTTGCAATAAAATGTCAGAGAGTAAGTGATAAAGAATTTGAATCCAGCATATCACTGTGTAAACAAAGACGGCAGTGTGGCGACACTGCAATTACGGGTTTGACATATAACAGGCTGCAACTTGGGCTAATGCACGATAGCCTGACAAGATGAGGAAAAATACAAGGAGACTGTGACATCAGCACCTGCTCAGTAGTTCAGGTCTCAAAGGTTTGCATATCGTTGTAGGACTGTTATCAGCATATTTTGCATTTATTGTGGATAAGCTAAACATCTTAAAAGATACACTTTAGAATACCTGGTAGCCTTTATGAAACTTTGTTTTTGTGTAGATGATCATATTAACTTTTTAACTCCTGTACGTTCAAGACATTACAGAATCATATTATAATAATTTGAGTCTTAAAGATGAAAAGTTGTAAAATGCTAAAATAAAAAAAGAAATCCCCTCCTACTGACTGCTTCTCTGCCTCTCAGGGGGCTACTGAAAAGCAGATGGAAGGATAAGGGGAAGAGCAAAGGGGCGGGTGGAGAAAAACAAAAGGCTAAGGAGTTTCTTAGCCCCTTTTACCCATCAGAACTTGCAGTGTCCAAATCAGGCATTCCTGGGCTATTATTTGCCTCTCAGTGGATCTGATCTGCCACTTTAATTACCTTAATGTTATGTGTGTCTGTCTCACTTTGTGTGTGTATGTGTGTGTTTGTGTCACCCAGTGTCCATTTGTATATGTGTGAAAGCAAGGGGGGCATGCTTAATTAAAAAAACAGAGGTAGGAGCAGCTCAGGCCACCTCCTTTGTTCTCCTGTTAAAAGAATGGAACTGTTTCTGCTTTGTGGAAAAAAAAAACGAAAAAAAACTTCATTGTTAGTTTCTCTCTATGTATCTGTCTGTCTGTTTCTCTCCTGCAAATGAAAGTTGTCTGGTTGGTTAGCGGAGCGAAGGAAGCCAGTGGGGGAGAGAAACTGGAATGTTTCTTAGCTGGTAGTAATATGATCTACTTTAAAAGAAAGACAAGAGGCTACCACTGCTGGGAAAGGTGTGAAGCATAGCCACCAAAGAGTAGTTAGAACTGACTAAAGGTACTTTATAGATTGGTGAATGGTGAGGGTCTTGCTATCCAATAATTCAACTTTAACCTCTGACTTGTTTACCATCAAGACAATGTAATTACCTGTCTGCAGGTTGTGTAAAGGAAGGTCCAGCTCAAGAGACAGGACAGCATAAGATATTGGGTTTACCAGAACAGGATCAAACGAGAAACTGTTTTGATGTGTTGGTGTAGAAGAAACCAGTCCAGGTTTTCTTATCCATGTATTTGGGGTTTTTAAGCCTGCCTAAATCTAAGTTGGTCTTCATTCATTTTAGTTTAGTGCCACTAGGAATCCCCTAAGGAGATTCTAAAGTTTAGCGTTATTAGCGGTTAACCAGTCATGGTCTGCTAACAGAGCTTACAACACATTCATGTCTTCTTATTTTTACCGGGTGCCTAAAATGCTGCCAGACATAATGATAAAAAGATTGTGAAGACTTCTACAGTGGAGATAGAGTGTTGTCAGCCTGAAGACATCTTTAGTACGAGACTCCATCATAAACTCGAAAACTTCTTTGTTTTGTACTTTAGAAGGTCTTGTGCCATATCAAACCCCTTCCTAGCTGATAAACTGACAAATGTCAACATGTGGAGTCTGTCTGGGTGAATTTAGAAATCATGTCTTTGGACCTGTTTGATTATTGTGTATGTTTTATTTTATATTTACAAGCTGCATACGTTGAACGAAGAGAGAGACAGTGAATATATCTAACTCCAAGAAATAATGACGTATTAACACTAAGCATTTGTAATTGCACGTTCCACACGTTGTCAGGGCTTCCTTGGTGGAAAAAGTTGTGGGGTCAATTACAATCAGAGGAAAGAAAAATAATGGACAGTTATGTTATTGTTGGCAGGCAGCACACATGTAAACAGCTCTTAACCTGTTAGCATTACGGGGATGATGTGTCAGTTCCAAGTGCTTAACACACTGGCTTAACTGTAAGACATAATTCCATTCTTAAAGAGATGCATAATTCATAAACCACAATGTTTTACGTCCGAGCCACAATTCAAAAGGACCACTCCCCAATGAACTAAGGAGCAAAATGACACCACTGACATGTAGTAAATCCTGTTGTATGTGTCGCATTACCCATCAAACCCACTGCTTGGGAAAGGCTTTACCCACAATCACATGTTAAACAGGCACTTTGGAAGACAGACACTGGGGGAAGATATGAAAATATGCGACTGTGGGTTTGTTAAACATCAGGAAGAAGCACATTATTTTGTTTTAGTGTTTCAGGGATGTAAAATGACTGATGTAAAACATCTTAATGAGACAAAATTTGAGTGACTTTTTAAAAGCCTTTTTTACTAAACAGTTTTCATTCCATACCACTAAACTTTTTGCCTGTATTTCTGTCACAGCAAAGTCTAAAATAAATGTATACATTAGTGTAGGAATTTCATGTGTGTCATTACCATGCGTGCTTTTGGCTTGGTTCAGTTGCCCTGTTTCATCTCCTGGCTTAAAATGCAAGGGTAATTGCTGCTAATGCTTTTGCAATTACAATTACAGTTAGCATAAAAACATGTGTGTTTGCATGTAGAGGACCAAAGTTGTTATTTTAAAGAGGATTACCTAAAACAAAAAGCAACAAAAACAAGGGCTTTTTAAAATATTAACAAATATCCATATATTAATTGAGATCCATTGTTTATTCCTGGTATAATGGGCTTTGAGTGCTTATGATTGGTAGTTGATAATGTCATGCAACATCCATACATAAATGATTGGCACTAACCTTTATTTTTTCCTTTTTGAATTTTTTTAATCTGACAAATATAAATATACAGTGAGACAGAAACACAATTTCTCCAGTATTATCACTATCTGTCGAATACATCAGATTAAACCTGAATGTAGCACACGCACATTCACGCACCCTTAAAACACACTGGTGTTCATGTTTGATTTCATTCCTCACACTTTTACTGTCCCTCCCACCAGTTTTGTTTAGCCCTGGATTGTTGTGGATTAATCCCCTAATTGCTTTGTAGCATTGTTGTGAGGGAAACGCAGGCAGAAAAGAGAGAGAATTAAGCAGCAGGTGGATTGGGTTAAAGGTTAACATGGCTCTTTAAAGCTTTCTTTTAAGGCTAGCTCATTTACATGCAAGCTTCTGAAAGTAGCATAGTACTGTATCAAGTGAAAAGTAGTTCTCATTTGATGCATGTAGCTTAGCAAGAAGGTATTTTAGTAGAAATGGAGTTGTAGTTCTTAAGCTTTTTGGAAGAAATTATGCTTGATTACACCATTAAATTATTTGAGTGAGTGCTAGTGAATCTAGGATGTTTTTTTGCATGTTTTGTGTGTTTGTTGGTGACTTGGCATTTGTATCTTGTTGTGAAAATCCAAGTGAAAGATGCAGTGAGGGGTTGAAAGATGGGCTGCCACCCAAGATTGATAGCATCTCACTGGCATTCCAAACATCATTCCTCATGGAAGCTAGTCCTTTGTGCTGTGCTTTTTCTCTACACATATTTACTTCTTTTTGTCCTGAGTTACAGGACAAAACATGTCAATATTATGGATGAAGATGGTCTCTGGTTTCTCTTTTTGTTCTATAGCCATTTGATATTAATCTCACTCATTATTGTGCTACATTTTTACATGGTCAAAGCAGTGAGTGACCTTTGCAAACTCTCCATTTAAACCCGAACAGTAAGGTTGCACTGCCCAGTTAGTAACTCCAAACTGGTGGGAACGTACCACTGTTGACTGAAGTTTCTTCTATCTTCTGTTTTCATAAAGGAAGAGTTTGTTTTTAGTTATTTTGTTTATTCTCTTTGAATAAGACTTTTAAACCCCTGCCTGTTGAAGTAATAGCATTTTAACATAGACAATATTTACCAGACAGAGCAGTCTTGTAAGTTTTCTTCTTAACAAATTATGTGTATACCTTTTAAATTTGTAACCTTTTTTTCAATGACAGAACAACAAGTGTACTATACAACTGTTCCACAACACAACCTAGATACTAAATATCTTTTTTTGTTTCTCTTCCTTAATCAGGTCCCTGTTGGGCTCGATGAGATGAGATCCCTATGTGGTGGTTATGATGGCAACTTGTGACTCTCCCCCTATGGTGTCATCACGGCAGCAGGACTATGGTGGCCAGAGGTTGGATGCTGCTGCTGAGGACAACTCGGTTGTCTCCATGGAGACCACTGTCGTAAACAGCAACAACAACCAGTCATCACCTGTTGCCATTGGAGAGTCAGAGAATGGCCTTGGAGGGCCAGTTGTGAGTCCACGTAGATCCACTACTACCCCCACCACTGTCAGTGCAACTATCGACCCTGTAACTGAGCAGAGTCGGAGAGAAAGCTTTACTTCCGGTAACAAAGGGAGTGTTACCGGAACTTTACCAGGAGTAGGAGGAGGAGCAGCTCTGGGTTCGGACTGTTCTGCCCCTGCCACATCCCCTGTGGCACCGGCAAAGAAGATCCCGTGCAACGAATGTTGTAATTCTTTCTCCAGTTTACAAAAATATATGGAGCACCACTGCCCTAATGCCCGCCTGCCTATTGCTGGAGATCATGAAGAGGATGAGGAGATAGAAGGGATGATGGAGGAGGAGAGTGAGGATGACGTAGAACGTGAGGTTGGTGCCGCAGATGTAGGGGATATGAACAGTGAAATGGAGATGGAGGAGGATAGTGATGTGGAGAACCTGTGTGGCGAGATCATCTACCAGCCTGATGGCTCTGCCTTTATCCTGGAGGACTCCAAAGAGCAGCGTGACAACCAGGGGGGGCTCTCTGGGGCTCTTCAATTCAGGGGCCTGTTGTCACCCCAGACCTTCCCAAGTGTCCAGGGCACCAGTGGCCAGAGTGGCCTCAGCCCAGGAGGGGAACGGTTGGAGCAGCCCGCTGCACCCATGTCCTTCTACCCCCAGATCATCAACACCTTCCACATCGCCTCATCCCTTGGGAGCAAATCACTAGCGGTTGACCACCCCTCCTTCCCAAATACCTCAGCTGGAGGGCTGGCGGGCGCTGGTCCTGTGTTGCACAGTTTCCGTGTCTATGACCTCCGCCACAAGAATGACAAAGACTATCTAACGGCGGATGGTGCAGCCAAAAACTCCTGTGTGTCCAAAGATGTCCCCAACAATGTGGATTTGTCCAAGTTTGAGGGCTGTGTGGCTGATGGGCGGCGGAAACCTGTGCTGATGTGTTTCCTGTGCAAGCTGTCTTTTGGCTACAGCCGTTCCTTCGTGACACATGCTGTCCATGACCACCGTATGACCCTGAATGAACAGGAACAGAAGCTGCTGGGCAACAAGCATGTCTCTGCCATCATCCAGGGCATCGGCAAGGACAAAGAACCTCTTATAAGCTTTCTGGAACCAAAAAAACCCCCAAACGCTGTGCTACCCCACTTTCCCTCACCTGTCAACTTCCTGGGGCCAGACACGGGGCTCCGTGGCTTGTGGAATGCTTTCCACAGTAGTGGGGAGAATGCAGATTCTCTTCAGGCAGGCTTTGCCTTTCTGAAGGGCAGTGCCAGCACCTCCTCTACTGACCAAACCCCCAGAACCCAAACCATGCCAAAGGCTGAGACCAACCCAAACCTCGGGGGAGGGGCTGGTGCCCACAGAACCCTCAGTGGGCGTTCTACTGCTGCTGCCATTGGTAGCAGCCTAGAAAGTCGGAACTCTGATAGTGACAGCAAAGGCCACGTTAGGGACACATGCACTTTGCAACCCAATGGGCCGGACCTGAGCCAGTACCCGCCCATTAAGCGGGAGCCCGGTACAGTAGGAGAAGAAAGTCCAGAACAGGATGAGGATGCTTATTCACTTGGTGGAGGAGCAGAGATGGAGGCAGATGAGGAGGAGGAACAGGTCATGACTATGGCAATGGCAGGCCAGCGGGCCGATAGCACCAGTAGCAAAGATTTCCCTCTCTTAAACCAAAGTATTTCCCCCCTTTCCAACAGTGTGCTTAAGTTGAACAGTGACAGCAAAGGCCCTGCATCCACCTCCTCTTCCGCCCTGCCTGTATCTGAGAAGCTGGAGATGGAGAAGAGCTTTCTGTCCACTGCCCTAGCAGCTGGCAAAGAGCGTGAGAACAGCAATGACTCAACCACTGAAGGCCTGGCAGGACGGGATGGGTTATCACCATCCTCCAATCCCCTTGACATGATGATGTTGCGCAGAGATGATGAGAGTCCTGGTCCACTACATCAAAACACAGGAAACGCTAGTACACCTGGAACTCCAGGGACTCCAGGCACCCCTGGTCCAGGTGAAGGATCTCCAGGCAGTGGGGTGGAGTGCCCCAAATGTGACACAGTCTTGGGATCCTCTCGGTCTCTAGGAGGACACATGACAATGATGCATTCACGTAATTCCTGCAAGACGCTAAAGTGTCCAAAGTGTAACTGGCACTACAAGTACCAACAAACACTGGATGCTCACATGAAGGAGAAGCATCCAGAGTCTGGTGGATCATGTGTGTACTGCCGCACAGGACAGCCTCATCCTCGTTTAGCTAGAGGCGAAAGCTATACCTGCGGATACAAGCCTTTCCGTTGTGAGGTCTGTCCATCCTTTATTTTATCCTTTGGATTTTGTTGCCATGTAGTTGTGGGTTTTTAACTTAAATAATGTGCTTTTGTGTTTACTTTTTTATACTTTTTTGAGAGTTTGACAATATATTTTCTATCTGCTTAGATGGCATTAGCATAGGACATGAATTACATAGTCTTTACAAGATTAATAAGGCAATTTTCTTTTTAAGCTGTTTTGTCAGGCACTTGTCAGTTATGCAACATCAATAAGACAGTTTTAGTCCTTGGAAATATTGCACCAAAAGAAAGAAATAGACATTAAAGTGCTTGTAACATACTTGAGATAATCTAAAGAAAGTCTCAATTTAAATGCTTATTCATTCATCAAATACCTTTTGGTTTTTGTTATAAATGCTTTTAATGTTTATCATACATCAGTTTTTCTGCAACAATCCCTCTCTTTTAGGTATGCAATTATTCAACTACCACCAAAGGAAACCTTAGCATCCACATGCAGTCAGACAAGCATCTGAATAACGTGCAAACACTCCAGAATGGTGGCAGTGAGGCAACATATAATCACAACCATGCCAACCCTGTCTCCAGTGCCAGCCTTGGTGGAGGCTGCAGTGCACCCTCTCCATCCAAACCCAAGCAGAAGCCCACTTGGCGCTGTGAGGTATTGAAATAAACAGAGCATCATTGTAGCATAGTGGTAGCACACATGCCAATTAGCTTGTTGCACTGTCTGCACAATGAGCCAGTTATTTCTCTGTGCGTCACTGTGTCTATTATTTTCTTCTCAGCCAGATCATCTGACCCCCATTATAAATCAGTGTCTTATAGATCCAAGCAATATCTCTTAATTATTGTTACATCAAATGAAAATGTAGCATCTTTACATCAGTACTATTAACACATGGATAAGCTGCATTTTTTTGATTTATGTATTAATATTAGGTTTTTGCTCCTGATTTCTGAATTTCCATTCCAGACATCATATTGCTGTAAAAGAGTTCTTGCATACAACTGATTATGATTTTGCAGTGTATATTAATGCTGAGGTAAACAAAAAAGCTGAATCCAAAATCTTTATTTCACCAGGTGTGTGACTACGAGACCAATGTGGCACGGAACTTACGAATCCACATGACCAGCGAGAAGCACATGCACAACATGATGCTGCTGCAGCAGAACATGAAGCAGATCCAACACAGTCTCCATCTGGGCCTGGCACCGGCTGAGGCAGAGCTTTACCAGTACTACTTGGCTCAGAACATGGGGCTCGCAGGGGTTAAATTGGAGAATCCAACTGGCAGCAGTGGACCAGATACCCAAATGATGATTAACCCGTTTCAGCTAGATCCTGCAACTGCAGCTGCTCTTGGATCTGGCTTAGGTGATTCAAATTTTGCCGCATAAGACAGAGATAGGCATGCCTAGCAGATTTTAGAGATTTGTCAGTTAAAAAGCAGAAAACACTGTTCTGAATTATTGTTGATCCTAAACTTCACTTTCCTGATGTCTTTTTTTATTTATTTTACACTGTCTGTTTTACCCCATTTGTCTGATGCCATCTTGGAATGCCTTTTTTATCTATATGTTTTTCCTTTGTTGCTCTTCATCAATCTCTGTGCCCTCTCACCTTGTTTGTCACTTTCCATCGTTTTTGCTCTAGCCCCCTTACGCTTATCCTTCTCTCGATTTCTTTCTCTCTTATCTCTGCTCTCATGTGGTGCCTCTGTCATTGTCTCCTTTCTTTGACCCCTCTCACTGATTAAAAAAATGATTATGAGATGCCACATGAGAATTATTCTTAATCTTTCATTTGTAATTTTCTTAAATCAGCTTAATCCACCCCCTCTACATCCCAACCACCATCAACACCACCACAGTATACACAGCATCCAACCTTTACTCATTTATGCTGAAATGGATTCACACACACACACACACACACACACACACACACACACACACTTACAAACAGCAGGAAGCGGATTCCCGTAGGAATGAGAGAGATTTAACACTGACCCTGCAGTGCTGCACACCCACTCCCTCCTCTAGTGTGGAGGTCACAGCCCAGCTAGCAGATGTACCTTCAGTGAATTACACTGATAACTCACAGCTCCCCATAGTGAATGCAGATGTACATAGGTATAAAGGGTGGGAGCAATTTAAATTTAAATGCATATCCTGTTTAATTTATTCATGCATAAAAACATTTTTTACATTTTTAATACACCTTAGTATTTAAACCCACTGGAAGTTTATTTTACTTTGTCTAATTCTGTTTATTTATACATTCTGTCATCCATTAGTTGGAAAAATTATCATGTAAAACTAAGTAATTCAGAAGATGCATTTTCCTTAGAGTGTATTGTGTTGTGATGCTTTTGAAGTAAAAAAAAAAAACATGGTTAACTTATTTAACATGCATAGAGTGACAATAAAGGGATCAAAAGTGTGAGTTAATTACATTTGCATGAATTACAGATCTAGTTTTTGTCCTAGGGTTGGTGGGTTAAAGAAAAAGGGAGGCTTGTGTACTGCATTGATCAGCTTTTCAAATCTTTGGTTGATGGAAGAAAAGCCTGGAGCTCTAAAACCATTGTGCCACTATTGCTGAGAGCAGTAATTAAAGCTACCTGATGAGCGAGTTAGCAAGTTGAAAAGGATGATTGTAATTGATCCTGATTCAATCCTATTAAGGTTTTTTATAGACAAGACTTTGTAAGTAGCCTTAGTTCTCTGTGAGGCTTTATTTTATCAAACCCCTTTGTGCAGGAGAGGCCTGCATGGGAGAAGCTTTTTTTCCTGCACTTAATTTCATTTGATAAAATGTGTTTTTTCTCTTTTTCTCCTTCAGTTATCAGCCCATATGTATGTTGGCCTTTTCGCTCTTACCTTAGCTATGTATTGCCGACATAATTCTTTTTCTCTCTCTTTCATCTAACCTGTTACCTTTCAGTGCTGTGTAAAAAGAAAGTTTTACAATTTTTCAGTTTCTTCCAGTTCACTGCCTAACCTGTGTTTTCACTCATTTTCTCTATAGTGAATAATGACCTATCAGAGTTGCGCCTTGCCAGCGGTCAGCTGATGGCAGATGATCTATCCCTGGTGTCTTCAGGTGGAATGGGAGGCATGTCCTCAGCAGACCCTTCCCTCTCGTCCTTGTCACCACCCATCAACGACCCCTCGCTGCGCCTCTACCAGTGCGCCGTGTGCAACTGCTACTCCACAGACAGCCTAGAGGCTCTCAACGCCCACATCAACGCTGAGCGCTCCCTGCCTGAAGAGGAGTGGCGCTGTGTGGTGGGTGATGTCTACCAGTGCAAGCTCTGCAGCTACAACACACAGCTCAAGGCCAACTTTCAGCTGCACTGCAAGACAGACAAGCACATGCAGAAACATCAGCTGGTGGCTCATATCAAGGAGGGAGGCAAGGCCAACCAGTGGAGATTAAAATGCGTGGCCATCGGCAACCCCGTGCACCTCAAGTGCAACGCCTGTGACTACTACAGCAACAGTGTGGATAAGCTGAGACTACATGCCAACAACCAGAGGCATGAGTTCGCCATCCGCCTCTACAAGGTAAAATCCTTTTGCTTGCAATGTATCATGCAAAGATCACTGTTGTCCAAGCAGCAAAAAAACGTCTGAACTGTTAATGACCACATCAGAAATATTTAGAAAATAAAATAGATTTTGTAATTTTGCCAGTAAAGTCCATTTTGCCAGTAAAGTCCAGCAATATATAATAAATTAACATATTTTTGTTTTAACATAATCTGTCCTGTCCTCTTAAGTGCAGTGTCACACAGATAAAAAGTTCCCATGAGAATGGAACAACAAAGATGAAAAAGGTCACTGTGAGAGTACCGAAGCAGATCTCAATTCGATATGGTTACATTTCCTGCTTGCTGGCACTGCTGTTCATCCTTACTATACACACAGTCATGTAATATCAGTGAGTTTAAGTTATTCTAGATAAATCGTTCACCTTCGTCTGTCTTTGTAAATGGCACTGGAATTATTCAAAATATAATTTTAATATTAAACATAGCCAGTGCAAATACATTTTCTGTTGGGCAAAGAGACAGTCAGAGTAGACAAATGCTGTGAATGTTTCTCTTGATATTTGATCCGTCTTTTGTGTTTACACAAAAGTAAACAATTTGAATGCAGTGTTTTATATTTGTAAAAATAGATTACAAAATATGCATGTTAGTGATCTCATATGATGGAATTGGCCTTTTGCCTTTCTTTGATATATTATTTTCCAAGTATACATAACTTGACTGCCCAGCAGACACATATTCTTTGGGCAAAAAGAAGAAAAGTTGAGCTCTAGATCATTCACTGATTACATACTTTGGTGTTACTACACCAGTTGGCCATCATAGAAGGATGCAAACACAGCAGGACTTCAAGCACTTCAAGCAATAGAGGGCTTTTAGGAAGAAATTCCAACATGTCTGATATTTGGCATCATTTTCTTTTCCTATATGCTTAAGGTGATTTAGGTTGTGAGACATCTCCTGCAGCTTAATGGGATGTTGCTACATTTCCAAGGCCTCAACCTACAGGACAGGATCAAGTGCATTACATTAATGAGGATTCTTTACAGCTCTATGCAAGCTTTGGCACTGAGATGTTGTGTGTGGACGAACGTTTTTGTATTGTGATACCATAAATGTGGGAACAATAGCAGGAAGAGTGTTTAAACATTAATCAGTGATTTATATAAATACTTGTGATATAATTTTATTTTATTTTGCACACCTTTAAATAAAATAAGGATGATCAGGGGTGATGAACCATATTCAAAGGAAAGTAAGGTACACAACATAATTTTAGAAATGCACCACATAAGAGTTTTGTCTCTGTTTTTTTTGTGAAGCTATTTGGACTTTTCTTTTCAGAACTATATTTACCAATATTCAAAATATCCTTTCGTGAGCAGTTACTAATTATTTGTATTAGAAGCAGAGACTAGATCACACCATGTGTGTGAGACAGCAGTAGCTGTAAATTAGAGTTTTACTAATTTAAAACAAAAACAAAATGATTACGGGATGATGTGAACCATAGTTAGCATCTTATATCAGCAATTAGCGTTTTTAACTGTAAACACCAGTCTGTGTGTGTATTCCCTGGCTGAATGCACAGGAGTATGCATAGTGCTTTGAAAAAGTATTTGCCCCTTACAGAGTTGGTCAGTTTTTGCTACTTTGTCACAGTCAAATGTTTCAAATAATCAAACAAATTTAAATATCAGACAATGATAAATCCTGAATATTTAAAATGCAGTTTTAAAATGATGATTTTATTTATTATTTAAAATGCTGACCAAACCACCTTGGCCCTATGTAAATAAATAAGAACAATAAATTTTACTATGACCTTTAATCTCTTTTAAAAAGTCCTGAACGCCAGCAAACCTACCTCTAAATAACTCTAAAAAAAACAAGTTTTTGGAGTAGACTAGTTAAAGTCAAAGTGGGGCAAAATTCCTCCACAGTGATATAAGTGATACATTGCCAGTTAATTTAAACTCTTGTTGGCAGTTGTTGCTGCCAAGGGGGAGAATTACTTCACATAGGCCCAGGTTTCACAAAGGCCCAGGTTGGTTTTCCCTTAATATGTGAAATAATTGTATGAAAACAGCATTTTATATTTTCCCTGGTTATTTTTGTCTGATATAAAAATCAGTTTTATATTCTGAAACATCTAAATATGACAAAAAAAGCAGCTGTAAGGAAAAGAAGGCTTCCAAAAATGAAATCATCATGTTCCACGGCACACATAGGTTGAAAGTTCAAAAGAATAAACCAGAAATATTTTGCTGTACATTTAACCTCTACTGAAATTTGTTGTTGTCAGTTTCCTGAAGATGGGTACATTTCTAAGCCTTGAGGCAGATGCTCGATTTCGTCCTTAGAGAAAGTAATGAATGACAAAAAACTTCAAAAGTATGAAATGGAAAATTAGCAAAATTACCTGAGCGCACCGAAATCTTGTTTTCTGTTTGGTGTAGCAGCATAATTAGACAGCTGCCATGCTGGTAGAAATAAGTTTTCCTTTTGAGTAGCAGCTGGCACCTTTTGTGCTTCATTTTGCCAAAACTGAAACGTTTAGTCTTCTTCTCTCAGTAACAACACACGAAGAGTGTTGGGGTTTGAACAGTCTAGCAGCACTTGAGCATGGTACATTCACAGATCAGAAAAAGATTGGGATACCAACTGATCAGTCCCCGGTCAGCGCTGATCAAGTGAAAATCAGCTAATTCTGCTTCACTGTTTTTCCCCACCTGCTGATTTCTTGCTGCATACCCACATAATGTGAAGTGCATTTTTTGCCACTTAACCCATCTAACTTTAATCAGCATTATTTTTTTCTCTTAGCAAAATGTTATTCCTTAGTCTTTAAAGATTTACATTTATTTAGGAAATCTCTGACTGGATCTTACAACAGTTTCAAGTCCTAACTGAATTAGACTAATTGGCATTTTTAAGGCTATCTAAAACAGTCTTAGCTGACTTCAACAGGATGTTCATATTAACACAAGATTGTCAACAGTCTGGCAAAGGCTGAACTTGGCATGAGATGAACTGGAGATGTCTCTGCTTGAGGGAAATTAAGAAATTCTTAGCAAACGTGCAGCTTTCATATTAGACTACATTACCTGAGGCCGTAGCATATTGAATCAGCATGATTAGTTGACTCAAATCAGAATCTCCTTTTTGTCAAAGGAGGACTTGAGTGCTAGTCCATGTGTCTTTGTTTCCCCACATGTACAAACATTTAAAAGAGTTGAATCACGCTTGGCTGCGTTTTCCGCTGATTTCATATGAGCCAATTTTAAGAGAAGTTACCAAGGTTACACTAAATATTGGCAGCAATTTAATCACACAAAAATGTAACAATATCTGTGTGATGTGTACAAACTGGAGAAGCACTAGAAGTCTAATAAAAGCATTTAATTTATTTATTTTTTGCTTTTAAAGGCAGTTTACAGAATCAGGAAGTACCTTTTTAGACACATACATATCCCAGCTTTGTCAAGGCAAGTGAGGGTCATCCCAATGTCCCCTGAGTGCACCTAAACACCCTTGTACCTCATCTACCCACCCACCCACTCCACAGGCCTCAACAAATGTGTTCCACAGATGACGCTTTTAATGCCTCTGGCAGAAATTCCACTATTTTACCCTTGGACATGTGGTGGTAAAACAGAGAGAAAGAGAGCTAGAAAAAGTGTAGACGGGGCTAAGTGAGCTGCAGAGAAAAAAATTATTTCTTTATTTGACCAGAAAAAACACCTCTCCTTTTATGTATTGGCAGAGGTGAAAAGCACATGGGGATAGAGGTAGCTTGGCCGCACACATAAAAAGATCCGAGTGTTGACGACTTTACCATCTGGCTTTTTGGAAACAGAGAATATCTTTATGGCATGGGAAACCATTTGAAGATACAAACAAAAAGCATATTCAAGAGATTTTATGGCCGCTTTGTAGCAGCCATTGAGTACTTCTAAGGGGAATTGAGAGTTTGAAAGTCATTTTTTTCCAGACTTTGAAACAGCTAAAGGGAAATGACATTAGCAGTTCATGGACATCAAGTCATCCGGTGTCCAGGGCACAGCAGGTGGCGAAGGAACTCACAGGCCTGCTTATTGGACATGTATATAGTCTGATTGGTCCTGGTTTATTCATTATAAAAAAACTGTGGCTTATGGTATTTTAGCATAGTGTTTTTGCATTTGGATATTAACTGTGACACAATGTGTGTTGAATCTTACATTAGCAGTATTATAACAACTGTCAACCATGCCCAAGTCTCCATCCCTCTAGAAAAGTTGACAAAACGGGAGATGTTTCGACAAAGTGTATGTATTGCCAGCTGTAGCATTGCATGTCCATAACTGGCCTGGCTTGTATTTATTTTAGACTTGAATATTATGATGTATGGATTCGTTAGGATTTTCAATAACAAACCCTAGCTTTAAAGCACATGAAGGCGAGTAAATCTGTCAATGCCATTCACAAATCCTGCCTGGATAAGTAGGGGGTTTTGTTCGAGGTGAACATATGTGTTTGTGTGCATGTGTCCCAATAGGGCTTTGAGGTTAAGTTCTGCGCTGTGCTTGCCCCTGGGTCATTAGGAGTAGAGAATGGTCATGGTCAATGTGGCACAGTCAAGGACCACACACACACACACACACACACCTACAGACATACACACTGTGTTTTAGAGACCATGGCACCTGTTTCTCAGATGACTATCCAAATAAATCTTAAACTGTTTTAAAACGCTGCTAGCCATTCCAAGTTTCCATAATAGTTCTGCCGGAAATGGACACACAGCATCGCCAGCGCTTTTCCGTATTTAAATTTTTTTTATTTTTAGTATTTTACCCTTTATTCACTTTCTCACAATCTTTTTTAAACACAGTGTGTCAGACTCTAAAAAAACTTTTGATTTTAATACCAACATTAGTTTAAGAATTGGGTGCTGGTCATTTCACCTTTGTCTATTTTATGACTTGGTAGTTTTATTCATTTTATCTGCTGCCGGACATTTCATACCAAACATGTATCTGTTTATACCCTCCAGGGGTATGGTTTGGACCCGCTTGGACAACTAACCATTTAAATTAATTTTCTATAATCTAATTCTTGTGTCAATTAAATACAATCTTCCTAGAAGAGGTCCCTTACAGTTATTTGGTTCAATAAGAGGGTATGATCCCCAATATTTCATATGAGTCAATTGTCCCAACTGGGGACAACCGGGTGTCATAAATAAATGGAAATGTAGCATAATACAAAGTCTCAAGAAAATAAAATACAATTGACTTAAATTATAAATGAGAGTATAGCATTTTAATCACTATTTAGCTCCATTACTCGTGAAAATGCTTTACTACCAAGGCAAATAAACTAATATTCAGTGGGTTTAGTACACAGGTTTGACATGGTTTGTTTACGGACACAAAATGGAAGGAGGAAGGGAAAAATGTCAATGTATGGGTATGATGTTGCGGTATGAATTGCCAAAGGTTTGAAGTGAACCAGAACATAAAGAACATTTAGATACATTCTTTCACCTCCTCTGTCTCACCCACTCTCTTTGTTGAGTTGCTTTCATTTCACCTCCCTCTTTCTGTCTGACCCCTGGAGAGCAGCAGCTAGGGCATCTCATTACCTATGATCCTCTTGGCAACACCATACTCGGAATCAATGCTTGGAATCATGGGGTAGGGGGAATTAAACTAGCGGAATGAAAGGAAAGGAAAGGAAAGGAAAGGAAAGGAAAGGAAAGGAAAGGAAAGGAAAGGAAAGGAAAGGAAAGGAGGCTAGATTTGTATATTGCTTTTTTCCATCAATCAAGGATTTTTTTTCTTCACTTCTTCAATCTCTGTCCCTCTCCTTTGAATTTAATTTTCCTCTATCTAGCTCAAATGAAGGTAGCTTTGCTTGTGCATCTGCGATATTAGGTCCACCACTGTGCCTTGACTATTAGCAAGGGTCAAGCCTGCTCTCTCTCATTTAAAAATCAAATGGCCCAATATATATGCAGGCCAAATTATTGGACTCTCATTTGGACTTGTGTGATGGGGAAATGGACAGGAGATTGACTCCCATAGATTTGCATAAAATATCATTGTGCTGGTCCCTATAATAGAAAAATGTCTGGGTCTATTTCAGATGCATTGCCCCATTTTTGGCACACACTCACAGCCACACACAAACACACATGAATGTGTGTGCACATGCAGAGGTGTGCTTCTACATAGATTCATAAAGACACTCACTAAAGTGGGAATCAAGTTACTATTTTTCCACTTGAGTCCACATATGCCTGTACCAGACACAGGCTGTTGATAGCAGCATCCTTGTCTTGCACTCCCAGTTGATATTCTCTTCCAAAAGGAATCTTGTCAGACACTTAATGCTAGATGCTACTTGACTGCATTGTATAGATTTCTATGTTCTGCAATGGAGATGTATAATGGAAAGTTCAGAGCTGTAAACCTAGACAGGCAAATTTCCACACTTTTTATCTTTTTTCCAAGCAGAAAGGCTGTCTGTTTTACTGTCGCACTATTTCCTTCTCTTCGAGGTAAACTGATGCCTGTTAGCAGATTAGTCAAATAGTATCCTGTTCCACCTGCACTGAGATTACAATGGAAATCTTTCAGAGGTCAGGGGGCGGGGCACTCGGGGTGGTGGCTAATTAAAGCATAAAAGCAGGTGCGTGTGTGTGTGTGTGTGTGAATGTGCTGTGCTGGTGGCTTTGTGTTTGAAACAGAGGTTTGAATGGACGGATGTCCCCACCCTTGCCTGTCTTCCTAATAATCCTCATAGATATTAATAAGAGTTGCGCCCATTCTCCTACCAAACCCTTACCAGATGGTTGTGGGAGCAGGTGTGTGTGTTTGTGTGTGTAGTGTCCAGCTTTGATCGGCTTTTGGCTGACACTCATAAATGATGCTTAATTACCCAAGCCACCTTCCCCCCCTCACCTTCTCTCTACTATTTGACTCTCCAGTTTAGGCTGTAATGTAAATGTTTTTTTTTTTTTTTCTTTTAAAAGGTCAGTTTTTGTCTCTATGAAACAGCGAAACACTGCTGGTTTTCTCAGATTAATAGCCAGATGTGATCCTTTTAATAACCATTCCCACCCCTCACTGTGGGTCATTTGGGCTGTGTCCATGTGCAGGAGACTGTGAAGCAGATCTGGGCTGACAGGTATGGGAACGATAGCAGAAGGGGGTGGGGGTGGAGAGGGAGGATTGTTGGGGGGGGTGAAGGCCATGGAAGTGAGTTGAGGGGGGGGTGTCGGGGAGTTGTGTCAGGGATGCAAGAACAAAGAAGCTGGCAGGAGTTTCTTTGCTGTTCTGTCTTTCCCCCCTGTTCTTAACCCTCTCATTCTCACTATATCCTGGCCAAAATACACACTTCCTTCCATCGGATTCAGATAATACACCCCTTGCTCACATCCATTTATATACCTCCAACTCTTTCCTATACCTTCTTTTCTCTTGGGGTTTGATTATTTTGTTTGCACTAAGATAACAAAAAACATTTTTTTTAAAAAGTAATAATGAAAGAAGGCACATTGTGCTCAAATTTGATCCCTTGTGGCATGTTCTCTCCACTTTTGAAGCATTGATTTGATCAGACCAACCTCAGACAGATCACATGACGGAGAAATCAGATGAATTCTTTAGTAGGAGTTCATTAGATTTACTTTTTTAGATCACCTGACATTAAAATGTGTGCTTAATTTGAAAGAAAGTTGTAGTAAAATTGATTCAACTGTTTCAAATGTTGCATTACCTCTCCAATTGTATTTAGATGGCACCATCATGCTCTACCCTCCTTATGATTCTATCAGGATATTGATATGGACAAAGTTGGACTGAAATACTCCTCAACGCCCTTCCAAATCAATAATCAATCGATTGGAGGTAATTGTGCTACTCCCTTGGAACAATCCCAAGTCACTCTCATTCTGGACGCCTTTTTACCCCCCCAGTCTCACACTCTCTCTGTCATTATCAGCATGTGTAGCTTTATTCGGCATTTCAGCATACCAGCTGTAATTGATTTTAACCATTAGGTGCTCAGTGAATAGATAAGTAGTGGGAGATATTCGATTATACGGTGAGAGAGAGTGAGACAGGGATGAAAAGAGTGTGGGGAAAGAAAGAGGGAGAAGGATTTGGGGATGTTGTCAGAGAGCTGTGGAACTGACCTGTCCTGGTGTCCATCCGCCTCTTCCACAGGCCCTCCATCTTTGCAGCAGCACAATACCACTGACCTCCTGTGAGTTCAAGCAGCTTAGTTTCTGTGAGGTAATCCCTAATGCTTTGAAATAGACCTGATAGAAAGCCCACTTACTTGTTTAGGATTAATGTGGTTTGTGTGGGGGTGAATGGGTCCTGAGTTCTCCACACATTCTGTTAAATTAACCCATTGGAATTATTATGGTCCACTCTAATTGTCGATAATACTAGTTGCATAGCACTAAGAAGTCAGCTGTTAAATAAGCATCAGCAAACTTATGAGCCATGTGCTTTCGTCCATCATGTCTAACTGTTTCTTTTGGGAATTACCTGCAAGTGGTCAGTGTGCTACAAAATCTCTGTTGCCCATAGCTTACAGAAAAAACGTTTTGAATCTGAAGGCGACTGAGTGCTATTGATTTGCCACTCTTTCCTTTCTCATCTTTTTCTCATTTAGGAAGCGCTCTAGGTTAGGACTAGGAATAGGAGGGTATGGGGGAGGGAGGGAGGGGGTGGACAAAGGCAAACATTTGAGTAATCTTCAAAGAACCCAATGGTATGTTGAGTGCACGCTGGTATGCGGACTGTGGTTGAAGCTTTTTCAGGGCAAAACAATATCTTTCCTTCAGACGGCTGGGGCCTGGGCAAACACCACCAGCCAGGCCACTCTGCCCAGTGTTGCCAGCACTATCGGCTTACCCCCTCCAATGGCTCCTGCACAAAACGTTGAGGTCCCCCATGTTTCTAGAACAGCTCATCATTATGGGTTTATGGGACTAACCTGAACATCCAAAAGCTGTGTCGACTGTGCGTTTGCTTGTGTTTATTTAAAAAGTGGCAAAGTAGACAGAGATAGCTGCCGTTTGTAAAGAGAGAGATCAAGTGTGCCATCTTGTAGGTCAACTGCAAGGCATTTGATTTCCTGTGGCAATATGCAAAAGAGCTCTGCTGAAGAGGTGCTTTCATTGTGCTTTTCACCACAGAGCACCACTCTAGCATGCGCTTACATTTTTGCTTATTTAAACACAGTATGTCAAAGTGACGCAGAAAAAGCCTCAAACATTTAGTTTTGTTTGAATGTGTTGAAGTGTATCAATCCCGGGTGTGGAAACTTCATTATGTATGGATTCTGTGACTTACAAAGAGGTATTTAGTGTAAGTGATGTGTAGACACATACTGTGGAATCATACTGTATGGCGTGCAGAATCTATGAAAATGTATTACTGTAAAAGGAGTTGTTTATTTGAAAATCTTAAGGGAAGCAGTCTGCCATTTTCTGACAGTTTCAAAATGAATTCCCTTTGTCCAGTCATCACCAACCATTTTCTCACGAGGATCCACCACAGGGATAATTTCCCCCATTTCTCTGTCATTAGCAGGCCCTGGTATTAAGCTTGTGTTTTGTTCCCTGTACCTTTTGTTTTGTGCTAAGTAAAACCATGCGACAGGGTAGGGGCTAAATGGAAAACAATACTCCCCTTCACAAGCTCAGGAATGTGTAATTAGTGATTTGAACCCAGCTTGCTCGTCTAGATTCTCCCCTATCTTTCCCCCTCTCTCTCTTTCCATCTCTTGTTCTTTTGTTCTTTCTGTCACAGATTTTCATCTTTTACTTGGTCTCTGTCAATGTGTGTTTCTGTCATTGTTTTTCCTTCTTTGAATATACATATGGCAGCAAGTCTTCATGATGAACAGTGCAAATAGCTTAAAAATTATTTTCCTTTTTTTTTCTTCAGTTTATGTTTAATTGACCAAATATACCAAATTCTAAGGAGTACAAATCTTTTTGATTGTATCACTCAAAAAAAAAACATTTTGTTGTTGTTTTTGCGCTTTTTCCCATCTTGGACCTCATCTTGATTCTTTTCATGATAGGAAAATAATTAAACATACTAATGAAAAGCATACAAGCCTGTATACTTGCGAAATGTCAGGGAAATACGTCTGAGCTATTGTTTCAGTGATCAAGCATTTTGTAATCTCTGTCCAGTTGTCGACGGAGAAAATAATTGCAGCAGCTTGATAGTGTAGGAAAATGGTGAGGTCTGGTCAGTCTCACCTGGTAGCGATAGAGACAAGCGGCAGGTTTCAGACCCTAATGGGCTAAGGTCAGGGTGGCTAATAGGGAGTAAGTGGCTGAGCTGTGCTGTCTAAATCTAATGTTAATGTAAATACTGATCCATTTTCATGGGTTGATGGAGGTGAGTTGACTTTCAAGACTCCATACACATGCACCAATGAGTAAGAATGCGTTCAGGTGTGTCTGTTTTCTTGGATATGTTATTTTCAACTGCATGGCCAGAAAAAATATCATTTTATAGTGTGGCGCATGGAGAATACAGTAGCCTACCATAACTGGTCAAATAACAACCAATATTCTTAATGTTTTAACAGAGCTTTTTTTTGGGTTTATTTATGTGAAAGACCAGCATAAAGTAACACCTAATTGTGAGGTAAAAGAAAAAGAACACATGATTTTGTTTTAGTTTTTGCAAATAAAAATCTGAAAAGGGTGGTTGCAGTTGTGTGAAGCTGGGAGAATCTGTTAACAAGATAAGTATTTGTTGTACACCTCACAAATCTGGGCTTAATGTAAGAGTGGCAAGAAAAAAGCCAAAAGCCATGAAGGCGACACCACAAAGATGTTGAAGACAGTGCTCTGTGTAGATGAGACCCTACCAGAGCTTCTTTGGCCTAAATGCAATACGTTATGTGTGGAAGAACACTAGCACTGTGTAGCACCCTGAATGCATTAACCCAATTTTGAAACCTGGTGGTGGAAGCATCATGCTGCAGGGGTTATTTTCTTCAGCAGTGACAGAAAAGCTGGTATAAGTTGATGGGTAGATGTATGGAGCTACATACAGGACAGTCCTGGGAAAAAAATAAATAAATAAATAAAACAGCCCTTGCTCTCTATAGAGTCTGACTGAGGTGTGAGGTATTTTTCCAAAATGGGCAAATCCAAAAAAGGTTAAAAACTAAACAACTGGACTTCTGTTCTTCTGTTCTGTCCACTTTTGTTTTTAACTTTTGTTGGATTTAAAGTGTTCTGGATGACTGCGAATCTTCTCCAGCAAAGATGGGCAAAAATGAAAATGCACACCACACTATTTAGCTTTTATTTTATTTTATTTTTTTGAAAAACCTATACTTAACAATTATTCTATACTTAATATTTGTCTGTCAAATGAAATCCCAATAAATAAAAAAAACCTAAGCTTGTGGTTGTAATGTAGAAAAATGTGCAAAGGTTTAATGGGTATGGATTCTTTGGCAAATACTATATAGTTTCAACACTTTAATTTAAGACCACAAGCAAATAGTTTGTTTACACTGTAAATTTACTGCAATTAATATTTTGTTACATTTTCGGTGCTCTGGTATGGGTTGGCTTTGCGGGAGATTGTGTTTGCCTGGGCAAAAGACAAAGTAAAGAGACAAAGACACAGTAATTCAACCAGAAGAGGAGGTAAAGGTCAGAGAGCTATGGAATCTAGAATGGCCTTTACCCTGTATGTCAGGGCACACTTACTGTAAGTTAGGGCTACAAGTGTGAGAATGTAGTGAATGATTGTATGTGCATGCATGTGCATGCATGTGTGGGAGTCTATGAAATGGAAGTAGCCTGCAGACGTGTATTATTTTCAACACAAAAAAGCCCTATCACTGTTATTTTTCTTTGCTGACAAGCAGTAAAGAGGAATACATGTGAAATGGAGTGGGATAAAAAAAGTGAGAGAGAGCATGGGAAAACAGGTTGACAACATTTAGGAGAGAATTGCTGCAGAACCTATTATAAAGGACATAGTGATAATTAATTTTTTTTTGGTGGCAAAACACCATCAGATGCTTATTGTTAGAGGGTGACCCAATCGAAGTTCACCTACACGCATTACACCTCATAGACAGGCTCCAGAACTGAGATCACATGAAGATGGCCAGCGGGCAGAGCTGATAGAAATAGGAGAGGCAATTTATATCGACAAAATATGATTCTCTGCATTTCTGAAAATGCCAGATAGTGAAAAGTTCTGCAAAAAGGGATTGGTTGTGATGTTGAAACTGTTTTCCTTCACATCTGTGTTTAGAACACACATTATGGCTTTTAGAAGAAAACAGAAGGAGTAGGGTAAACTTTAAAAATGTGTATACAAATTCAGCAGTTTATGCACTTTGCTGTTTTGGTACTTGCGTAGTGCCAAAACAGTGTCAATATACCACTATTACCAGAGTGAGGCAAGGTGCTACATACCTGTGCTTTCAGTGTATCCTTTCAGCGGTGCAGTCTGCCAGCGGTTCCATTGGCAGTGATCTTGTGTTACATCTATGTCTTCGGGGCTGAGTGGCGGTTAGCAGTAACATGTGTTAGGGAGGTGGTAGCACTGATGGAATTCTACTCTTGGCAGCCTTCCAGGCAGTGCTGGTATGTGTTTAAAATACTTTCAAGGAACAATGCATGCTTTTGTAGTTAGCTGGTCCAAGTGGGGCTGTTTTTGTCTCTGATGGCCCCCGGGGTCCCAAGGGGGTAGCACCGGAAGCTGGGAGCGTTTCTAAAAGAAGGTGTAGTCAACAACAAGCTTCAGGCTTCTGCTAAAAACACTGATAAAAGTCTGTAAAGAGGTTTTTATTTTCACAGCGTTCATGTGTACGCTCTCAGCAAACTCAAGACAGCAAAGCGAATGAGTTCACTGATTCTTTAAGTATAAAACGTGTGCATACATGCTCAGACACACACACTGGTTATTAAGACGCAGCTGCTGTTGAAGAGCATTCTTACTTTCAGTATGTATTCATTAGCTGCCTGGTTCTACACTTAATGACAGGAAAGAGTCATGTTTTTACTGAATGCACTAATTTGTCATTTGGTTTATGGAGGAAAATGCAACCCTACTGCTCTGCGCTGCTTTCAAAATATTTTTATAATGGTGGTGAACAAATCACAAGTACTCAAAAAGACAAAAAAAGCAAAGAAAACACTAGATTGAAATTATAGGCAGGCATAGAAATATACTTATGAGGTAAAATGAAGAGAGGAAATTACCGATGCATAAAAACCAAACACACAGAGCCAGAAGACTGGATGGATTGAAACCTTATCCACACAGACAAACTCTTGTGTTCGTGTACACAGAGAGATAAAAGAAGTTGTGAAAGATGTCTTTTGGCTTGGCTTATTAAGAATTCAGTTAATGAGGCAGCTTTGTCACCCCAGATAGAACAAATGGATATCAGACAGCGGCGCTGAGACTCTCCCCACAAATCCTCGTGAGTGAGTGGAGGGGAGGTGTGTGCACGCTTTTTGTATATATGTGTGTGTGAGGAAATGTGTTTTGTAAACATTTCATTCTGCATAATGAATGCAGTCCTCTGTCATTCACACGTAAACAGACACACGGCAGCAGCAGAGGTAAAAAAAAAAAAAAAACTACACAGGGGAGTCTCCTTTACCTGTCATATCGGCTCCCCTCCCCTCATACACGTTGCAGTGAGTTCATGCATGTGTTTGCGTATGTGTGTGTGTTTGATTGAGAGTTGACAAAATTGTGCTTTTGACAGCGGAACAGGAACTCATGAGAGCTGTAATTTGTATTTCATTTATACGAGGGCTGTGCATCCTCCTCCTCCGTCATCTGTAGTCGTCTGTGCCATGTGTAGGTCCACCCGGGGAATGCTGTTTAGCTGATCTTCATTGGCCCACAGGGAGTGTTAGCTTATTTGGTTGTTTGCCAAACACTAATCCACAACAATTAACCACCAGGCACTTTGGAAATGTGCCATATTGACAACGATGGCCCTTTTTTTGCCGTTCTGCCACACAGGCAGACAAAGACAGTCAATACAATGTTCGTACAGCGCATTTCCAGACAGACAATCCTACCACGGCATAAATTATAGACACATCTTGAGCAGACACACAAGGGCGCAAACCCAGGAGCAGGAACAGTGTGTTTGTGTGTTTGAATATGCATTACACAGCCCACGCCTGGCAGGAGTCAAAGTGCTCCTTTAAAAGTTCATAAATCATGGATAGTTCTGGCCTGTGATCACCAGGCCGCCTGCGTTTCAGGCCCGCAGAGTTCCACAGAGCGACAGCCTCTAGTTTTGGTCTTAGACAAACCCTCTGGAATGTGCTGATGGTTAGAGAATTAATATTTAGCCTAAACCTATCTGGCAGCCTGGTACAACACCAAGTATATCATTCTGCTGCTCCCAGCTGACGCCTCACATCCTGAAAACCTTACAACATAAGTTGAGGCATGTGTGGCAGATAGAACAACAAATGGACATGAAAATGTTAATTTTGACACGGTGTAAGTTCTCTCTGTGGCCATGCCTAAAGGGAAATTGTAAAGAATAAGTGAGTATTTCAATAAAGATCTCATTTGAGGCATTTGCATGGAACATGGTTGCACATAAAAGTACACTTTTTACAACAATATTCTCTGTCTCTTGTTAAAGTGTAGCTATAGTAATTTTCACTTTTAATTCTTTAAGCTAGAAGTTTTTAAGTGATGAGACACAGTAAGAAATAAGCAATTAGATTAGAATTTTGTGTTTCTTTCTTCAGTCATTATTTTGTTTTTGATTTTTACTGCTAGGTTATAATATGCCAACACCAGTTTTTTATTTCTAGCTTTCCTACAATGAATGATCATTAACTAAAATTTTTAGAAGTGGATGAGATCACTGTGCCTATATTCGGTGTCGCTGTTAGAAACATGGTTTTACAATTTTTTTTGAAACAAAGACAAAATGATTAAGGAGCTGACATTAACAAGTCTTTAGCATATTATATTAGCAATTAGCTCAGTTAATGCAGCTAGCATTCCTAAAAAAATCAGTTTCCGTGTGTATTCCCTAGAGTTAGATTTCCAAAAGGCTGCCAAGTCTTGCATTTTTTATGACAGAACAAGCTGAAAGTTCAAACGGATGAAACCGAGAAATTCTGCTGAACTCCATTGACCTGTCCTGTCATCTGCTGAAAGTTTTGCTTTCATGGCCTGAGTGAACCACTGGAAATGTCTTGACATGTTGCAAAAAATACTCTCTCCTTTTATATGGCTTAAACCTTTTCTGCTAACACTGAGGAACCCGTTGGCTGGTCACTGGATAAGGCAGATCAAGCTGAAAATTGATTCTGGTCACTAGCAGATTTCTCGGTGTATCTCAAGAACAATAGGAGGTTTTTGTATGTACTGTGTTGTAGAAGGTATAACTATTGGTGCATTCCATTTGTACTCGGAAGTCAGAATTTCCGACCTCCTAATAGGAAATTTCAACTGGAACTCTGCTGAAAGTCGGAATTACGAGTCGGAAAGCCGGGGCAACACGACTATACATGACTTCCATCTACAGTAGTAAAACATGCTTACTTTGACTGCTTTTAGCAGTTTTTTATTATTTATGTAACGTCAGTCGTACTTCTTGTACTACTTTTCAGTGTTTATATGACGAGATGTTTCAGCGCTGTTTATATCCATGAAATACCTTGTAAAACAGTGTTCATTGTGACAGTTGTTGTAATACTGCTGTTACGTTTGTTAGCAATCTGAACAAAAACAAGCAGGAAACTGGAATGCTACAACTCAGAGATGACATTAACTCCGACTTTCCGATTCCAGCTTCCCATTTTAACGGAATGCACTATATGTATGATACTTTTTGAAGACTAGATTATTGTTTAGAATCTAATAAATTATGTTTGGAATAGTAATAAAGTTAAGAAAGTTTTAATTTCAACAAAAGGAAAAACAGTTTAGCATTCTTTTCTTTGCCTGTGATAAATACATGTTTGTTTCCATAACACACGTGTGGTTTCCACAGGCTCAGCAGTCCGGTTCTCCTGTAAAAGAGTTAGGGGATGAAAGAAAAGAAGCAAAGAGAGGAAAAGCAAAGGAGGCCTCCTTTCACAGAGAAACAAAGATAGCTGTAATTAATGGCCCTGAGCTCTGGACTAGGGGAGCTTTGTTCTGACAACTCCGACTTAATTAAAACTTAAGACTTCTGAAAGGGCCCTCTGACTGCGAAGGGACGTCCCACCGTCTCGTGAGAAAAAACCTCGCTAGATTTCCTACAAAAGGGAAGAAAGAGGGAGAGACAGAGAGAGAAAAGATGTGTTAGCGGCTGTAGCTATGTTGCTAATCCCTGTTTGTCAAAGGAAAAAATGGAAAGAGGGGGTGTTGAACTCACACACCTGCGCCTCACTCCTCCCACCACACACATACGCTCACACACTTCACATGCATCTTTTTAGATTCTCCTTGCTCTGTATAAAATGATGCAAGAATATGAAAATATTACCTGTGTAAGTTTTAATTGCTTCATGAAAGAAACATCTTCCTATAGGACATGAGAGTTGGTTGCCACACACACACATTCACACACACAGACACCAATGTACGTATTAATTAATGCATGAAGCTCTGCACCTGTTTCTCACAAAGCAGTGTGAATAAATCTTAACAAAGTAGAAGCCAACCTGCATGAGCCACCTCTGTGTATCTGTCTCCATGCCTTGCTCTCTTCTGCTCCCTGTGCCCCCCTCCCCTCCCTCTGCAGAGGATCAGATAATAAAAGCTTGGCCTGCTCTTTTGTTTTTGTGCATTGTTCATTAGCCCGGCAGCAACAACAGAAGCACACTTGATATGCTTGGCTTGACTGGGTGTATGGGAGCAGGGCAAGGTGGGATTGGGGGGGGGTGGGGGGGGGTGGGGGGGGGGGGGGGCTGTGCGTGCATGTGGGTTCATGCACCTACACAACACAGAGGGCGGGACAGGAGGTAGGGGGTAGCTTTGCATGGGTGCAATGCCATTAAAGAGGCAACTGGAAAATTAAGGGCTTGCAACTGACAGCACACATTGAATGAGAAACCCCTACAGCTGCCGACAATGAGGAGAGATGGACAAAGTGCATGTTAAAGAGAAAACATAAACCCACACTTTTTAATTTCTTTGGGCTCTTTTATTCACAGTTCATTTTAGGTGTATGTGCGGGTGTCGCTTTTGCAGGTTCAACATATTAAGCAGGCCACGACATTTTGTACAACTAATAATATCTGTTCTTTATTCCGCAGCACTTGCAGAAGCAGGACAGCGCCTACAGTCAAGAATCATGTGTCTACCTCTGCAGTTTGTGTGACTACTCCACCAAGGCCCGCCTCAACCTGGTGCAGCACGCCCGCTCCGCTCGCCACCAGCAGAACGAAGGCCTGAGGAAACTCCAGCTGCACCAGCAAGGCCTAGGAGGGGATGACGAAGGACTGAGCCTGCATGAAATGTTCCAGGTCAAGGAGTACCCCGGCAGCCCAGGTCTGTGCTTCATCAACCTGCTTCATTATGTTTTAGTTGTTCTGGCTTGAATTTATTAGTTGGTCTTAACGCTAGATTATCTTTTACACACATTTCTTTTTTTGCCACCTGTCATTTTTGGGAATATAACCCGTTTTTTTTTTCATAATTATGTTTTGTTATCTCAACCAAAGACTGACATTGATTTCTCAGTTTTGTCAGTGTTTTTTGTTTATTTACTCATATCTCCCATCTTATTCCAAAGATGCACTAATCAGTGTTTTGTTGCCAATTTCTGATCTCTGGTTTTTGTAAAGTTTGTATCTGCCCATACAGATTTTGGCCAGTTCCTGTTTTTCTTTAAGAACAATAATGTAATATAAGAAGCATTCACAATATTAGTTCTTTCTAGTTCTTTCATGCCTGAGTGGTAATTGACATCACACTGTGGGTGGGAGACTAGTTGCTGTAAAACATTGTTTTACTGTTATATCTATATATTATAGTTTAAAACAAACGCATTATAAAATTCATATTTCAAACTGGCTTCAGCATCTTATAGTGTTTTATCAATTAGCACTGTTAGCGTGACTAGCGCTATTAAAATCCCCATCTTAGCCTGTTCTAGAGTACCTCACCTTAACTTTGGAATTTCCAAAAGGCTGCCAACATACCAATTATAGCATGTTCCGTGACCGACAGAGGTTGAAAACTCAAAAGGATAAAACTGAGGAAATTAGTTTTGCTATCTTCAGCCTTCCTGTTGTCTGTTTTGAATCTCACTCTTTTTCTCTCTCTGTCTGAGGAAGTGAACCACAGGCATGTTGTAGAAAATACAAATTCCTTTAACTAGTTTCCTATACCCTCCTGCTTCCTCTGGCTTAGTTTAAAAGACCTCACTAAAACTGAAAATCCGTAACTTTGACCGTTTTTCACTCAGTTACGACATCAACACTAAAGTTGTCAGCAAGAGCTGGTGGTGTTTTCAAATGATTTGTTTACCGATTGGGTAAAGACTGCATTTTCCAGCTACTTACCAGTCAGGTACGATCAAGCTTTAAATCAGACGATTCTGGTGAACTGTCTTCACTTTCTTTTATTAAGAATTACCTGCTCCCTCCTTTATTTCTTCTGTTCTTGGGCTTTCACATCCAGATCACGTCTCTCGATAGAGACCCGTCCGTTCCCCCTAATCTCCCCAAAATGAGCATGCTGTTCCCATTAGGCTGCCCGCACTTCTATTTGAAACACACAAGCACACACCGTCCCGTGCACAGGGACATCCCAGGCCGGCAAGCAGTCAGCTTATGAAATTTCACCTTGGGAGGATCTCACAGTGGAAGGCCTGTACACACACACACACACACATGCATTGCTGACACACACTCTCATGTATGCTATGGCTACACAGTCTCTCCCTGGAGTGAGCTTTCATTTCCTTTCTCATGACCAAAGCAATTTGGCTTTCATTTAAGAGTCTCCGTCCTGCCAGCAGCTAATATGTGTAACAGAACTGTAAAACATTCAGAGAGACAAAAAAAGGAAAAAAGATTAATCGTTTTTTCTTTGAGTGGGGGTTGGATGGTTGGTGAGGGGTTGTAGGGTGTAAGAGGAGGGGGCTGTGCTTTAATTTAAACCAGAAGACTGAGAGTCAGGGTCCATTATTTAGTCATCCCCATGTTAATGCTGCTGGGAGAAAATGAGTGCTTAACTTGCTTTTGCTTTGCTTGACCTGAAGGAGCGGGTAGAGTGGGGCGTAGTGTTGGTGCAGGGGGGTAACACGTTTTCAACAGAACTTCTGCACTGCATTATGCCAACCATCCACTTGTGTGTGTGTGTTTGTGTGCTGGCCCATGTGCATATTTAAAGCTGTGCACCCCAAAGTATCCTGTTTATTCTGTGCCTTTACTCCCAAAAACAGATGGAGACTGAGAATTTACTAATATATATGAATCACAACTCACACGAACAGGATAAGAGAGGAGCTTTCAGTCCTGAAATAGGAATGATGCTGGTGGACGTTTGGTTTTAATTACACATGGATCAAAGCTTCAGTGCGAATCAGGGTGCAGCAGCAAAACATGCTTAGATAAATCATTACCTTACATTTTAACTTGGCCCAATGCATCCCTCTCTCTTTCCCCCTTTCTCTCCCTCTCTCCTTTTTTGTCCTGCTTGCTCAGTCTCCCTCTGACTCCTCATTGTATCTGTTTTTTCAGCCCAAACAGAAGCTTTAAGCCACTTTTTCCACCCCTTGTTGTGTTTTTTACATCTTTAGTTAGGTAAAACAAGCTGTTTTAAAGCTTTCAAAAGTAATATTTGGCTGCTACACCTCTTTCAAATGTTTCACGGGTAAAACATGGCACATTTGTTGAATGGGCCTTTGGTTTTGCCACAGATTTACCAAACAGTAATTTTTTATTAGGAAGCTGGTGCAGAGCTAACATGTTAAAACAGTTTTTCTGGATGTCTAATTGTTGCTTTGTTGATTTGCATTTTTATTGACAGGCTTTTTTTTAATAGGCGAATGGTTGATGTTACAACTGCAATTTCTTATCGTGATAATTATGCAGGTCTGTTAATTGAGCAAAAACTTAAAAGAAAACACAAAAAAAGAGATATGAGAATGCACAAAATCTAGTTCCAAAAACAATTCGATTTTATCACAGTTTTAGGGAACAGAACAATTCCCTTCGTTATTTGTTTTACACAGAGTAAATGTTTCACAAATCAGAATCCGTGTTTTGAAATTTCTGTAATTAGCGTAGAATAATCCAGTTAAATTCTGACTTGTCCATATATTTTGCTTTTAATGCTTGACATATTCTGGATGGATTTACAGCCAAAACGCATTGAAAGCGGTCATTTTTGGAACAATTAAATGTTTTATAAATCTCAATTGTTTTTTTTTAAATAGAATCTATCTTCATTGTAAAATTATCTAGTTAAGGGTCCATCAGTGTAACTACTTCAGATTTTGACCTATGATCAAAATCAAACTTTGAAGTAGATGCTAACTTTAGCAGTAATGGCTGCTAACATTTAGCCAGTTGCTATTTAACAGTGTATCAAAATAAGATCTTTAAACAGCGTGTCAAGGTTAAAGCGCTCACATTTACACACAGTCCATATTAATAACTTATTTCACCAGAGGAAGTCGCATCGTGACAGCATCTGAATAGGGCTTAACCAGACGAGACTTGATCAATATCGTGAGAACGTGGGGCATGAGATCTCATTACTCTCAGACTGAGAATTCATTGTAAGAAATGGGGATTGTCTTCTTGTTTTATAAATTTAGTCTAGTGTATTTTTTACTGCGAAAGTACTAGATTATGTTATTAGAAAATATTTGCATTCGTAATGATAGATGATGTAACTGTTGTAATGGTAGCAAAACTTTCTATAGTAGGCAACATTTTTTAGCCAGTCTTTGAGGGTGATATGTGTATATATGTGGATGTGTGAATGTGGGCTGTTAGTTTTCTGGGGCTGCAACTCCTGACTTGAGCACTTTCTGTTCATTAGAGGCCGGTATGAAAAAAGATTAATTTAAATGCTGACCGGTATCTTTCTCTTAAAGCCTGGGACTTGGAACCCAGCCAGATAATTATAGGCTCATTTGGGAATAAGAGTTCTAATGCTCTGGACTTTATGTACATGTGAATGGCTTTCATTAAACAATTTGGATGCAGATTTTATGGCCCAATTAAGGATACGGCATTGCAGAGACACTATAAGGGTAAAAGTGCTTTCACCAAAGACAGGAGCCAAACTAGTGGTTTGTTTTTTGATTTTGTTTGGGAGTACCGTTTTTAGTATTATTTACCCATTTGATTCTAATTTTTAAAAGTACATCTCAAGGTAAACACACTTATGTGTGTGAACCATGCAGGGAGTGAAGAGTCAGTGTACATACACTAAAAGCTTTTCACAATGATCTTTCATGTCCCTCTCAGACAAAAAGCTCCCTGTGTGCACATTTCTGAGCTAAACTGTCTCTCTTTGTGTACAATTATATGTGATAAAGTAAATTGAGTTTATAAAAAATGCCAGTTTGCATCAGAAAAGCAAGCATAAATGAATTCCCTCTCATCATGGAGGACACGGATGCCATTTTTCTTTGAGGGTTGTCCAAAGGTGATTAGAAGAATTAGATTTTTTTTCTCTTCCTCTGTTCTGCAATGAACCCTGAATGGAGCTGTTTAGTGTAACTCAAGCAAAAAAAAAAAGAAAAGAAAGTATGATAAATGGCAAGTCATGGGTATTCCATCATCAGTTTCATAATTTTAACAATTTGTTTAGCTGGATTTTTGGAGACGTTAAGAGTCTCTGAAGTTTGGTTGTTACAGTGATTTTTCTGTTGTCGGCTCTGTTTCATCCATTTCACCATTTGTTTAGCCACAAAGCACATTGCTATGAGGTGCACTTGGGTGCGTGTATGCGTGTGTGAATCCTCGACCATTAGCCCTGTTCTTCATCATGTGCAAAGCTCCACATAAGTCAGACCGAGCAGAAACATGGGGCCTTTTCTGCATACTTTCTGTCATTTTCCCCCTTCTGTGTTCCCTCTCTCCCTTTTACCAAAAAAAAAAGAAAAGGAAAACAAGATGGGATCTTATGTAGGTAATTATTTCAGAGAGCCCAGCCTGTCATCCATACTCCACCACCCCACCATCCACACATCTCCATCGCGCTGTACCACCCCACCCACCACCACCCGACATGCATTAGAGAGGGAGGGAGAGGACCCTCTTTGTCTGAATCCCCCCTTTAAACAAAAGACCTTGTCTGACTTGGAGAGACCAACAACACTTTTGTCATGTGCACGATGCTTTGTGTACGTGAGCGTGTGCATGTGTTCTGGATCCCTTTGTTTTCTCTGAGTGATAAGGCTCTGGGACATTTTATTTTTTGCCCTTGTCAAATTAGTGTAGCTGCGCTAACCATTTATGTGGCAGCTGTAGGCTAAAAAACAGAGCTTAATGCACTTCTCTTATCCTTGCACTTGTGTGAGGATATAGGCCTGTTTGTGTTCATCCAGAAGGAAGTGATGGAACATGGGCACAGCAAAAGTGTGCTTTGACACAATCCCTGGTTCCATTTGTACTTAACCTGAACTGTATCGTTGCTGTGTCAGAATCACTACAAGCGCATAACACAATCATCCGATTTTTATTGTTGGCCTTGCTGTTTCCACAAAGAGCATGACTCCAAAAACCTTTGAGGTATTAGGTTTTCCCTCCTCCCTTACTTTCACTACTTAATTTTATCCTTTTCTCCCTCTGGGTGGTGGAGGTGGTTTTTGTCATTCCAGTGGTTTTCTTCTTCTTTTTTCCTTTTTTTTTTCATTTTGGGCAAGGTCTCTCCTCAGACAGAAGTCTATTTCCAGGGTTTGTCTCAGTAATTTGTGGCCATTACATAAACATTCGCAAATGCCTATAAGAGTGAGAAAAATCATAGCACACACACCCAGAGCTAACTAATCACCAGCGTTAGCACAGGGGTGGCCATTTTGTCTTCTAAGTTTGCCTGGGGAGGCAAACATATAAATCAGCTGACGTCTTGTAAATATCCATGTTTATTACTTTTACAAATATATTAAAGGGAAAGCTCAGGAGTTTTCAAGTTGCACATGTAACGTTAAAAGCAGTAATGGGTCAAAGTCCACTGACATCACATGTTTTTGGCAGAGTTGCAAGCAGTAGAACATCACACAGCAGTTGTGTTAGCAAAAGCTATACGAAGTAGCTGGAAGCAGCGGAAAGACTTGATATATGTAGTTTGCAGACATAAGGATGATTTTTTTCTGATTTTTTTTGTAAATAAACAAAGCTGTTATCGGCTGCATTGGATTACACCGCTAACCATCCATAAAATACTGACTGCGTGCTGTCAAGTTAGCAAGTTCCCAAATATATATCTTGATCCACGTTACATCTTGATCTATACATTATGTCTTGCAGAAGACAACTGTATTGGAATTTTTACTTAGTATAAATCTGAAGGCTGAAGCTTAGGGCTAGTCTGAGAAAAGCAAAGAACAAAGTGGATTTAATATTGTGTAAAACCACTCTTATCTCAAAAACATCCTAGCAGTTAATGCTAATACGATTTTATGAAATTCAAACCGTCGTCATGTCTTTACATAGAAAGCGAAGATTATCTATGCAGAGCATTGCCTTCACTTAAACCACTATACTATGTTTTGCATTTTATGCTGTTTTATTTTATATCTTACAGTTACACTGACAGGAGGCACTTTAAAGGTCCTGCTCTCAGTATGTGTTTCCCAGTGGATCAGTGGTGGCAAAGCACCGTCTACTTCCATTTTCTGTCAAATATTCTTCATCTTCTGTATATGCAAATGCAACAAAATTGGCTAAAGAAATATAAAGGCTTTCTAGTTCTAGACTGTTACTGCGAACTCTTGCGATCTGTACGCCACACGTTAGGGTCCGCTAGGAGTATCTGCGAAGCTTCACTTGCAACAGAGACAGTGATAACTTCAGTCAGATGGTGGCGCCAAACACACACCACATAAAGAATTTTAAGGTCAGAAGAAGAAGAACGACAACAAACCTTGTTTTAGAGAAATGGACCAAGAAGAGGTCTGCTGTTTTCGCATTGTGAAAAATTGATCTTTCAGGGAGAATGATAGAGAAACTAGATTGATATTCTGGTGAATCATTTTTTTGGTTCTATTTTCCTTCTCTTCTTATGAGCAGACACTATATAAACCAGCACATTATTGCTCTCTAAGAGACTGTAGTGAAAACTGTATATGTGAGTGAAACAATGTTGTAGCGCTAAGCCAAGAATAGTCTGTAGTCTGAATAGTAGTGCATGCTTGTCCGAGAGATCAAAACGGTTTATGTATACAGACAATGAAAAGGTAAGTCAAACTCTTAAAGGCAGATGAAAAAGGAAATGCAGAAACTGCTGTGACTTTTTTGTTAAGTTTGCAGTGTTAAAAGATTGGAAGGTATTCTCTGGTACTCTCTGGTACCAACTAATCTGGATATTTATTAAATAAAAATGCCATTGGATATATTCACTATAGGTAAGATATTGACTGCTTAAAACCTTTTAATAGAACCTTGCTTTACCATCCTTTTTAAGGTAGGCAAGTACTATGCCTGTTTATTTGCTTTCATTTAAATTAATCAGTAATGTAATTTTGGCCTTTCTTTTTCATCTAGTGTGTATTACGAAATTATTTACAGACTATAAGTCCACAGATTTCTGTCAGATTAATTTCTATCATCATCACAATCTTGGAATGTTGTTTTGCATGCCCAAAATGAGTTTAAAAAAAGTAGTCCCTGATGAGACTGAGGGATTTTACTCCAGAGGTTAATTTTTTTCAATCACTGTGCAATTAGTTGGAGACAATGTGCTGCATTTTAAATCATTTGTCAAATCAAAATGAGACACATTTATATATGTATATTATTATATTTTCGTCAAGTAGCAATTTACCCCATATTTCCAAAAACCATATTCTCTTGCAGTGGGAGTAAAAGATGTGGTCACTTTTTGAATAATTCCATCCAAGAAAATTATAATTACTTTGCGGTCTGTGTGTGCACATTGAAGAAAAAGGGCAGCGGCCTGACTTGTACTTCAAGGGGAAAAAAAAGAGCTTCATTCACCATAAACTATTTTTGAAATGGTGTGTCGGGGCGGTACGGGCTCAGGCCGATTGTTTTTCTTTTGGAGCTGAGCAGCTCTTTGGTGAAGGGGTATTACCCGAGCTAAATTGTTCCCTCATGTTTTCCGCCAAGGTTCTGTGCCCACCACACTGACAGTTATAATTTGCAGAAATTGCACTGATTATCTGAATTAGCATACCTGACCAATGCCACATTAGCCTTATTTACAATACAAAGCCATGGAACTCTGAGGACGCATACTAAATATGACTTAACCCTTTGAAGAGGGGACTGCCGTCATGGGGCCATGATGTCTTTTATATTGGTGATATCACAAAGAGCTCAAGGCTCTGCTCCATATGGAACTGAAAGCTTCTGAAGGCTCCTGGAGCAGGAAGTGATCTATTTAAAGAGCCACATTGAAATCACAGGGTCATTGCACCTTTATCCTTATCCGCAGGTTCTTTCTGAACATTCTCTTTCCATATTTGTTACCATTTAGCTGCTTTCTCCATCTTGTTTTTCTTTCTTTTTTCACTGCCCACCACCCCTTCACCCACTTTTTTTTTCTTCTTCCTCACCTCCATTCTTTCACCTCCCTCCCCGATCCCTTCATACACCCCCTGTCCATTGACTCTTAACCACAGATGGACAAAACAATGGGCCGTGTCACACGGCATTAAGACAAACAATCCAGTGATGGGAGGAGGGTTGTGTGGAGCTGGAGCCACGGTAACCAGGCAATGCACTCACAGGCTCCAAGCAGCCACTAATCTCCGACGGCAATGATACAATTCACAGATGAACATTGAAAGCAGTCTATATGTAGCAAAGGAAAAAAAAAAACTGCAAAAAAAAACAGTTTAATCAGACCAGTCCTGAAAAAGTAAAAATCATCCCCTTTTGCAGCAATTTTCCACACTCTTCTTTCTCAATGGTTTACCTCATCCATCAATAGCAGTATGGAATTGATAGCAGCTATTGATTACCTATAGGCTAAGGCTAATCGTCGCTAACCGAAGGAAGCTTTGCAGTAACAGCAGCTGTCAGAGGCTTGTGTGTGCATGTGGGTGTGTGTCTGTGTGTGTATGACCCTCCAGGGTTTCAGTAGCAATAGCTGTGCCTCTCTATTGTTTACTTACAGCAGGCTAATGGCCTAACAGCAAGGCAGCGTAAGGGGAAAAAAAATGTTTCTTTTTCTAGAAACAAGGAACATGTATGATTCGTCTGTCCGAAAAGGGAAAAAAAGCAAAAAAAAAAAACAGAGGTATGTCAAGTTTCACCTCCCTACCTATCCGAGTAAGACCCCTCTCCCTCTCGCTTCTTTTCTTCATCTCCCTAATAGGAAATTTGAGCACACTGTGCGAGATTAAAGCAGAGAATCAATGCCTTGTGAGCAATCATTTCCAGACAAATCTCTTTCATCTTTTTTCTCCCCCCCGACGTTCTCTCGTTCGCTTTTTTTTCTCCCACCTCCTAATGCTAACAGGGGGTCCTGTGTCATGACATCCCTTTTGCTTTTATCATGTCCTAATAACGCTCTGAAAATAGAGAGGGAGAAAGATGAACGTGACAGAGGGTTAAAAAAAGGATGCTGGGAAAAAAAGAACAAGAAATGGATAGACTGATAAAAATCTATTGAGTGCGCATGGAGCTTGATTTGTGCTTTGATGTGGATGTCTTTGTGCAAATTAGACAAATATGCCTGCTGCTTTAGTCATCTTGAAGCTCTTCTCGAGGCCCTGTCTCTCTTTGCTTTTCTTTAGGATGGAGGTACTGGAGAAAAAACGAGGGACAAGTTCACTGTAGGGCATAAAAATATAGATTTAGCCAAATGTAGGTGAGCGAATTGACAGAACAAGATATGCTAATGAGAAGTTGTTACATAAAGATACAGTATGAAAGAAGTACAGTGTCTGACGAAAGTAATTGTACCCCTCCAACCTTTGATTGAAGTTTGCCACCAGCCATTCAGTGGAGGCAGCAAGTATATGGAGGGAGATGCTCTGGTCAGAAGAGACCTAAATGTAACTTTTTGGTCTCCATGAAAAAAACATTATGATAGGAATATGTGTCCCAAAAGTAACTCTGCACGCCACCCTGAACACACCATCCCCATGGTAAAACATGGTGATAGAAACATCGTGCTGTAAGGATGCTTCTCTTTAGCAGAGACAGGGAAGCTGGCCAGATGGGAACCTGGATGAAACTAAATACAGGGGAATCCTGGAAGGAAATCTTTTAGAGGTTGCAAAAGAATTAAGGCTTGGGTGGAAGTTTATCTTCCAGCTGGACAGTGAACCTAAATTCAGGGGTTAGAATGGCCAAGTCAAAGCTCACAACTAAATCCAATTGAAAATCTGAGGCAGGACTTGAAAATTACTTTTCAGAGGCACTCTTAATCCAATCTGACTGAGCCTGATCTATTTTGCAAAGAACAATGGGCAAATACTTCCGTCTCTAGATGTTCAATGCTGGCTGCGACCCCAAAATAATTTACAGCTTTAATTGCAGCAAAAGGTGGTTCTACAGAGTTATGATTTCAGGGGACCGTGTATAAAACCACACTGTACTTTTCAGATTTTATTTGTAAAACGACAAAACATTTTTCTTCTGCTTCACAACTATGAATTACTTTGTGATGATCTGTAAAAACAAAATCCGATTTGAAGTTTATTGAAGATTGTGATTATAACCGTCAAGTGGTTTAAATGTGTTCACCAATAACTGCAGCCTTTTGATAACGATATACCTGCAAGGCCTGCAAGGTGCTTTAGATGGTACATAGTGTCCACGAACAACACATGCACACGTCTTGGCCCAGCCTTTGTTTTAGAAGCAGGTTAATGGGGAGTGAGGAAGAGGAGCATTGCAATTTTCTGCTCTTTAGGCACCAGAGAATTCTCTGCTGTGTAAGAGAGACCAAACTCTCAGTGTAATAGGCATTTTACACCCTCATCACCCCTTGCACACACACACAAATATAAACCTGTGGAGTGAAATAGGCATTCTGTGGTGTGCATTGTCGGTCCCCAGAGTGCCAGTAAGTGTTAGACATGCATGGAGTTGGCAATGAGACAATCAGCATACTGAAATTGAAACCTTGTCTGAAGTCACACAGGAGAGGAGAGAAGAAGAGTGGAGAGGAGACGTAGTTTGGAGGAGAAGAGATTGGAACAGATGGTATGAGTGAGGAGAGCTACAGAATAAATAGAGAGGAGAGACAGAGGGGGAGGAAATAGGAACTGATGTTTGCTTAATTGCCTCATAAGTGATGACACAGATAATTATGTCGAAAAAGAATATGCTCCTCTTAGGCAGGGCCAATGAACAGTTGGATCTGTTTCAGTCATGTGTGTGTTGTGCTGTCTCTCCCTATAGCCCCATCAACTGTCATCCCCTCCAGCCACATCAAGTATAGGACACCATTAAAGCTTGCGTACGGTTTGTGTCACATCAAATCATTCAACTTAATTAACAAAAAATAAATAAATAAATGAAATGAAATGCACACACAAAGCGCACTCATCACTTGGAATCATTTTAATTACTTTATAACATCCTGATTATTAATATCTCTGCTTCTTATACCCGGGGATATAAGGATGAGCACGCTCACCCTGATTTCCTGCGATGTGTGTTTGCAGGCGTATCTTTTTCATGTGTGTAAGCGACGCTCCCTTGACTTCATATCTAATTGACTTTCTTTTAATCGCAATATTCTGCCATGTGCCGACTGTACGTAATGAGTCAGGGCGTGTCAAAGAGCAGGCCTGAGCTGTCCAACTGAGTTAAGCTCTTCCTGTCTACTGTAGAAGCCTCCGGCATGCGCGCTTGCACACTCAAAGACACAGTATCAATGTGGGAGTTCCTGTATCTGACACGAGATTAAGAGGGCCAAGTGGAGGAACGTCGAAGAGCTGCCCTGTTGCATTTGCAGGAGGGGAAAAGGACCATCCTGTCACACGTGCATGCACACGCAACGACAGACACGCCAAACATCCTGTGCTGTAAGTGAGCAGTAGCCTGCCTTGCATTATTCACATTGGCCGAGTGATCGAAGCCCAGTTCAATAGCACTAAAGCGGTGCACGCTGGAGAGATTTGTCTTACAAAACCTTGACACACACAGGCAGCACATATGCTCTCACACACATTGATTTTTAGGTGGTGGGAATCTCTCAGGCTTTGGACGAAAGACAGGGACGTAAGAGGGGCTTCCCCTGTCAGAGAAACCCCCTAGCAAATTCCACGTGCAGTTACACTCGGTCTGAAATGTACACACTGAGAGACAGGACACAGGGAAAAGCTGTATGGAGAAGCCTAATTCTCACAAAATAAGATTTTTTTATGTCCGCTGCGAGCATTAATATTAAAATGGAGGGGAAAAAAAGCTAAAAATGGGAGAGGAAGGATCTGTCTCTTAGATCTGATGTGGTTTCATTTACTCTGAGATGAGCTGATGGTAAAAATAAAAAGTAAGGAAAAAAGCCTAACTGATCATATTTCTTTTTTGCTGAGTCTCCTCTTTTGCATTTTACCATCAGGGGGCTTTTTGCAAGCAAGGCAGAAAAGAAAAATCATGTAATGCCCGATATGTCACATCTTTTCTCTGCAGTGTGTGTTTTAATGCTCGCCCCCCCCCTTTTTTTTTTTAGTACAGAACTATTTAAACTTAACCTGAGTAACAAATTTCCTCATACATCCATCACTTTATTCAGTTTCCCAGTTTTCTCCAGAGACTCCAAGTCACACTATCTCAAGCTGTTTTCTTTTTCCTTTTGGACAAATTAACATGTATTGACAAGTGAGCCGTTGCATGCCTGTAAACAGAGGCACAAACACACACGGATACACACCTCAGTCCCCTAAAGACATGTGATCAAGCAGACCCAATCCCCTGTAATCATCTGGAGCTCCCACTTGCACCCACATATTACTCCGTTTCAATCCCGAGTAATGGTTTGGGGCAGGGGGCCGAAGTGGTGGGCTTCTTTTCCTTAGCCCCTGCGTCTTAAGCTGCCATTGATTAAATGTTAACTGATATACTCGGCCCTGGCAATCTTGTTAGAGCTGGAGTAGGCAGGCAGCTCGACAGACAGTTTAGGACCTGCACCCTCCTGATCAATAACACAGATAAAGATTTCATCCATCAATGGGCTCCCAAAACAAAAGGTGCCTGATACCTGAGTGGCCCATGGGGATACGCACACACACACACACATAGATTTGAACATGAAGACATGCTATCACATGGCTATATGGACTGAAGCAGAGGAATATAAAATAATAGTGTTGGCTTTCATGGATTTTATAACAAAGCCACACTTGGATTCTTTACACTCACTTATTTTGTCCAAAATAATACATCCAACAACCTCATCTGAAGTCAATCAGTTCCAGACTTAATGGAGTAATTACAATAGATACACACGTATGCACACACAAACTTATGGGCAGTCAAGCTTGTAGATACGACAGCTCTGACTTTTCCCGGATGAAGGTTAATTATGCTCCGTTAGTCAACGGCGGTGTGCTCATTTTGTTTGTCCATGCAGGGGCAGGTTCATGCCTCTCCCCTGAAACTGCATGTGCACTTAGATCGGGTGTGCATGCCAGAGGCACCGCAAAGTGGTTGAATCAATGTCTGGTCGACCACCACTGTTAAAGTGTATCAATAATGTTTCCTTATCTTCTTCCCGAGCTATTGTCACAGGGCAGCTTGAAAGTCCAAGCAGAGCTGCAATTAAGACTTAATTATAAATCAATATGTGGGGTCATTTAAATATTGATTTATCATTTTTCCTCAAATTGTTAACATATTCCACACCCTGTCTATGCTTTTTTTTGTTTTTGTTTTTTTTTTTTGGTTACATCTTCAAGAGGAATCAATACTTTCCTTTACGGTCAATCAAGAGGAGCTTTTGCATTGCTGGAGCCAAAAAACACAACAGGGCATCTTGATATGTTTTGAAAAATGTCACAGCCTCTTCTAATTCTAATGGCTTTTCTAATACAACTAATGACACTTTATAGCTCTGTAACAGTAGTCTCACTTGGGGAGTTTTTGGGTTGCGTTTGTTGTCACAGTGCCAAAATTAATTTGCATAATTTTCACAGCTGACATTTTCTTTGAAATGACACTGAATCAGAGCACCCTCCAAGAATGATATCAATGCAGCCCAGTAACCTGCATTTTATTTGATTAAATGATAAATTAGACACCCCCCACTTTATGTTATCCTGCTCAGCCACTGTGAGCGGCAGAGAGATTTTCAAGTGGCATGTCAAGGGCCGGAGGTCTAATGCATGGAAACATGGAGCTTTCTGTTTTTTGACGACTTGCAGAGATAAGGGGGAGATATGACTCTAGCACTGGCTCAAATCTAAAACAGATACTACTGGGGTGGGGGTGAGGGAGGTGGGGCACTAAGACAGTGAAGGAAAGGAAAAGGGGGGAAAACTGGGGGGTTTAGCAAAAAGGAGAATATTGTCAATCCTCTAAGTGTCTAGCGGTGTCTTTCTTTCTTTTCCTCTTTCTCTCACTCTTTCACTCCCCCACTCTCCCTCAGTAATCTAATTTATTCAAAGCATATGTGTGCTGCTCTGTCTTTGTCTGCTTCTATTAGGGCCAGTGGGGGCCCATATGACATTGTTTAGCCAGTAATGAAATGGACATTTTTTGCATGTTTTTGAGAAAGTCAGAGGAAAGCCAACACTCCTTATTTGTAACAGTCTTCAAATGCCATCTCCAGAGCAGTTCAGTATCACCTCCGGCCCTGTGGTGTGTGTGTGTGTGTGTGTTGTTAACATATGTGGCCATGTATTACAGGTTCCATTTGTGTTTTTGTTATATTTTAGTTGGAATGATTATAAGCAACCAAAAGATAATTCAGCTTGAAGATGTCTTTTCCTTCCATCTGTGACTTTCTTTTATATATTTGTGTCTGACTTCATGTGTATCTCAATACACATGAAGTCAGAGATGTCATGCTGAGTTTTATTGAAACATGCTTGAAGAGGTAAAAACTGTTTTAGTATTTTGCAATATTTTGAAATGACAATAATATTTTGTCAACTTGGCAGAAAGTCACTTGTGCAAAACATTAAAAGTAATAAATATTGACTACATGTAGAGATGCACCAAGCAGGCTTTTCAAGGGCGATACATACTTACGGTTTTCTTTGAGGTCAGACGTGTCAATTCCGATTTTTACCATTTCTGATTTTTAAAAAGTTTTCTTATTTATTATAACACATACATTTAAGATCAGAATTAGTCATACCCCGAGCAGATTAATAAGTAAAGAACCTTTAAATTTTAGCAACAAGTTTCTTCTGACTGGAAGTAATATTAATGTTTTGTTGAGGCCCAGCAGTCCCAACTTAAATCTGATAGAGACTCCATGTAGGGGGCTAAATATTAGGGTGATGGCAAGGAGACCTTCCAGCCTCAAAATCTGTAGCTCAATATCAGTAAGATAAATCCAGATACCAGTGAAAATCATGTACACTCTTATAAAAAGGGTTTCATTGCTGTCATGCTAATATAAATTGTTCGAATGATTCTAGAAAGGTATGAATAAATGTTAAATAAAATGTGAAAATAAAATAAATTGTTTTATTATCTTTTGAGAGACGTCTGTCTCGTTTCCTATCAGACACAAACTGGCTGAAAATAATATCAAATGTATGAATTTTTCTGGCTTAAGTGTAAAAAAATATGCTACAGGTTCCTTGAATGAGGTAGTAGTTTTGAAGCCAACAGAAAATGAAGGAATTACAAGATTGTTTCCTGTTATGCATCAAAGCAACATGTTCCTATTAAATTTAAAAGGTTTATCAAACTACCTGATGTTGGATGATCTGTTTAAAGACCGAAAATAGCAGGAGTTTTTAGATCTGATGCATTAAAAAAAAAAAACAAATCAGATTTTTCGGTATTTGACCAGTCAGAGTCAATTAATGGAAAATTGTTCGATTCTGATCTTTGGTCGACTGATTGGTGCATCTTTATTTTCATGGGTACAGAGCATTGAGTTGTGTATGATTTCAACAGCTTACAGTTGAAATGAATAGCCAAACATTGGTACATCAGTAGAAGTTCTTTTGTGATGATTGTTTTTCTTTGTTTTCCAACTAGGATTACATCTTTGTTTTTGATGGCACTGAAAGGAGATGGTTTGATGCTGCCAAAAACGGGACAGTAGCCCAACGGGATAAAGATCTGTTTAAGCATTATCCATTTGGCCACACAGGCCTTTTTTTACACACAAAAAAACACACACACAACCCATTCTTTCTAAGCATGGCAGCCATTTTATTAGATTCCTTGTTTTCAGGGCTCGCATTGGTTCCTGGAAAATAAATAAACCTTGAATGCATGACAAGGACCAGTCTGGTCAATTCGAAACTATATCTATCCGGCCCGCATCTTTGTTTACCGGTGTAGTGATTGATGGAGAGATAGAAGGATAAATGGAGACACGGAGAAACAGATGGGCTGGGCATACGGATGGATAGCTGTGTGAAAAGATAGAAAACTAGATTGACAGATAGAAAGATAGGTGGATAGACAAATGGATGGACAGATGGATGAGTAAAACAGGCAGATCTCGTTGGGCTGATAGAGTTGAGCAGGTATGCCGAGAAACAGCTGCTTTCTTCATTAGGTTCATCTATTGATCTCGGACCCTTGTTGTCCGTGGGTTTACGTGTGTGTGTGTGTGTGTGTGTGTGTGTGTGTGTATGGGCGCGTAGTTTGAGAGCAAGGGAAGAGAAAGACAGGAGCCTCTGTAGATAAGTGCTGGTAATAGAACAGAATGAATTCTTATCACAGAGATGGGAAGGCCATTAACCCTCAGCTCCTAGTTCTCTCCGTGTCCGTTGCTGTCTGCTAAGACTCCCTTTCCTTCTGCTTGCCCCTCCTTCCATCCCCCGGTCTGGACCTGACAGGGTCACGTTGCCGACTTTGTGTGAAATTTCCACTGCATGTGTGACTCTCAGTGTGTGTGCGCATGCGCGTGTGTGCGTTTTTCAGCTGCTGCTGTGCAGGCTTCCCCATCGGCCAGATGTTTATAATCAGGGGCTAGATAAATATTGGACAGAGGAATTATGAAAAAGAGAGTGAGAGAGATGGGAAGAGATGAAACAGAGGAGAGGAATCTTCTTTTAAAATTATTCTTAAATCCCTCGGTAAGCTTGCCATGCCGCCTCTTCAATTCACCTCCTCAGCCTTAGGTGATTTAAACTGCCGAAATGCAATATGGCTCTCGTGTAAGATGCAGGTGTGTGAGCGGTGTACAGTAGCACTGCTACTCTATTGTATAAAGCCAGGTGTTGGTGCGTTTTTTTTCTTCCCATCATTGTACCTTTTTGAAGCCCTATTTTTGTCCTGTGGAAACCTTTTGTATTTGCCATTAAGGAATCATTAGCATCACCACACCAACACACAGACGCATACACACACAGTGCCCACAGCACCAAAATGAAATCCCTTTTTACCAAAACAACAGTTTCTTTTTTGCACAGCAAGCAAGACACGCAAGCCTTTAATCCTGGCTATGTTTATTCATATGTTTTTTTAGTTTTTTAGGAGTAATAGGTGTTTTGTTAGTTGCCTTTAAGACAGCAGAGCGGGCAATATGAGCAAAAAGAGAACACAATGAAGAGTCCCAGGAAGTTGTAATTGACAACAACAAAGCAAATTTAGAGCTGCTGATACAAGCACATTTTAAACTCAAAAATCTTCCATTTTCCAGCTTATTCTGTTGGTTCAACTTATTGACATTCACACCAGGAGCGAATTAAATGTGACAATCCTATTGTCTTGCTTTCAGAGTCTCCCTGAAACCTTTATTTTTTTTTTTGTTGGTGTAATAAGTTCTTGTGTGTTTTCACCCAACAAATGTCTGCGCGTGGGTGGAAACACGTGCGTTTGCTTGCGCTGGTGTGCTTAGAGGTTAGCATGCGAGCTGTGGACGCTTGTGCGTGACATACGGCGAGAGCTGCGTAGGAGCAAATGTGTGCTGTATGCATGGAGGGCTTCGTCGGTTAGGTGTGTGTGAAAAGCGTGTGCAGCGAGTAAGTGAGTTTTTCCCAGGCCCTGTGCAGGAGCTGTAGACCCTCTCCGCTAGGTTGATGTTTAGTATTTTAGACATGCTACATTAACAACATCTGGTTAAGATCTAAAAGCTTGTTAAATGCGCTGAAATTCGGGGGAAAGGTACAAGGGGAAAGAGAGGAGGGGGATACAGAGGGAGTGTACGGTAAATAAAGATTTGAGGGTGAGAGAACAAGAGGGAGGGAGTTCAGTAAGTCTGTAAGGTTATTTCTCTGGCAGTATTACCACTGGCCCTTGACTGTGTGTGTGTGTGTGTGTGTATATATGTATGTAGGCCTGTGACTGTGTGGGATGGTGTAATGTTTCAAAGCTTTCCCCTTAAAACCTAGAGGCCAAACTAGAGCCACGCGCGTGGCGCAGGAATGTGACATCACAGGGCCTCTTCCTGCTCTCTCACGCACACACGTACACAAATAGTCTCACAGGGGACATGACCAGAGTTGTAAGAAGGAATCAGCATCAAGATCAGGCCTAACTCGAGGAGACATGGCAGTCAGGGGTGCAGCCCAAAACATTAAGGCTTCATTACTACCAGAGATACACTGGACGCAGAGCATCTAGTCTTTTTTAATAATTATACACGGGTAAAACTTGTCCTAAGACTGTTGTCTGACCCATGGAGGAGTAGGAGTTCTGGGTATTTATTATTGCTTTTTTCTTTATTTGTCTCTTGATATTTTCTTTTTCCAGCAATTACAGCTTCAGTTGATGCTCCATTTCTGTGGCATCTCTGATTTAAGATAAACAAAATGTTGAGAGAGAATTTTTTTCCCCCTCCTTCACCCCTTTAATGAGCACCATGCTAGCCCTAAGGAAGCAAATTAGAGGTGGCTAAGCCAAGCTAATGAATTCAGCCATTTTGGAGCCTCCAAACGTCCAGTTTTCCGGCGTGGCATCACTCTGCAGTTTGTGTGCTTGTATGACTGAGTCCTCCACCGGGCACATAATGACCCGGCATGGTGGTTATGGGCCCTCAGGGGCAGACGGGAGGGGGAGCAAGTGGTCTCAGAGCAGGTCATTATATAGCTAAAGGGCACGCTCACTCGCACATACGCACACATGCACTAAGAGAGTGCTGACACTTTCAATAAATTCTTCATTGCTTCTATCTCCCATATGTCTATCGCTCCATTTTTCACTTTCCAAACATCTCATTTTATATATCCTTCAGTGCATTCTACAAGATCTATCCATTTGAAACACATTGTCTTCTGGGTATTAAAGAATAAGGATCTTCTTTTACAAAAACTGAAAAGGAAATGGTTCAGATTTCAGATTATTTATTTAAACCAAACTGTTTTAACTTTAAATAAGATCAAGAGTCACTTAATTATTCTTCCTTTTTAATAGTTAAATATAGGCTTGTGTCAGTTGCAGGGTAATCGAACACAGGGCCTGTGGTTAACTCAAGCCCACCGGCCGGCTTTAATGTTCCGACTGACCCACATCAAAGACAGTCCCACCAGGCTGCCAAAATCACACCCCCTCCACATCCACAGCCTGGACTGCTCTCTTTTCCCCCCCTGTCTGAGTCTGTGTTCTTGTGCACAGAGGCAGAGGAAGGTGACTGCGAAAGTTTTGCTCTGTCCTCTGGTAGCGATTAAGTTGATGGTTGAGAGTCCCCCCGTCTCCTTCAAACACACACACACTTGCACATGACATCTCACATTCAAACACATGCAGTCTCTCTCTGTTTCTCTCGATCAATTACACACACACTAACAAACCGAAGCAAGTGCACGGGCAGGGACATCGCAAGCATGCGCGGGCGTAGGCACGAATATGGTGCGTAACTGTCAGGGTCAGTCGGAGGGCAGACGTTGGGCTGATGTATGGAGAGAGCTCGTCTGCGTGGGAATGTCCTCAGTATGGAAGCACATTCCCTGGATTCACAGAGACACACCACAGTTATCATAGAGAGAGAGAAAAAAAGGCTGATTGGGCCCAGATGATCACCCTGCATTTTGTCTTTTATTCCATTTTCCTCACCACTCCCATTCCTTCTTCATACCTTTTTGTTCATTTTTACCATTCTCTTCCTCTTTTCTAGCTACAGGTATACTGCCCCCTACAGGTTGTTAGATCTCAGAAGGACTTTCTTTTGACCTCTGTGTTGGTTCTGTTTCCTTTTCCTCATGTACAAACAAAGAATATTTTGCTGTCTGTCAGCTTCAAAGAACCATTAAAAACCTACTTATTTCTTTTAATTGTGATATCAAATAAATTAGGAAAGTTAGTTTTTAATCCACAGTTTTTATTTATATTTATTTTTTCAAAATGTTTTAAAGCATGAGCTAAGGTAAATCTTTGAACCGATGATTTTACATAATCATATTTCTGCCCAACTAACACATCATATGTTTACATTGTTGCATGCTGCTTCTACAGTACAGATGTGCAGATGCGTTTTATTCACCTTCTTTTATCAAACGTCTATAGAACATGATGTTCAACATGTTCCTAACAAAAGTCAAGTATGCAGAAAAGATAAAACAGTCACAAAGGACTTTTAGACCGTATACATGTACAGCAGATCCACACAAATGTGCACATAAATTGGCACCGCACACCTCCTCTCCTTTATATGTGAAGGTAAGGTGAATTAAAATACAAGATGGACGCTGCAGCAGCACCAGCAGTGAAAACTGCAATTTCTACAGCCGGGGCTCTCCCAGCTGACAGGAGATATTTCATCTCCGTTGTCACCAATGTATTAATAAAACATCAGGAGCAGAGTGTTGTCCTGGTCTCTTTCACGCACAAACACACACACACACACACACACACGCATGCACGCACAGACGGACTGTGTATATAAATGTGAAAAACGTGCACACCACACACATGGACGAATGCAGAAATATAATAATGACTGCAACACACGCAAACACTGCAGCAAATTTCCTCAACAATCACATGCCAGCATCTGCCATGAAAATTTCATGCACTATATAACGTCCTCTTAATGTGTTGCTGCTTAAAGCAACGGCGCCAGTGCTTCGTCTCAGTTTGTGTGTTTGCACCATGTGTTATGTGAAAGGGTTAATCATATCATGTTTCTAAGGTGGGTTTGGGGACCCCCTTTTTGCCCATCATACAATGGACAAAGTGATTGTATGCAAATGCAAGCTGACCTCAGTGCACCCATTGCCTGATTTTTGTGCATATTACTCAGTGTAAGTGTAGTGTGTGTTTGTGTTTCATAAAATATGGTTATTAAGGGTCTGCAGGATTGATGAGCACAGCTTTTTTGAAACACACACATCCACACAGAAACATAGCAGTTTAATACTCTGGCAGAGTGAGTGGTTTGTGGTAAGGGAGACCCCCCCCCTCTCTCCCTGCCTCTCTCGCTACCTCACCCCATTTAAAAGACATGAAATTTTTTACGCTTTTAGTGTGTGTATACATGTGTGTGCATTAACACAATAGTGTATGTGTGCATGATTTGATGCCTGTTTGCAAGTGTTTCACTTTGATTTTGGACTGGTGTGTTCTACCCCTGAGATGGAGGAGTGTACTATATATGTCTCTGTATGTGTCTGTGTCATGTGTGTGTATATATATATATATATATGTGTGTGTGTGTGTGTGTGTGTTTGTGTGTCTGGTTATCTGGCCTCTCTCAGACTGCTCAAAATTCATTACAAAGTGACATCAGCCCAGCCGGAGACAAATGATGGCTGGATGAAAGGGAGCGCTGGGGCTCGGCTAGGATTAGTGTTAGCTTGTGCTGGCGACACATATACACACGTGCACACTCATACGCATACACAAACACACATGCACGTACTTTAATCCACTGGCAGAACACTGCAGATACACAGAATTATCAAACAAGGGGCTGAACTCGCAGAGATGGGCAGGCTAATCTGCTAATAGTACAGAGCTGCACGGGTGTGTTGGTGTGTGTGTATTTCTTTACGAGAATGCAAAAAATCTATATGTATATTATGAATATAAATATGAATTCAGGCATGAATAGATGTTCAATAGTAGCAGTGTTCAACAGTAGCAGTGACCATGACTAACAATATGAGCATGTGATTTTTCTTATTTTGTGTGAGAAGGGACATGGCTACAACACAATTGAGGGTCGAATACGATTTCACTGTTTCCCTTCATTCTTAACCTGAAACCTTGCTTTATAAATTAGTTTTTAATATATGAAAAAGAAAATGACAAAATGTAAAACAGAATATTAATAATGAGGTGTAGGATGTCCCAATTGTTTCTGTTGAGAGCTCCAAGGTGTAGCTTTCCAGCCCTGAAAAAACCATTTTTCAGGGTTACTTAAAAATGAAGCACATGCAGTGCTTGCAAATTAACTCACAAATGTAAATTTCTTCTCAATTAACACATTTCAGGGAATAGTTATCACTGGAATGTTTTATTTCAGTTGTTTCAATATATTGTATGTTGTACTGTAAAGTACTGGTATTCAGATTAAAAGGAGCAAATATTAAAATATTTCTCAATTTAAAATCTTTTAAATTGAGAAATTTTCATCTGTACTTTGGTTTCATTTTCAGTTATTCTCAACAGCACCAAAAACAAACCTCGAAAAAGTAGTGCAGTATACTAGTTAAAATATACAGTCACAAGAACAAAAAACACAACTTTTGTACCAAGATGTTTTATCCTAAGAAAAAATAAATGTGTTGAAATTTGTCAGTATACTTCAAGCATGTTTGTAAGATTTTTATACTTAAAGTCTGCAAGATTGACACAGCTACATACCATAAAGTATGTTTAGTTAGTATTAGTTGGCAAAAACTGATCAAAAATCAAAATTAAGCTAAATGACATATTTGACATATTTTAATGCGTTACAGCTTCCCTACATGCAGACGATGAATGTACTATATTTTACTTACTAGAAGTGGCTTGGCAGGGCTTTATTCAGTGAAGCATGTGTTTATGCAGCTGCATTATTTGAAAATGACGTATGCCATCCAAAGTAAAGTAAATTTGAACTTTACATTGTAGAAAGCAGGTTATTTGGGATTAACTGTGAACAAGAAGATAAGAACCATTAAAAACGAATACTAATAAGAAGCAACATTTGCAGAAAAAAAACAAAACTTTTATATAACATAGTTGCACATTTTCCTGGTTAACCATCTCACCTTAAAGAAATACTATCCAGTTCTTGTTCTACATCCATGACTGTTTTTAGAGAGCATCATGGGTAATGAAGTCTGTCTGTGTTTTCAGAAGAGGCTGCAGAGGAAAGTGAGAGACCACTTCGATCTTCTTCCAGGCCTGGACTAAACCTGACTGACCGAGATTTGACTGAAAGCAAAAGAACTGACCGTAAGTCCGCACACGATGCAAAAAAAACAACTTCATTTGACACACAAGACCCACATTAACCATAAGCAACTCTTTATCTATATAACTTTCACTTAGAAAACATTCCAGAGTGTGCGTAACATGTAAACGCTGCTTACTGGCCGCCATGACCTGCTTTAATCGCTTCCATCTGACAGATAGAGGTGGAAAGAAAAGAGAGAGGGAATAAGAAGAGAGAAAAATGAAAAGAAAGAAAGAGGGAAAAGTTGAGTGTTGTGGATATTACCAGGCAGTGTCCAGGCCCTAGATTATTTTTTAATCAAATCAGTTTGCGTGCTTGTAATTTATAAGCGCCTTGCATTAATCTTTTCTCGTTCTTGTGCCCTCTCCGATGACATATTAATTTTTCATAAGCGCAGGATTAGATGGGGGGTTGTGTATATGTTTTTCTAATATTGCACTGCATCCCTGCAACCCTTAAATTAGTTTTTTTTTCAGCACCCTCCCCGCATTTTTCTTTCTATCCTATTTTTTCCCCCCTTTTTCAATCCATAACTTAATTGTTGTCCAATCCGTGACCCTATCACCACTAATACCACTGATAGAAAAATAGCACAAGATAGAAAGAGGGGAGAGGAAACTTTTGTTCATTTTCACAAATAGAAACATTGTGAGCTTGGAGGAGCCACAATCTCTAAAATGTAGCTTGATGTTTCTGTTATTTTGGGCAAGGTACGGGGTTGTGGTCAGGATAGTCCTGACTTAGTTAGGTTTTATTTGCCCAAATAAGAATTCATCTAGTCTTATGTATGAGATGGAAATCCATGGCTGGGGATGAATATTACATGGGATCTCTGTACACCTTTTTTTTCTTTTCTTATTGCATAAGGTTCTCATTTTCCTCCCTCTACAAATGTCTCTCATTTTTTTTACTCTTACCCCCCTTCTCCAGACTCACAGACACACACATACTTACCAGCCAACACCCTCTATCCATCTGAAGCTCCCTCCTCACCTTCTCTTCCTACCCTGCCATACCTAGCTCCATAATGTGAGGCTCAATGAGGCAGAAGGAGAGCTGAGTGAGGCAGGGGCCTATTAGTTTAGCTAGTCATCTATCTTTTAGCTCTATCATTCTGACAGGCCCGTTTGACCTACTGGTAGGGAACCACCATCGATGCATTTGCTGCTGCATTTCACCCAGAGTGTCATTTAACTGCCCCAAAAACATGCAAACAGCAAGCGACACAAAGTCCAGATCCCCCTCTGTTCTGAGGCATGCTTTTGTACAGTATGCACGTGTCCTTGCATGTTGTTTGAGCATAGTGAAGCCTGTTTTACAGGTAGGAATGCGTGCCAATTGTATTTTTTGTGAATAACTGCTTACGAGAAATGCCTTGGGGGCCAGGTCTTAGTTTCTCTGCCAAGCCAAATATAATAGTGCTAGTGTTTTATTTTGTATTGGATTAACAGCAGTTTTAGAAAGTCGACCAATTGCGGTTGTGTGTAAGCATTAAGACTTGTATTTTTTTTCCATCACCTTCAAAGCTCAGGCCAGCTCAACATGTTTAGATTAGTCAAGGGCTGCTATAAGATTCTCATGGAATGATAACCTTAAGTGAAAACCCCATGGTATGAACATAATTACACAAATAGCTATAAAAAAAACTTGTAACTAACTGTGAAACTGACATTTTGACTATTACAGTTATAATAGTGTTATCTGCAACTTGAGTGTTGCCTTATTTTTCATCTTTAAACAAAACATAAAAGTATAAAGGAAACACCCATTGTATTTAGTAATTGTGGAATATATCTATTTGTTCTTCTGCCCTGTGGAGATTAACACTGGGAGGATAACAAGCAAATATTAGCTGGTTAGTTGGGCTGTCTGCTGTGGTAGCTAGCCTGCAGTGAGCTGCTTGAGGGACAAGCAACTCTTAGCTGGCCTACTGTAGTTTTAAAATAGTTCTACTTAGAGATATACAATATATTGAATCTCAATCAAACAGGACTGCTTGGATTTTATATTTGATGGGCTACTTTATTTCAGGCACCTCTGCTGGCTAATAATATATTTGACCACTTCCATGGACTTTCATTGTCCACAACTGATCTAGAGCGTGGTGAATAAGATCCTAAAGCTCAGATTGAGTTGAAGGGACGTCGAAATAAGAGGAAAAGAATGACAGTTAGTGAGAAATTCTGGGTTAAACAGCAATTGAAATCATAATCACGGCATTTTGCGGCATTTTCTCTGGCCTCGCACTAAAAGGTCTGTAAACCGTAGAAACGTTTGGACAAAAACTGTTGAAAACCTTAGCACCCCTTAATACAGATGACCAGCCAATGCCTATTTTTAAAGGAGAATGAACAATGTGTGCAATTGGTCTGTAAGACTGAAGTGGTTTAAACACAGAGCAGAATAAAGAGATAGAAAAATTCAAAAGAAGAGGAGGTAGGAAAAAAACTGAAATAGCTGTTTTCTCTGCTTCATTTACAGTCTTTTTTTAAAATCCAATGTCACTTTACATTAACCATAATTCCTGTTACATTTTTCATGCAAATGTTCTTGATCTGGATTACTTCCAGATAGCTTTGTGCTGTGTGTGTAGATGGCACATGTCGCCACTATAGCTCAGGGGCCCACTTCTTATAAATAACCAACCAAACAAAGGCCCCAGCATAGAAAACGAGCTTGTCAGACAGCCTAAGAAATTAGACGTCTCTAACAGATTCAGATTGGAAAAGCAAGTACTCATTCTTTGTGCAGTCAAATGTTATGTACCTACTAATATTGTGAAGATAAAATGGGGGAAACAAAGTCTTTTGCAAAATACTCAATAAATGCTCAGTCATTTTCAGAATGTAATCAGGGATTTGTATGCGCATACATCTTGCAAATTTGCCAAACTTGAGAGCAGCGATGTGCTTCTTTTCTGATGAGATTAAAATATATTAAGAAAATTAGCATGTTTAATTGCAGGCCTACAGCAGTTCCTATGTGTGTTTTCTTTGTAATGACAGCTTGTTGAATGTCTCATACAGTTTGTCAAATGTGACAAGACCTTACTCATATTTATATCTCATTAGATGTGGAGATGGAGGGGAAAAGGGAGGTTAGTCATTAAAAAAAACACAAACTATAAAAGACAGCTGCTGCCCCCCCACACCCAACCCCGCCTCTCCATCTACGCTTGTGCCCCTTTCCATTTTGCTCCTTTCTGAGTCTATCTCTTTGTGTACTTCCCTCTGGCTAGACCTGGGCCTGCTGAGTGCTTCAGTGGGAATTTGAGGTTCAGAGTGTGTTGCTGTAATGTTATCAGGTGACCGGAGGTCAGCCTAATGCGTAACCCCAGAGCAGTAGGCCAGTAAATCATGATGGTCGGCCCTCCCTGGCCCGCTTTGGCTGGCTCTGCCTCGTAGATTTACTGCTCTGTAACGCTAGCCAGTCTGCCAGGGATCAGAACTGCTAAATTGAATACTAAATCCTTGCCACCCAGCCCCCTTTTCTCCATGTTTGTGTGTGTTTTTTGGTATATTTGTGAAGTAAAAAAACAAATATGTAATCACCGTTACATTTTTTTTTTTTTGCTTCTGGTAGATAAAATGGAGAGGTTTAGAGTAAGGAGAAAGTTTCTGGCATATTTTTATATGAAGGCATATTAGGAAAGATGTAAGGATTTAATAATTTACTTGCTCATGTAAAAATCTAATTTGACTTGTACAGTTGGGTTCAGACCCTAAAAGCATTATGGTGTTGTGTGGATGTGTGCGTGTGCATACCTGCAGCTTTTTAAACACAATTGACAGTTGCAAATAAAGATGGGTGTTGTGTGTTCCGCTCTGTCCCCCAGCAATGCAAAAGGGACTTGAGTGTCATAAATCACTTTTTGATTTATCTAATCAAGCAGGGTCCTGCTCTGTGCAGAGATTTGTCACTGGTGGGGGGGGGGGGGGGGGATGTTTTGGGGTTTATTCTGCCGATCCACTTCATTTACTGAAGGGATGAACAGAAAGTGGAAGGACAGGAGGAGACAGAGAGGGGGATGGACAGTCATTAAGTGTGGACTGCAGATTTGCAGACAAAGAGAAGATAACTCTGCACCACAGAATATGCATTTAAGGTTTTCATTTATTTTTTTTCTGAAGAATTACCAATGTTTTGATTGTTTCAGTCACAGTTAAATAGGTAGCTGCATCCTTGGAATTATTTTACAGTTTGAATGTACTTTGATGCCTCAAAACTGTTTTTTTATTCACCATTGCTGAAAGCACTAGGTCAAAGACACATATAAACCAGAAGGACATATCTTCACATTGCACAGGCAGAAAAAAAAAGCACACAAACATACATTTACATTCAGCATGACAGTAATCAATGGTGATGTGCGGGCCCCTTTCCCCTAGCCACATTGTAAATGTGTTTGCAGGCTCTTGTCTGACAATCGCCTCATCTCCTTTCTCCTGGATGTAATTCAGTTGCAAATTGACTGGAAGACGGGGGCAAAAATTGAAAGTTGAAATTAGAAATGGTTATAATAAATGTGGGAGGCGGGGATGCGGACTATGGTAAGGTCAGGTGATGCGACTGGCACTTGTAGCCCGGGCCAATCTGACCAATGGAGTGTCAGAGTCCTGACAAGAGGTGTATATACACACACATTTATGCACATATACACACATATGCAAGCCTTGCAGAGGCCATCACAAGCAGTGGAAGACAAAATTACCTCGCTCTTCTGAGCTGCAGAGCAATTCTCGGATGCTCTTGGAAATTCACATTGTGCCCTTGTACCCCCCCTTCCCCCCTTCTCTCTCTCCCTCTTTTTCTCTTGTCACTTTCCTTGACAGGCCAATATTTCAGGCTCCAGATATAGGGGATTACAAATAAAATAAGTGGAACGCCTACTTAATGCAACAGAATTAAAATGCATGAACGGGCCGGAGGAATTGATATGTGTCCAATACAAACACGAGCCACAGAATAATATGAAATACAAAATGTTTTTTCTCAACCCCCCTCTTCATGTATCAGTGCTTTGATTTCCCCTTTTTTCCATTTGTGCATCTAGCGTGAAGCGTTGATTCGCAAGAGTGAGGCTCACATATTGCCTTGAGTGACCAGACGAGGGAGGGGATACGAAAGAGGGGGCCGGGGGAGGGATAGCTCAGGGAGAGGGGAAGGAAGAAAGAAAGTAAGAGGGAGGGAATGAGGGAGGGAGAGTTGCTGTTGCTGTGTCTTTGTGTCGAGCAGATTGGGTAAATTGCAGTGGCAGAGTATAGCAGGGCCTGCACGGCTTGTATCTTAGGATGAGGCTAATGAAAGATTTATCAGTGGCTGCAGCATTTACTAAATACAACCAGAGGCTGATCTCTCCACATTGAGCCCCGCTGTTTACGTCTCTCAAACACACACTTACATGCACACACACTGCTACTGTACCACCAGCCGTGACCGGGACCCTGAAAATTTTGCGTCTCATACAGACACAGTAGTTGTTGAGGCAGTCGGGGAAATGTATATGAACTAATGAAGTGTATAATATTACCATAACATTTAATGTATGTCGTGCTGTGATAATGAGCCTGACTGAGTTTTTTCCCATTGTACATGTCTTCAGGGCTGTACCACGTCACTGTGTACGAATATGAATTATACAATTTGTGCTTGTACCCATGCTAATGTTGTTTTAGAGTCCAATCATTTTTTGAATCATTACCTATGCCCCACAGAAAAGTAATTGTAAATACTTCCATATATTCACAATAGTCATCAATAATCAATAATCATTTGATCAGTTACTGAGACAGCTTCAGCATTTCACAGTGTCAGCATATTTACTAAAATTAGTTTTTACTAGCTTGATTCTTTCCCGGAGGTGGGAGTTGAATACATCCCTGGCTGAGGGCTCCGCCAGGCGTTCCCAGCAGACCCTCACTATGCGCTTGGGCCTGCCAAGTCTGTCCGGCTTTCTCCTCCTCCAGCGGATCCCAAACTCACCACCAGGTGGTGATCGGGTAAAGGGCCCCAGCCCCTCTCTTCCCCCCCGATTTGCCCAAAACATGCGCCGAAGGTTTGATGATACGACAACAAAGTCGATCACTGACCTCCTGCCAGGGTGTCCTGGTGCCAAGTACACTGATGGACACCCTTATGCTTGAACATGGTGTTCATTAATGGACAATCCGTGACTAGCACAGAAGTCCAATAACAAAACCCCACTCGGATTCAGATCGGGGGGGCCCTTTCCTCCCAAAATCCCCTCCAGGTTGTCACTGTCGTTTCCCACCGTGGGCGTTGAAGTCCCCGCAGAATAATGGGTCCCCCGGGAGGGCACTATCACACGCCCCCGACAGAGACCCAAAGAAGCCCGGGTACTCCGGCACAAACCGCTCGGCCCCTGTGGGGCCGAAACAAACAGTCAGAGACCTATTCCCGACCCCAAAGGCGCAGGGATGCGACCCTCTCATCCACCGGGGGTAAACCCCAACACAGACGGTTGAGCTGGGGGGCCCAACAAGCAAACCCACCCCAGCCCGCCGCCTCTCCCCCCTGGGCCCACTCCAGAGTAAAAAGAGAGTCCCCCCCTTCCCCAAGGAGATGGGTTTTCCCGAAACCCACGCTGTGCTTTGGAGCCGAGCCCGACTATTTTAGTCGATATCTTCCCACCTCCCGCACAAGCTCAGGGTCCTTCCCCCCCAAACGAGGGGAAAAAATTCCCCCGCCCTAGAGCCCGCCTAAGCATCCCCGGGGGTGGGCGCGGAGGTTTTCCACCTTTGTCCGCCACCCAATCCTCTTTTTCACCCCGGGCCCTCACGGTTCCCCCGGGAGGTGGTGGGCCCACTGGGGGATGGGCCCCCGTCTCTCGTTCGGGGTTTTGGCCCGGCCGGGTCCCGCGAGGACAAACCCGGCCACCAGGCGCTCTCCCCGACGAGCCCCACCCCCGGCCTGGGTCCAGGGGGGGGGGACCCCGGCTCCGCCGTACCGGGGAACGTCACGTGCCTCGATATAATTTTTCCTATGAAGGATTCTTGAACCGCTCTTTGTCTGACCCATCACCAGATGGTCAGATTCAGATGACCAGATTTCCCGGGGGATGTTGGGGGACATAGAGTCCCAGTGGACCATGTTCTCCGCATCTTATTGTCGATGCTGCTGCCGTAGCTGCAGCCGTAAGGTCTGCGGTTGCCTGTCGCGGGGCGGCAATCCCAGAACCCAGGTGGTGGACACCGGGGAGTAAGGGGTGCTGTCAAGCTGAAGAAGGAGTCCTATCCGCTGTGGGGTTGGGCTTGTGGGACTCCTGAGGCAGCGAACGGGGGACCGGGGGAGGCCAAACGTGCTCCGGCCCGGGCTGTGGGAGAGGCCAAAAAAAACCCGGGGGCCTGGGAGGAGTTCGGTTGAGGCCATGGGGAAGGGGAGGGAAGGGGGGCTCGGCCCTCGAAACGATTCTGGCCCAAACCGTTCCGGCGCCTCAGAAGGGGGAAGCACGGGGCTTCGCCAACACTGGTTTTTTAGGGGGGGGGAAAGGGGCCCCGTGACCTCGCCCGGGACATTATCGGGCCATGGGGGAAAAGGGGTATTTCGAGGAGTTTCCCCCCACCCACACGGATTCCCCTGGGGAAAAAAAAGAGGGGTGGGGAATTTGGGGTTGGACTCTTTTTATCACCCAGGCTTTAAATCACCAAAATGGTTAAAAAAGCTCCCGGTGGCAAAGGGGTTCGGGGGGTGGATGGACCGCCCCTTTGGGACCTCAAAACTCTGGGTGTTTTGGGGCCCGTCATGGTTTTGGGCATGCCCCTTTCAACATTTTCATGGCGGGGCCGGGGGACCGGGCCCCTTGGACTGGAGACCGGGGTCGGGGGGTTCCCCCCCTTTATAAGAAGGGGGACCGGAAAAGGGTGTTCCAAATAAAGGGGGATCACACTCCTCCCGCCTCCCTGGTAAGGCCCAGCCGGGATGGAGGGGAGAAAATTCCCGGGCCCCAAAAGTCGAAACCCCGGCTTTTAGGGGGGGCAGATGTGGTTTTTTGTCCCCCGGGGCCCTGGAAAAACTGGACCAGCTCATCCCTCTTTCAGGGTACCCCGAGGGCTCAAAGGGAGTTTTCCCAACCCCGGTTTCCCCAGGGGTTTTTTTGGACACTGGAGAAGGCCAATTCGAAATGTGTCCCTCAAAGATTGGGCCCTTTTGGGCGGTTTTCTCCGGAGTATGGAATCGGGGGCCCTTTTTTAGGGGCCCCTCCGGGCCCCGTTTCGAGCGGAGCAGGAGTTTGGGCCCAAAGCCGGGGACTAAGGGGGGACCCGTTTCCCGGGTGAAAGGGTTTGGGGCCTCCGGCAGGGCTGCCCTTTTTTAACCGGTTTCCCGTTTTATAAAATTTTTTTTGGACAGGATTTTTTTTTTGACGCACCCAAAGGGCCCGGGGGGGGTCTGGTTTGGGGACCATGGAAATTTTGGTTTTTTCTTTTTGCCCGATGACGTGGTCCTTTCTGGCCCCTCTAAGGCCCCCGACCTAAAAGCATGCGCTGGGGCGGTTTTGCAGCCTGAGTGTGGGAAGCGGGGTGGGATGAGGATCAGCTCCTCCCCAAATCAGAGGCCATGGTTTTCTCAACGGAAAAGGGTGGCTTTTCCTTTTTCAGGTTGGAGGGAGGTTTCCGCCTCAAGTGGGGGGTTGGGGTTCAAGTTTTCTCGGGTCTTTGTTCCCGAGTGAGGGAAAAAAAGGAACGGGAAAATTCGGGGCAGAAGGATCGGGGCGGCGGGCCCCCCAGTAATGGGGGCGCTGGCCGGGCCGTTGCGGTGAAGAAGAGTGGGGGCCGAAAAACGAAGCTCTTTGATTTTTCCGGGCGGTCACGTTTCCCACCCCCCAAACCCCAAAGGCCATTAACTTTTTTGGTTTCATGAACCCAAAGAACGAAAAATCCCGGATACAAGCCGGGGTGAAAAGAGCTTCCTCCGTAAAGGGGGGCCGGGCACTTTCCCCTTTTTTAGATAGGGGTGAGGAGCTCGACCATTGGCGGGGGGGGCTCGGGGGTAGAGCCGTGTGCCTTTCGTCTCCACCCGAAAGGGGCCAGTTGAGGGGCTCCCGGGGGGTCTTTTTCCGGATGCCTCCTGGACGCCCCTTCCCCGGGAGGTGTTTTTCCCGGCAGTTTCCCCCCGGGAGGGGGGCCCCCCCCCCGGGGACGGCCCAAGGGCACGCTGGGTGGGACTAAGTCTCTTGGTGGGTTTCCTGGGGAAAAGCCTTGGGGTCCCCCCGGAGGAGCTGGGAGGGGGTGTCCGGGGGGGGGAGGGGGGTTTTGGGTGTCTCTGCTGAAATTTCGCCCCCGCGACCCGGTCCCGGATGAAGCGGGGAAAAACACGAGTTTCGAGTTAAAAGGTACTAAACCTTTTTTTTTTCGTATAATTAGGGTAATAGGTTTTTAATTTTCACAAAATTACCCTGAGTAATCCAGATTCTCCATCATTTCCTCTGTTAATCTGATGTATTCCACACTCTAGTGGGCTTAGGTTAATGCACTCATAGCTATACGTCTGCCTTGCATTTCAATGGCATAAGATAGGCTGCATTGGGTAAATAACACTTCAGCATCATCTTCCTATGGATCTGATACTGTAGTATATGCAAGTTTATCAGCAGCTAAGCCACACTACTGCAGGGTATTTTGAATGTCAATAAATTTCATCATAAGCTAGGGAGCTCTGATAAGCCCAAAATTTTAAAAAGGGCACATTTTCCATCACAGCTACTGGATTTAAAACAAGTGCCCATCAAAGTTTCTGCCCGTACCCAATAATTTAATTTTAAAAATCATGCTTGGTTTTGCAAAGGGGCTCTGTCTGCACAGATTGGGAAAAATTAAGTCATCTTTTGGGATGCAGAATGTTTTGAAAGTGGCTTTTAGCTGAACGCCGTCTTTCCTAATTTTTTCCTTTTTTTTTGATTATTTGACTGAACTAAATGAATAGAATTGTATACAGGGGCATTGTTTTCATCCCCAGGTAAATTTTTAAAATTTAAAAATGGCAAAAAAATTAAAAAGAAGGGTAGAGATAATATCCCATTCCTGAAGTTTTAAAAAACATTGGGAAATTTTACCCCCTTTGGCCCAAAAACATTTTATGTAAAAAAAAAAAATGCCCGTTGTTTAAAATATTTCTTCAATTTTTAGACCCATTTTAACACTTTTTTTATAACCCCAAATCTTGGGGAAATAAAAAAAACTGTGTGACATCATGAGCAGAAAGTAAATCAATTATGAATTGAATTTTTGTATTTTGAAGCTTAGAAATGTAAATTATTTTATCATTTTATAGCATATAGCAACAATCTAAACTAAACTGCAAGAATTATGGCATGTGACATAAATGTAGTTTAATCAAGTCACAAAAAGTATGAATTTTAACTGTTAATATTTTTTGTCTAATAGGTCTGAATGCCATTTCCAAAGAGGTAACTGGAATGAATGCTATGGGTAAACATTCCCTCCATCCAGATCGACAAATTGAAAGTCCACCCAAAAGGCCAAAGTCTGCTGAGGGAAAGACCTCTGCCAGCGACCAGGTAAATATCTGCAGAAAATTGAAAGAAAACTGCAAAGAGTTGTGGTGTCGCAACTTAAAGATTGCATATTAGGCTGATTCTTAAAATATATATATATATATACACACAGGGGTTGGACAATGAAACTGAAATACCCTTTCATTTTAGTGTGGGAGGCTTCATGGCTAAATTGGACCAGCCTGGTAGCCAGTCTTCATTGATTGCACATTGCACCAGTAAGAGCAGAGTGTGAAGGTTCAATTAGCAGGGTAAGAGCACAGTTTTGCTCAAAATATTGAAATGCACACAACATTATGGGTGACATACCAGAGTTCAAAAGAGGACAAATTGTTGGTGCACGTCTTGCTGGCGCATCTGTGACCAAGACAGCAAGTCTTTTTGATGTATCAAGAGCCACGGTATCCAGGGTAATGTCAGCATACCACCAAGAAGGACGAACCACATCCAACAGGATTAACTGTGGACGCTAAGGAGGAAGCTGTCTGAAAGGGATGTTCGGGTGCTAACCCGGATTGTATCCAAAAAACATAAAACCACGGCTGCCCAAATCACGGCAGAATTAAATTTGCACCTCAACTGTCCTGTTTCCACCAGAACTGTCCGTCGGGAGCTCCACAGGGTCAATATACACGGCCGGGCTGCCAAAACTTAGGTCACTCATGCCAATGCCAAACGTCGGTTTCATTTGTGCAAGGAGCGCAAATCTTGGGCTGTGGACAATGTGAAACATGTATTGTTCTCTGATCCACCTTTACTGTTTTCCCCACATCCGTGAGAGTTACGGTGTGGAGAAGCCCCCAAGAAGCGTACCACCCAGACTGTTGCATGCCCAGAGTGAAGCATGGGGGTGGATCAGTGATGATTTGGGCTGCCATATCATGGCATTCCCTTGGCCCAATACTTGTGCTAGATGGGCGCGTCACTGCCAAGGACAACCGAACCATTCTTGAGGACCATGTGCATCCAATGGTTCAAACATTGTATCCTGAAGGCGGTGCCGTATATCAGGATGACAATGCACCAATACACACAGCAAGACTGGTGAAAGATTGGTTTGATGAACATGAAAGTGAAGTTGAACATCTCCCATGGCCTGCACAGTCACCAGATCTAAATATTATTGAGCCACTTTGGGGTGTTTTGGAGGAGCGAGTCAGGAAACGTTTTCCTCCACCAGTATCACGTAGTGACCTGGCCACTATCCTGCAAGAAGAATGGCTTAAAATCCCTCTGACCACTGTGCAGGACTTGTATATGTCATTCCCAAGACGAATTGATGCTGTATTGGCCGCAAAAGGAGGCCCTATACCATACTAATAAATTATTGTGGTCTAAAACCAGGTGTTTCAGTTTCATTGTCCAACCCCTGTATATATATAGAGATATATATATACATATATATATATATATATCTATATATATATATATATATATATATATATATATAGATATACATATATATATGTATATATATATATATATATATATATATATTTGTCATTGCATGAACAGTAAGCTAATAGTTAATGAAGCAGGTTCATAAGCACTAATGAAATCTAACCTTCACTGTCACTGTGGGATGATGAGCTAATGGGAAAATACTTAACTGTGAAAGCAAAAATGCTAAGCCAAGCATTTGGCAATCGCTGGCGCCAGCTTTCATTCAAAGGGTTAAATGCATCCCTCCATTCCCTCCTTGACAGAGCTTTTTAACATCAAGCACAACAGGCCAGCTTTTGTGTTCCTAAGTGGAATACCAGCACTAGCCTTAGGCATCTCTCTTTGCTTCTTATTCCTTTTTTGCATCTTCTTAAACTATATGTGTTTTAAATTAGATTATGAAGTATTAGCTCGTCTGGTTCTGGACCCTGCAAGGAGGATGCACTCATTTTAGAAATGGATTCTATTAAAACAGGTGATAGAGACGTAGCTGGGCTTAGAGTACTCCGTCTAATGAGGGCAGGACATAGCTCAGGAGAGTACACACCTTTATCATCTGTAATCTCCTGAGTAAAAATTCTGGCCAATCATGTTTTCTTCTAATAAAATTGCGTGACTTGCCTAAGATACCTAAGTGAATTACATAAAACATGGTTGATCTACATTTTGTGTGTTATGGTGTGCTTTTGAATATGAGGAGAGGTTAATGTCGTAGGATGGGATGATTAACAAAGGGATAAATAAATAAAAAACTCGATTTCATTTGGTTAATATTGGCTTTGAAAATCAATATCTGTTCTGGCGTGAGCTTTAAAAGGAGATGATCATACTTTCTTGTTTTTCAGGTTCAACAGTGTCCATATTGCAACTACAGTAGTAAAGATGCCAACCGTATGCAGCTCCATGTGATGTCCCAACATTCCATGCAGCCTGTAATCCGCTGCCCGCTATGTCAGGATGTCCTGAGCAACAAAATTCACTTGCAGCTGCATCTTACACACCTTCACAGTGTGGCTCCTGACTGTGTGGAGAAGCTGATTCTAACAGTATGCCAAGTTGATTATTATAAATGAGATTTCTATGCATGCAAGAGTCAACAAATGTGATTTAACAAATTAGTTAAAATAATTTAACAGATGCTTGTAGATAAAGGACAGTTATTATGAGCAGGGTGTAGTTTTCACTCTAGTCTCCCATGTATTTTAGAACATTGTCTTAATATTTTCCATGAACTCCCTCACTGTTTTTCTTTACACAACAGACTTGATAGAATCAAATTCAAACAGTTAAATACAGTTTTTTGAGGGATAGGTACATACAACTAATACATTATCTTTTTTTGCATTTGGTTTATTTATTCGATTTTATCGTTTATTTATTTATATATATATATTCTGTACTACTGTAATAACTGATTTTATTTCTTAATAGGTTGTTGGACCTGATACAGCCACGTCAAATAATGTAATGCTTCCTCAGACTGGACAAGGGAAATCTCCACCTTTAACTGATCCCCCAACCTCTCTTACTGATGGGTCAGGTATGTTTAAAGGTAGCAAAGTACAGTGTTTGAATTATATTCTCTCAATTTTAAGTTTAAAAATGTTTAAACAGATACAACTGACTTTCATTTATGAGATAAAAAACAAGACTGTCTATTAAGGATTTTGTGAATAATACTGCAAATTCTTGTTTATCTTGCAGGAAACACCTTAAAGGAGGACCAAACCAGTAAAGACAAGAACGAATTAGAGCACCAGGAACTCAAGCCCCCCAAGGAGGCTTCAGAAGCCCCTGACTGGAAAAGAACTACTGGATTAGGACATGATAGCAAGTCTCCTGATAACCTACAAGACCATCTTAGTGAGCTCCAAAGACTTCAACAGCAACAACAGCAGCTTTCTGTTTCTGATCGCCATGTATATAAATACCGTTGCAACCATTGCAGCCTGGCCTTCAAGACAATGCAGAAGCTTCAAATACATTCTCAGTACCACGCTATCAGAGCTGCCACTATGTGCAGCCTTTGCCAGCGTAGCTTCAGGACATTCCTAGCCCTCAGAAAGCATTTGGAAAATGGGCACCCTGAACTGAGTGAGGCTGAGGTGCAGCAGCTAATAGGAAATCTGCCACTGAATGGTGACATCACTGAGAGCGAGGCCAGGGCCTTGGAGGAAGCTCAAGCCTTTGACCATGACTTGGACAAAGATGATGAAATGGACCAAGACGACAAACCCAGTCCTACTGGAAGTGACAGTAGCTCTCTGCTTGATGACATGGGAGCAGAACCAAAACGAACCCTACCATTTAGAAAAGGCCCCAACTTTACAATGGAGAAATTTTTAGACCCCTCACGACCTTATAAGTGCACAGTATGTAAAGAGTCCTTTACCCAGAAGAACATCCTACTGGTCCACTACAATTCAGTTTCCCATCTGCATAAACTGAAAAAGGTTCTTCAAGAGGCATCAAGTCCTGTTCCACAAGAAACATCCAACAGCATTGACAACAAACCATTTAAATGCAATATTTGTAATGTTGCCTACAGCCAAAGCTCAACTCTTGAAATCCATATGAGGTCAGTGCTCCACCAGACCAAAGCAAGAACAGCCAAAACGGACATGAGCAGCAGTGGTGTCACTGGCAGCAGTGGCCCCACCCCTGCAAAAAGTCCAGGTCCAAGTGCACAAGGGAACACTAGCAACTCGGACAATGCTAGAAGTGGGACCCCCTCTTCTAACAAAGAAAACACAGTTGAATCCAAAGAAACCAACAACACAAAACCAACACCAACTACTGAACATGTTTCAGCACAGGCAAGCAGCCATCAGTCAGCACAGTCTTCAGCCCAGCTGCAGCTGCAGCTTCAGCATGAACTACAGCAACAGGCAGCGTTCTTTCAGCCTCAGTTTCTCAACCCAGCTTTCTTCCCTCATTTCCCAATGACTCCAGAAGCTTTGCTCCAGTTTCAACAGCCTCAGTTCCTCTTCCCCTTTTACATACCAGGAGCTGAATTCAATTTAAACCCAGAACTTGCTCTACACTCAGCAGCAGCTTTTGGAATGCCTGGCCTGACAGGATCATTCCTAGAGGACTTAAAACAGCAGATGCAACAGCAGCACCAGTTACAGCAGGCCCAAGCTCAGCAACAGGCTCAACAACAGCATCAAGCTTCTCAGATACAATCCCAAATCCAACATCAGAAAAGCCAGCAACTGCAGAGTAACAAATCCAAAATTGAGCCCAACACTATATCAGTTTCAGAAATGCAAATATCAGCAGAGGCTGAAGACCACTTAGATAAACAGGAATGCAGAGCTAAGATGGAAAGTACAGGAGATGGGGTTAGTGATGGAGTAAAAGAAAATAGGGATCCCAAAAAGTCAAAGTTCCCAGAGCCATTGATCCCTCCTCCGCGTATTGTGTCAGGAGCAAGGGGCAATGCAGCCAAAGCCTTATTAGAAAACTTTGGATTTGAGTTGGTCATCCAATACAATGAAAACAGGCAAAAAAATCAAAAGAAAAACAAAGAAGGCATTGAACAAGTAGACATCAACACCGATAAGCTGGAGTGTGGAAGGTGTGGAAAACTATTCTCAAATATGCTGATTCTCAAAAGCCACCAAGAACATGTGCACAGTCACTTTTTCCCATATGTTGAGCTTGAAAAGTTTGCTCAGCAGTACAGAGAGGCTTATGACAAACTCTATCCAATAAACCCTGCTTCCCCTGAGACCCCTCCACCTCCACCACCACCACCTCCTCCTCCACCACCTACTGCTCCAACCCCAGTACCAACTTCTCAGCCCCCTTCTACATCAATGACCAAACCTCAAACACCTGTACCGTCACCAGTTCCTGTTACTCATCAGACTGCACATCAAACTACCCTCCAGACCCAGCCACCTCAACCACCACCACCACCACCTCCTCCACCACCCACTGCCCCACCTGCACCACCCCAAGTGCAGCTCCCTGTTCCCTTAGATTTGCCACTTTTCCCACCTTTGATGATGCAGTCAGTCCAACATCCAGGCCTTCCCCCTCAGCTGGCATTACAGCTGCCCACTATGGACTCACTCTCCACAGACCTTACACAGCTCTGCCAGCAGCAGTTGGGTCTTGATCCAAACTTTCTCCGCCAGTCTCAGTTTAAGCGTCCACGCACTCGTATAACTGATGATCAGCTTAAAATTCTCCGTGCAAACTTTGATATTAACAATTCCCCCAATGAAGAGCAAATTCAGGAAATGTCAGAGAAGTCTGGTTTGCCACAAAAAGTCATAAAGCACTGGTTCCGTAACACCTTGTTCAAAGAAAGGCAAAGGAGTAAAGACTCTCCCTACAACTTTAACATTCCTCCAATTACTACATTAGAAGATATAAGAATGGAGCCCCAGGTCAGTGCACATGAGTACTACAGAACTGAATCAGGCATTAACAAGAGGTCCTCTAGGACCAGATTCACTGATTATCAGTTGAGGGTACTACAAGACTTTTTTGATACTAATGCATATCCAAAGGATGATGAGATCGAGCAGCTCTCTACTGTACTCAACCTGCCAACACGAGTTATTGTGGTGTGGTTTCAAAATGCCCGCCAAAAAGCTCGTAAGACTTATGAAAATCAGGCAGATTCAAAGGACAATGAGAAAAAAGAGCTCACCAATGAGAGATACATTAGAACCAGCAACATGCAGTACCAGTGTAAGAAGTGCAACATTGTATTTCCACGCATCTTTGATCTTATCACCCACCAGAAAAAGCAGTGCTATAAAGATGAAGATGAGGAGGGCAATGAGGACAACCCCTGTGAGGAATACATAGATAATCCTGAGCAACCTCTATACAAGGTAACCCTGGCGCCATTAGAGCTAACTAAACCATCTCATACGGGAACTGCTACTAGTTCTGGCTCAAGCTCCCCTCTGATGGCCTCACCTCGTGCACCCATGGGAAAAACATCCCCTAAGCCAGATATTTCCCCTGAAACAGAACTGAAACAACCTGAGATGACTCCATCACCAGTGATGAAGTTACTACCAGAACCAAGACCGTCTAAGGCTTGCACACCTCAACCACCCCCTCAAAAAGCTCCCCAGCCACAATTGTCAAGACCCCATTCCCAGCCTCAAGCAGCCACAGTACCTTCAAGTCCACTTTCCCTTGCGCTTTCCTCACTCACAAACAGTCTCCCCCACCAGATGCTTCAGTACCAGTGTGACCAATGTAAGATTGCCTTTCCCACTGTGGAGCTGTGGCAAGAGCACCAGCACATGCATTTCCTGGCAGCCCAGAACCAGTTTCTCCATTCTCAGTTCCTTGAAAGACCCATCGATATGCCATATATGATATTTGATCCAAACAATCCCCTAATGGCTAGTCAACTGTTATCTGGGGGACTCTCCCAAATGCCCTCCCAGGGTAGCTCAAGTATGGCTACAGCTGCAGGCTCTGGAGCAATGAAGAGAAAACTGGATGACAAGGAGGAAAATGCTAATGATAAAGATGGTGGAAACAGTAGTGAAGAGCAACATAGAGACAAACGTTTGAGAACCACCATTACACCAGAACAATTGGAGATCCTTTATGACAAATATCTACTTGACTCTAACCCAACAAGGAAGATGTTGGATCACATTGCACGAGAAGTTGGCTTGAAGAAGAGAGTTGTGCAAGTCTGGTTTCAAAACACTCGTGCAAGAGAGAGAAAGGGGCAGTTTAGGGCTATAGGGCCCTCACAATCCCACAAGAAATGTCCCTTTTGCAGAGCACTCTTCAAGGCTAAATCCGCTCTTGATAGCCACATAAGATCAAGACACTGGCATGAGGCCAAACAAGCGGGCTTTAGCTTGCCACCAAGCCCAATGATGAATCAAGACAATGAAAGAGGGGAAAGCCCAAACAAGTATAATTTCTTTGACTACCCACAGTTGCCCACCAAGACTGAGCCAAATGATTATGAGTTGCCAACTGCATCCTCAACTCCAGTCAAACCATCTGAGGCTCAAGTAAAAAACTTCTTAAGCCCTTCATCCTTAAAAGCTGAAAACTGTGATGAAACTGAAGGGCCTAATAATAATTCAGCAGAGGCTTCATCTTATGATCTCAGTAAGATGGACTTCGATGAGACATCATCAATTAATACAGCCATTAGCGATGTCACAACTGGAGATGAGTGTAATAACAATGAGGTTGAGAGCCTAACTGCCAATGGAGGAGAAAAGATGAACGACAGCAAAAAGGGCCTATTGACAAATTCTGATGCTGGTAATGAAAGGTTCCAATTCAGCATGGTGAGCCCTGCCCTCAGCTTCTCTGGAAAAGACTATGACTCGTACTTCAGCTCCAGAGATGATGAAATGGATGACAACAATGACAGAAGTGAATCATCCAGCCTTGCTGACCCTAGTTCCCCTAGTCCGTTTGGGGCAGGTAACCCTTTCAACAAATCTGGAAAAATCAATAATACTGGAGATCGTCCAGGCCACAAACGTTTCAGGACCCAGATGAGTAACTTGCAACTTAAAGTCCTCAAAGCATGCTTTAGTGACTATCGCACTCCTACAATGCAAGAGTGTGAGATGCTGGGCAATGAAATTGGACTTCCCAAACGTGTTGTCCAGGTGTGGTTCCAGAATGCCCGTGCTAAGGAGAAGAAATTTAAGATTAACATTGGAAAGCCATTCATGATAAGTCAGGGTTCACCGGAGGGGCCCAGAACTGAGTGTACACTGTGTAGTGTGAAGTACACAGCCCGGATGTCCGTTAGAGACCACATTTTTTCCAAACAGCACATCACAAAAGTGCAAGAAACACTAGGTAACCAGGTGGATCGCGAAAAAGACTACCTAGCACCAACTACTGTCCGTCAGCTGATGGCCCAGCAAGAGTTGGATCGTATGAAGAAAGCCGGGGATGGACTCAGCCTGCCTAACCCAGCGCAGCAAACTTCAGTGGATAACAGTAATGCACTTCATGGCCTCAGCCTTCCTTCTGGTTACCCAGGATTGTCTGGCCTCCCACCAGTACTACTTCCTGGAGTAAATGGGCCATCATCACTTCCAGTTTTCCCACCCAACACACCTGGTGAGTTACTATGACAAACAGTGAAAAAAACTGACTAGAAGCTTTATGAACTGAACTTTTTCCTGCACTATTTTATTGTACTATATAACTGATTATTCTGTATCACAGGTATGTTTGTCAAAGATCTTACTTTTTAAAGCTATTTTAAATGTAAGAATGGTGATAGGGAGTGCATGCATTATGTCAGCATTAAAGCTGAACTGCTATTTGCTAAATTCAAGATTTTTCTTACAGCAAATGATCTATATCACATTTTGTTTTTGGTTTTCCCCCTATTTTAGGTTTGGTATATTTATATTATAATATTTAGAAAACTTTAAATTATTAAAGAGCGCATGTGACAGTTTTGATCCATAACAAAATCTTAACAAGAGATTTAAAGACTCAGCCAGTGACAGGATCATTATCTTATAACATAAAATTTCCAAAGTGATCTGGGGTTGAATATTGAATTATTGAATATTTCCATATTTATATACCACTGTATTTCAGCTTTAGCGTCTCCAGGTGCTGGCATGCTTGGGTTTCCTACACCAGCCACCCCCTCTCCTGCCATGTCTCTCAGCACTACCCCAACCAAGACTCTTCTGCAGACTCCTCCTCCTCCTCCTCCACCTCCTCCTCCTCCTGTTCCCTCCACACCTTTGGCAGCAGTAAACCACACAGAGCAGCAAGGCAAAGATGCAGAGAGAGACAACAGCAAGAAATCAGGAGACAAGCCACCTCAAATGAGGATGAAGGACAGAGAGAATGACAACGGCTCATGCCCCGACACACCTAGCATGGCCAAATCAAGGGAGAGACCGTGCCCAGTGCCAGGAAAACCAGGAAGTGAGGCTCTCCTTGAAGCTGCACAGCTTCAGGCACTGCAGAATGCTCTTGCCGCAGGTGATCCCAGCTCTTTATTGGGAGGCCAGTTCTTGCCCTACTTTCTGCCTGGATTTCCCAACTGCTTTTCTCCACAGCTTCCCAGAGGGGTTCAGACAGGGGGCTATTTTCCACCACTGTGTGGAATGGAGAACCTGTTTCCGTATGGACCTGCGGCAGCCCCACAAGCTGCCATGGCCGCTGGTCTCTCCCCAACCGCTCTCCTGCAGCAGTACCAACAGTACCAGCAGACTCTCCATGATTCCCTGCAAAAGCAGCAGCAGCAACAGCAGAAACAACTTGAGCAGCAGCAGAAACAACTTGAACAGAAGCAGCAACAGAGACCAACCCCCGTCAAGACACCTCAGAGCATACAGAGCACCACAGCTAATTCATTCAAACCAAAAGAAGCTATAGATGCTAAGGATGACAACAAAGGCTCTTCAACAGAAAGCACAAAAGAAGAACCGAAAACAGAAACCAAATGTACCATGGATTTTCCAGATGCTTTTATTGTACCATCTGTCAAGCATGAGTTTATATGCAGGAAGTGCCAGATGATTTTTGCTGATGAAGATTCAGTAGTATGTCATCAAAAGTCCTTCTGCTACTTTGGACATCCTTTTACTGACCCGCAAGAGACAGTGCTTCGAAAAGCAGTGAGCAACTACACTTGTGTTGCCTGCAATGTGGTTGTTAATGGGAATGAAGCACTTGGCCAACACCTTCAGTCGAGCTTGCACAAAGAGAAAACAATCAAACAAGCAATGAGAAATGCCAAAGAGCATACTAGATTATTACCTCACTCTGTCTGCTCCCCTACTCCTAACACCACATCTACCTCGCAGTCTGCAGCTTCTTCTAATAACACCTTTCCTCATCTCTCTCGCTTGTCCATGAAGTCCTGGCCAAATGTCCTGTTCCAGGCCAACACAGCCCGGAAAGCTGCTTCCTCTTCCCCGTCTGCCTCTCCCCCTCCTCCCCTCTCCTCACCCTCAACGGTTACCTCAACTTCCTGCAGCACCTCAGGGGTTCCAACCTCACTACCCACCGAGAGTTGTTCAGATGAGTCTGACAATGAGCTAAGCCAGAAGCTGGATGACTTAGATAATGCGTTGGAAGTCAAGGCTAAGACGGCCTCTGGCCTAGACGCGAGCTTCAGTAGTATGAGAATGGATATGTTCAGTGTGTAGGAGTGACAAAAGGATCCCTTGCGTAAAGAAAAAAATAAGACTTTTTAAACTGCAGTTCCAAAGTTTCTCTTAACCCAAAAAAATTACAGTACCAAATGATTGACTCAGGATTGTTTTTCCCATATTGATATGCTGGCAAGATATTGATTGATTTTTGTTATGGACAGAACTGTTGCAGATGCTTGACTGAGCTTATATTGTATACAAAAACATGGAGTAGGAAAAAAATCTCACAAGCTCCCTCTGGGGAGCTTGTTTCAAGCCAAAAACTCTCACGATAGCAAATTGCACCTCAGCTGGATTGTTTTCCAAATGCTAGCATGTACTGTATGGGATGACGATCCAGAACCCTCAAAGAGAATCTCTCTTAGTTTAGATAGGTGTAATTCAGTAGCTTTAAATTCTCAGGTCAGAACATAACATTTCTCATTTGTTAAAACAGCACCAAGCCTGGGTACACTTGGCTTATAACCAAAACATGTCAAGCTTTATCGGACGCATTTCCTTGATGTGTATAGAGTACCAAGAGACAATATTACTGTTACAATGGACAATGTGCATATCCTTTTAGTTTTACCCTACAAAAACAGTATGCGTTTGCCACTGAGGGAATTTAGAATGGTGAAGTAAATGTGTATGATGCCCCTGTGTTTGCCAGTTTGTATTACAGCAAGCTGTATCTATTTCCCCCTGTTTTTCTTGTAGTATATACTAATCTGTGCCAACTCTTACCTTCTCACTTTTACCTCTGCTCACACCCTTTTCTGAAGAGGTAATAACTCTAGTTTTGATAGACTCTCTCAGATTATGTGAATATAACATTTTTCATTTGTGAATTGCTTTACTGTTACGGTACCTGCTTGTGTCTGGACTATAGTGCACTTAATTTGTTTTTACTTGTCTTTTTATTATTTGAGTAGGTCATTTGTTAATTTAATAGATTTTGTTTGTATGTATGTGTTTTAATTATTATTTGTGTCAATTGCAGCAGCATATTGGTCCATATTTGTTACAGGATTAATGCCTAACAATCTAGAGACCTATTTAATAATTGGTGCATCAAGGAAAGCAGTACTGTATACTTGAAACTGTTAAGGTACAAGTTGGTCACAATGTTAAAAAAAAGGTATAATAATTTGCTATACGTTGGCAAATATGCTGCTTTAAGAGGGGGACAACAGCATTTTTTGTTTAATAACATTTTTTACATATGTGCAGAATTCGAAACAGTGTTAAACCTATACACAGCCACGTTGTGCATAGGTTAACGTCCTCCCGTCAACTTTCTGGGCACTTCTGATGGTCTACAGTTGAAGTCAGCATCAGACTCTTTCCTATTTAGTAACTTTTGAAAATTTCAGAGTATTACCATACAACATTTGCTGCTACTGTGTAATCTTAATTTGCTTGCCATAAAGTCTTTCAACTTTCAACCAAACTGATCCATTGATTGCTTTAGTTTTAGTTTTTTTTGTTTGTTTTGTTTATTTTTTATTCTGTGGAACTAAGAATGTGAAAGCTGTCAAAGGGTGTTCAATTTTTTTATGAATCACTTTCTAGTTTGGTAACCAGTGTGATTCATTCCAAAGTAACAGAAGGCTATTTGTATGAAAGAAAAAGGCTTGTGAACAAAGAAAGCTAAGCTGTTGTACATATTCGTAGTTGGCTGTGCATGGTACAAATTTATTAATATGAAGAAATGCAAAAATGTATTGCTTTTGGTATTTCCTATTCTGAAATGAGCAAGTAGCATGTAATGCAACTGTTTGACAGGTTAAATCGAATCATGCTTAGTTATTGTTTCAAACAATGAAATCAAGTAACATTTCCTATTATGTTTTATATTTGTAAAGGTGTTTTTTTTTTTTTTTCAAAGTTTTAAGCAAATCATCAGTTTTAAATTTTCTGTGTGAGCTTTTCAAATGTCATTATTTAGATTTTTAGTATTTTACATTTACTTTATTCCTGAAGACACTTTTCGATTGTGTTTCATGTGAGACATCCTGGCCTCCCAAGGTGCAATTCTGCCATTGTACAAACATAAACGACTGTCCTGATTCCAAAGGCTTTCACAACTCTGGCTTTTTGCCTTTCCCCACTTTGTGGCTCAGCATTATAAGACTGAACTGTCAGCTAGCATCATGTGCTAAGATGCTAGCGTCAGACAGGACACTTCCCACATGAAGGACTGGTAAAAGCTACGAAACCAACAAAAAGGATGGTCTAACAATATAACTGTACATATATATTGCAACTGCACAGCAGCCAAAAAGAAAAAAAAGAACTTTTTTTTTTTTTTTAAATGGATGAATTGTGTCATGTTTATGGGGACAGCCTTCAAAAGGTTGAAATTGGAATTGCTCTTCTAGATGTCAAAGGGATTTTCATGGCGCAATCATATCCTACACAATATGTACTCTACAACATCTGGGTTACATAGGAAATGCACCCTGAGGTTTTAATAAGAAGAAGCCCCTATGGCTAAAACTTTAAATAAACTAAACCAAAAATGTTATTGATGTTTTATATATAGAGAGTAGTCGCATTAGTTTTTGTTACTGTACTGTTTGAGGTCTCAACTGTACCGTATCACGGTAATAACATGGTTTTGAAACCTTTTTTTTATTTTGTCACAGACCTGTTGTCATAGTTGAAATGACGTTTATTGTAGATGGTATTTGAACAACTTCTGGAAATAGTTCATCAAGTATGTTTGTTGCTCATTGTTGTGATACATTAAAAACTGTATCTGCAAACCAGTTTTGTCTCCCTATATACTAATTTCATTTAATTTTACAACAGAGTTACAACTGCAGTTTTTGCTCATTTTCAGTCAAGCATGTATAAGAGGGATTTGTTTGGTTTTAATCAGTGCATCTAACTTTTCATATGTATAATTTTGTCTACACCTAAGAACCAGTTTTAACCCACCAATCCACATCCACTTATTTGGAAATATGCATTTTAAAAAAAAAAAAAAAAAAAAAACCAATATGAAAACCTAAAATGCTAGCTCAAAGTCAAGTGAGTAGGGCGATTGCAAAGTTTTCCCAATTTTTCCAAGACATTCCTTTTACATAAGTTTTTTAGGCTTCTTGGTACTGTTTTGTACTGTTTTTCAAGAGCGGTTCCACATTATGAGAAAACGTTTGGCCCATCAGCAATCTGGGACTCGGCTGACATAAAACAATCTAATGTTTATCAAATTGTGTTACCTTTTGCATTTCTGATAGATGTAACTAAATAATTTGGAACAAATCATTTCCCATAATGCTAGGTTGCCAGTAGCAATGTGCTTCAAGATGCAATACGTTGTTTATCAAATATCTGTCTTGCATAAATTCAACAGGGTTTAATTTGAGTTATGAGTTTTTATGTTTACATGATCCATGTGTCATTGTGAAGACACTTATCCCATTGTGAGGCAATGGAAATACATTTTGAATCATTTGCCTAACCAAAGGTTCCCTCCTAAGATGGCTTGGTAGAAAGACCATCACAGAAACCTTATGCCCAGAGAACCCGGAGAACTGTAGATCAAAACCAATTAAAAAATGTGTAGGAAAGTCCGGCTCTTTAGAAGAAAATATGCAAAAATAAAGGACAGCTCAACATTATAGTACATAGTTGTTTTTATTATAGAACAAACCGGCTTGTTTGGGGTTAAAGGACTGTGCAGCCAAGAGAAAGATTTCTTGATGTTGGACTAAAAATCAGATTGAATATAATTTTATTGCATCATGAGAACAAGACATTACACCATTTTTAAACTCTAAGGTTTGTTTGTATCACTCATCGACTCCCTACCATGTGGTAAGTCTAACCTCAGATGAACAATAGAGTAGTATCAAAATTGAAAAGCTAAGTAGATGTTGTGATCCAGAAACTGAGGGCATACATTCGGTACATTTTGAATGACAATCTAGCCCTTCCATATTGTGAAGGAAATTTGTTTGCAGTTCTGGAGGCCAAATCATCTCCACCACTGTGCCAAACAGCTAATGTACAGTATTTGAAGTGATTTGGACTTTCTTCTGTAGGTTAATTATCATAATTTTAAGTATTTAATCATGTTCTGATGTAAAAAAAAAAAACATTATACATCCATACTTTCAACTTTACATGATTTTATGTTAAAATTAATTTTTCAAGCAATGTACATGTTCAGGCAATGAAAATAATTTCCCCAAGTCTTCTTCAGCTGTTTCCTGCCATAACGTATTGCAAGTGTACTATGCCAACATCCCAGTGGTATGTGTCATTCCATCTGTATGACCCAAAATGTATACTTATTATAATGGTTGCCTCCTTCCATTAAGGTATATAGTAATTAATTTCAAGCAGACACTATGGATTGAGCTTGCGAGCCAGATCTGATCAGGTATTGCTGTTAAATCCACACAGTATAGGAAAAAGTCCACCATGATTAATGACAGCCATACATTAACAGATGTGCAGACAGTATTGAACATTTTTCATTAATTGAAATTGGTGAAAGAACATAATATTTTTACCCTAGATTTCCCATTTGATAGATTGATGGACAGATATATGAAAAATTGTTTCATGTTCCGACTTTATATCGCTTTTAGAATTCTATTAGGAGGCAAAATGGATGCTAGTGTCAGACAAGAGGGTGACTTTTTAGATGTGAGGTCAACAGAGGCTGTCATATTAAAAATTGCACCTCAGGAAAACCTTAACACAATATATCACACCCTGCCAGCGAGACGTGTCCGCCACCGGTGTCAGGGTCACGGAGAAAGCCGACATTCACAAGTTGTTAAATCCACCTAATGAAATTTCACAAGGGCAACAAAAATAAAAGGGGAGGATGAGAATCTTTTCACTCAGGAGGCGTGGTGGATCTTATTGCCTTCAAACACTTTGGTGTGTAGCGGCAATGAAAAGTCTGCCACACGTAAAAAGCCTCAGAAATAGCATTTTTCTCCCCTCTTCTGAATTCACCCTTTGCCCTTGACGAATGTGCTTGAAACACAGGGTGCAAATGTTCTGCTGAATGGCCCTTTCCTGTTGCTCGCCCCTAAAATGCAGGCAGTTGTCAGGTTAGCCCACCCCTCTTTCATATTATGGGACTGAATTGCGATTGACCTTTGTAAAGAACAGTGGCTGAAGGCTTTTCATTTTTCTGCCCTTCTCAGCCTAGAAGAATGACCTCTTTACAGTTTATTTTCCCTGTGGTTTGCCAGGATTTTATGAGCCTCATCTGTTGTGTGTTTGGGTTTTTGGGTACAAATATCATATTTTTATTATCTTTAAACCAAAGAGATAAAAAAATGTAACTTTAAAATAGAGTTTTCACAAATCGACTGATCTACTACACTTTGGACTACAAAAAAAGGTTGAATAAATAAGAGAGTAGTACATAGTTTGGGCACAGCATTGCTAAAGAGGCCACAGCAGTGAGCGATCTTGCCCTGAATACACGATAAAAGGTTTACTGTAAATTCTAAATGGTGTTTTCTGCAACCCATACATCACTTATGACCATTAGGTTCCACCCTCTCAGTACAGCGCAGCTTCCTGGGAGCAGCTTTCCAGATGATACAGTACGGAAGCTATGGCGGAGGCAGATCTGGCTTTGAATAGCCTCCAGCCAATGGATTTTCTCTGGATAATACAATGTTTGGGACGGAGAGGCAGGGATTAGTCCAGACGGATACATCCAGCACCACCATCACTCCCCCCCTTCACACACACATGCCCAATCTAATTAGAGTCGAATCAGTTTAAGATGAAAGCAAGCCCTAGCATCACCACACTAAATACTGGAATTAGTATTCCCCGCATGGGAATTTAATGATGGAGACTTAAAATCCAATCACATTCACTCCCAGTTTAGCCCCTCATGCATTGGGTCTGGACAATGATGACACGAAAAAACAACAACAATGATTTGTTTGTCAATAGATATTGACCAACATCACATCTGAGGCCACTCATGTATTGGCATAACTATGTTGTCGTCATTTAACAAGGATAAACAGCGTATAATCAGATGTTTAGACAGTCTGTTTCAAATGTACTCCACTGTGACATTCTGACTTCTGCTGGGATCAAAAGAGTTGAATGCTGATAAATGAAGATGGAGGATGTTTCAGGGTACGTCTATGTTCTTGTGTGTATGTTTATTAAAATGTCTGAAACGTTAATGTATGACTGTAGAATCCAAATTAGTATTGAGTGTGAAAGTATGCTCATGTTCAATATCTCGTGTTCAATGTTTCGTGTTGTAACTTCGTGTTGCTTCTTCATTAATGAAAATAACATTGAAAGTTTTCTTTATTATATTTTTGCTAAAAAATTCTGTTAATCTCAATCATTTTAGCTTACAGCTAATAAAAACCCAAAGTCATGTTTTTTCAGAAACTTTGGATATTGCCTTCAATCAATAAAAAAAGAAATATTATTACATAGTTATCTTGTCATGACCTACTTAATGCAAAGGAAAGCTGCTGACTTGAAAGTTGTCCAACATACAGTCATTAATACCCTCTACAAAGAGGTAAAGCCATAAACCGTCATTGCTAAAGAAGCTGGCTGTGCACAGATTGCCGTATCCAAGCATAAGAAGTTGAGTGGAAGGAAGAAGACTGTTAGAAAAAGAGGTACCCAAGTTACAGGTATAATGGTAAATTTTCCATGCACTCAGACATCCGATTTTAGGAGTTCCCGGTCGGAAAAGCAATAGAAACAAACCCTGAAGCCGGATTGGATAAGTAAACATTTGCTGAGCGAGCCAGAGCTTTGTATCCAACATGGCTGTCCTCATAAAGAATGTGGTGGAAGATGCTGGTAGAGACTGTTTATCCAATGGTTTGTGTCTTATTTAACCAATACTCACATAGTGCTATAAGATATCTACTTGTTAACGTGTTCCTTTTATGTTTCAGTGCATTCAATTTGGAGAAATATTTTCTTGTCGCCTTGTATTGCAAACAGTAGCTAGCACCAAAAGCAAAAGGATTTTTTTCTCTTTTGCCATTTTCATCTAGAACCTGTTCAACTCGAGTGTGATGTTATTGCAAGCAATGACTTCGGAGACAAATTGAATGCTGATAAACAGAAGGGATTATGAAGTAAATTTAAGTAATGTCAAGACAAACAATGCTGAAAGCTGAAACAATTTACATACCTTTCTTTTTATTTGTTTTAGGTAATTATTTTTGTTGACAGATTTTTTTTTCTTTAGCTATATGCTATATTCATTCAAATTAGAAGAATTAACTTTACATCAGTCTGTATGTGATGAATTTATGCAATAATAGAACTGAGATACTGAAAAAGGTTAACTTTTCAATTATATTCAGATTAAATTAGATGCATTTGATGCTGTTTTGAAACATATAACAAGTCTGTCCCTGGCTTTAAAACTTTGCTTGCTGCATGCTGAAACTGTCAAACAACTGCAGAGAGCATAAACCATTATGCCGCAACTTTTATTATTACAAACTTTAAATGCAGATTTGTTGCTAAAATAGAGTGCATATTTACTTGCTACATCCTCAGTCTCTCTTGGCTTTGCCCTTGTTATTTTCACGGCTAAGTGTATGAAGCCAGAAGAACGCTATATTAAAACCACTAAAATGCAAGCCATACTTCAGCGTCAGCTTGGTGATTAACGGCATAGACTGAAAATAACTTCTGCACCTGGGTTCCATCAAGCACACAATATCCCCTACACCTGCGATTCATCCTATTCCACCTGAGAAATCAGGAAGCCATTGTCCCCCGTGCACAAATACTCAACATGAAATCTTATTATTTATTGCTAGCTGTATTGGGGAGTGTGCACCAAAACAGAAGAGGTTTTTTTTCTGGTAAAGAGATGTAAAACAACTTTTCATCCTCTCTTTTTTATGGTTCTGCAAAACTTTGTTATGTTTACCCAGAGGGGGGATTTGAGTGTGTTCTTGTTTTTATTAGTAAATGAAGTAATGTTGTTTGTGCTGTTGGTAGCAGCAAGTCAGTGGAGAGGAGTGCAATGATTCTTTAGCAAGGAAAATAAATATTATCAGCTTTTTTATGATTTGTGCTACACACAAAACATCCAAAAACCATCTAAACAAAAACAGTAGTCTTTTCTTTTCTCTATAACTTTGCTTTGGCCTTTCTGCCATTATTTTTTACTGTTGCAACACCTCGTTTCTAAAGGAAAGAAAGGACATGAAGAAAATGGAAGGGGCAGGAGTATACTTGCCTTATTATTTCATTGTGAATGAAGGATACAATCACTGCTGGCATTTCCAGAAGATACAAAAGCCAACTAACATGTATTTTAAAGTGAAAGAGAAGGAGGAGGAGTGTGAAAGGAAAAAAAGGATATAGGCCCAAGAGAAAAAGAGAAAGAAGCATATACAGACAAGCCTACAGGTTGACAAGGCCTGACTGGCAGGGACAGGAAAAAAGGGAAAAATAAAGCAAGAAAAGCCAATGATACAGACAATGAGATGAGCAAGTGATAGAAGTAAAGTGAGAGTGAGAGCAGTAGAAAAGAGGAAAGGAGGGGCAACCTGAGAGAAATCAAACATGGGCTCAATGTAACTGAGGTGCGTTGGCAAACGAGCATGTTATGGCAGCCCACTGGGACTTCCCCGGCAGATCGTGCTGCTTCCCAATCTGTTCTGAGGAGCGGCACAGCCCCACATGGGGACGTGTGAAGGCGTCAAGATGGGATTGCTTAAGACAGATGAAACAAGGTGTTTTTGATGCCATCTAGAGCGGACAAAAGCCTGATTTCCTGTTTTGCCTCTGACACAAAGGATGCTGTGTAGTTTGCTGAACAGTTCAAGGTTTTTTGTTGTCAGGGCTGTAAATAACTAAACACAAGAGAAGAGAAGTTATAAAGAGGTGGATCCACATGCCAAACACTGGAAAAATGTGTGACACGATCTCCTTTTTCTGCCGTTTACAATGCTTAACACCTGTGACAAACACCCTGTTAGTTATTTTTCTTGAGAGTAAAATCAACCAACATCTTGAAAGTTTTGGCCATAACCCATTTAATTCTAGACTAGGGCTGGGCTTGTATGACTGTCCCAGTAGACAACAAATTAAAGTAAAAATAGTACAGAATCACAGTATTTACACAAAGATTTGAAAGAAGGTACTTACTTTATGTTTAGTTTTTATTCTGCATGGCTGCAGGAAAGCCCATGAACCATACGCTGAGAATGCTGAATAGGTTTGGTAACAAAAGAAATGCATCAAAGCGCTTTGATGATCAGGGCGATCTAAAATGGCCAGATTTGAATTTTAAATACTGGTTTCCTGTCAGAACTTGGAAAACTGTTGTGTCATCAACCATAACTACCAGGAATGATCCCCAAACAGACAAGACAGATGATGGGTCCAATCAGACCAGTAAGCCCCACCATACCTTCACACAAGAATCGTTATTCTTGGTATGTTTTCAATTAGTACATTGTAGCAAATGAATAAAGGGACATTGTGTGATACCAACATCACATGCTGTTTATGAATAATGAACATGCTTGGAAAGCAATTAAACAAAAATCATCAAAAAGAGAATAGAAATGGATTTGTACCAGGTTAGGTTTTGAAGATGCTCTTTATCTTTATTAGCTTTGGCGTCCACATTAGCATCCATCATGGCTTGTGAATTAACGGAGTCCTATTTTGGCTCAAACATATTTGCCTGAGCCCTTTGCAGCCAGAATGTTCCATCTGACCTATCTTTGTTATATTTAATAAACCAGAAATGATTTGTACCCCCTGCAGATTTCAAACAAAAAAATGTTCAACCAAGAAGTTTTTAGGAAATGAGAAAATCATTGCTCAATACACAATAAAACAATGTAAATGGAGTATTGGTTTTGAAAACATAATTTACGTTTATAATGGTAAATAGAACATGATGTATACCCTTTTCAATTATCAGTGGATACATTTTTATTGAAACCCTTTTCATTGCTGGTATTTTGAATTTTTTTTTGGCTTTTTTTTATGGTGATTAGCTCCGAAGTTGGATGGCCTCATTGCCATCACCTTACTATTTACCTTGGCTCACAGATTCTCTATCAGATTCAAGTTTGGACTCTGGTTGGAAATCTCCAATACATTAATATTACTTCCAGTATAAATAATTCTGGGCTTATTGGTGCTTCTATATGAGTTATATTCCTCAGGGGAATAAAGTCCATCAAATCCGATGGAATAACTTCAGAATCCACATTCGAATCTTTTAAATTGAATTCTCTAGCTTAGTGTTTTACTAAATCCAACTTGAACCTTTTTTGTGTCGATCTCTGTTGTTCACTACTCCTCCTGATGCACTGGAAATTCAGATTTTTTCTTTTATTTATTCATTTTTTTATAATAATCGTACAGAGGTGGAAAAGGAAATGTGCCTCTGGTTATTTGCATTAGGCAGGCTTATAGAATGAACACCTCTCAAATATAATATTAGATTTCAGGTGATTATTGCCCATAATATTATACCTTTAAGTTCTTCTGCTCTTTATAAAATAACACAAGTCAAAGCAAGAAGAGCTAATGATAAAGACAACGAGATTCTACTAATTAGTGGAAGAGCTTGCAGTCACCTGCTTACAGACATGCTGCATGTGGCTTTCTAACCGCAGTTTTAAAACAGCAACACCCTGATAAGAGTGATCTGTTTTTTAACACCATGCCCATGTTTTTCATGACTGAATTTGTTTTACCTGTAAGCTAAGGGAAAGTGCAGAAACCTTCTTTCATCTAGCTGACTGGCAGTGGGCATCAACAGGTTGGGTTAGGAAGGGGCAGCTATCACAAATCTATGCTCTGTGTAGCCATAGAAACCTACTTACTCATTCACTGATTTCTAGAATCTTATTAAGAGGACTAAACTGCAGTAACTGCATGATTATGTCATTTGGGAGTTTTTAAATTGTGACTTTTTAAAACCTGGGTATACCTTGATACCAGTAACCAGCCCATGCCTACTCTAAACAGCAGCCTCTTCAAACACATTCGCTAGACAATAGCAAAATGACACCAGTTGTCAAGTAAGGTTTGAAACGCTTTAGATTTGTAAAGTTGCTGATGCCAGGTTTTAACAAGGCACTCTGAGTCAGTGGGGAAATAAGGGAGCTATGGAGGAGAGAATGAGCAAAATTTAGATGGATATGGACTATGTCTCACTTTTCTGTTCACATGCACACATGTATAAGGTAGCCGATTGAAATACCATGAGCAGTGGAATAGCAGGCACTCAAGAAATGAAAGTTAAATGTAAAGTGACACTTTGCTTTCCAAAAATTATTCATAGGCCCCACTCTGAATCAAAATGCTAACAGCTTTGGTGTTCATCACACAACTAGACTTTTATACAAAAGGTGACTAGAGGGTGGGTAAAGTTTTTTATCAGGGGGATCATATACTACTAAAGGAAAATATGCCTGCATTCGACAACTGGTAGCATCTCTAAGTACAATGATAACTTTAACATTTTATCTGTTTTTACAAGTCCATCAAACATTTAGCATCAATAATTTCCTCTGTGTTTTTATTCATATGTGCAAATGCTAGTAAAAACCGTTGTGCTTTCAGACTCTACCTCACTGATCTTCCTGTTTGGTGAGTGCCAAAAGCAGCCTGCACGGGTGCACATGTTGCGAGCAATGCCCTGCGCATGGACAGAAACCATAAATCATGTCTGTTGTCTTTTACTTTTATCACGCACCTTTTAACATTAGGTGTTGTGAGTGGTGGGTTGCACCTGAGGTGTCCAATCAGGTTCCAGTGGGGGCCAATGCTACCATGGCTACAGCTCTAGCTCCGCTACTGTTATCAGACACGCACTGCCCTCACAAAGACATTTCTAAAAAAAAAAAGCCAAACAAGCATGCTTTGAATTTATAGAATCATCACCAAACGCATGAGGAAATGCGTTTACATCAAATTGGCTCAGATGCTGGGGCATTATTAGGGTCCTCTTTGTAAATCAACTCAGCTTCCTGGCAGGAACATTTGTAACAAAAAGCTTTTTTAATGTCTAAATGAAAATTTTAATGAGACCCTGTGTTGCTTTTCCTTTCGAGTCTTTAAGAGCTCTCTAAATCATTAAAACTTGCTCTTTCTTTGATTTCAAGGTCATTTGAAGAAATAAGGCAGCTTTAAGTGGCCCTCGGACCAAAAGTGGCCTATATGCCAAAGCCCGCAAATGAATGTAGCCTAATGCTTTTTAATTTGCATTCATCTTTAAAAACATAGATGAGGCATCTCCAACTTATAATAGGCTGAGATGGAAGTTGGAGGCCCTCTAGTCATTAGAGGCAATGCTGCTCCCTCAAAATGAAGGCCTTTCTCATCTTATTTTAACTTGGGCCCATTACTTCAAAGATGCATTAGCCCGTTGTCCATTTCTTGGTTAGCATCATGCACTACTTCAGTCTGGCTACCTCTTTGTGCGCCCACATGCCGCATGTTCAAATTGTACTCACCTCCTTATCTGCCCTGCGACATGCAACAGCACATTTCTGGAAACGCATGCATAAAAAAACAAAAGACGCCTTAAACTGGGACCTTTAGGACGAGATGACATGCATTGTTTGTTTAATCACGTGTTCGAGGATTCTCTGTAATTATGTTGTCATCTGTCTGCTCCATCTGTGTAACGCTGGGCTGCTGCAACCTGCCTCAGGAGTCCAGACTTCAAGCTTTAACAAAGCAGGGTGAGAAGTCTTGTTTATTTTTTGAAATGTTTAGAGGGTGAAACTGTGCCATTTTAAGTTTTAAAGCCCATATTAGAGGCCTGTTGTTTCGTCTTCCAGAGCACAGGAATGCAGGGCAAAAGACAGGTGCTTATATAGGTCTCCTGAACTGGTGAGGTGTCAAGTATAATTATGTTCTACTAAAATCAGCAAGCAGGGTGCTTTCTTATTTTATCTTTCCAACATCACCCTTGCACATCTTCAGTGTTTTGCATGTCTCTGTCTTTGCTCTTTGCCTTTTTTTGCCATCTTTGTTCAGTTTTCTTTATCTGCCTTGATTGCCTCCATAGGTGTGTCCTCTCATTCTGCTACGATAGGTAGTGCTCGTCTGAGGAAAACGGAACATCTCCAGTGAAATTGGTTTTCCATGGAGAAACTGATGGATCACTCTGTGTTCCTGACTGGAGAGTATAGGGGGTTGTTTATGCTGCACGGACAAATACATGTATACACACACACACACACACACACACACCCACACACACACACATATGCAAGGGTGAGAGGACAAGGAGATTGTTTATGCTGAAGCAGAATGAATTTTTATGAGCTGCAGATTGCTGTTTATGGGAAAATACACTTTTAAGCTGGGAGAGATGTAATCTAGATTGTAGCATGACCAACAATGAATTATGGTTTTGGCGCCAACAGCTGCAGCAGCATTCCTCTCAACCTCCATTTTCTCAGCACACAAAATTACTGAGAGGCACAAATACAAAGATTAGCAGCAAAATGTTACTGCTTAAAGAAAACACAAATAAGAAAGGAACAGATGACTTCATGCATCGTTTAAATTAGACACATTCTTACAGATTGACACATACAAGAAAGTAGTGATAAACTGCTAATTTGCACCCACATTTACAAAATGCAATCATTTAACACAAATACAAAAAGAGAACACTTGTTAGGGGCTTGTAGCTGAACTCAATTAGACAGAAATAAAGGCTTGGAAACATCACTGTGGGTAATTTAATGTATATAAAATGTTCGTCTTAGTCAGTTAAGTAGCATTGACAGACAAAAATTAAATAGGAATCAGAACTGCGCTTTGTTTGAAATTTGTCAGTAGGGACGACTTTTAAGGACTCACTCACACACACATACGGTCAAGGCCTAAACTATTAATACCCCTGGAAGATTTAGATTTGAAATGATCTTCATTCAACCAACTCGTTTGGTTCTAATAGAAAATCACAATTCTTACAAGATAATGAAATTATTTATTTGCAAAGAAATTGTTTATGTTTTTATTGACATTTTATTTAAAAAATAGCATGTTGAAAATTGTTTATACCCTACTTAATCATTAAAGGAAAAACTTTCATTGGTAAAAATGCAAAAAGCTGGTAATCATTTTGCATGTTTCTTTTTGCCACACTTTGATGATTTATCTTTGGTGATGAGCTCCAAGTCTTTGAGGTCACAAGGCCTCCTTGCTATCCACCTAATCTTTAGCTCCCTCCAGGGATTATCTATCAGCTTCAAATTAAAACTATGGCTAGGCCACTCCAGCACATTAATATTACTTCCAGACCGAAGAAACATGTTGATAAAATTAAAAGACTTTAAACCTAAAACTGCCAGGGGTATGAATCATTTTGGAATATGTATATGTACTTGTAAATAAAGAAAGAAATAATAAAGAACAGAAAGTGCACAACTAATTTGGGTGGTTTTGGAGAGGATACAAATGCAGAGATGAGGACTGCAGGAGTGTGGTGAATAAAGGATTTTAACAGTAGAACTCAGGAGACAAAAACGGCCTGGCAACAGCCACAGAGGATCTGACAATGGAGTAACTGAACCAAGGAATTTAGTTACTGTACTAAAAATTGCTTTTTTTTATTGGTTTCTAAGGTCAAAGAAATCACCTCCTTTGCCTGTTCTTTTGTTTCTATTTAACAACTTTTTTCCCAATTTATTCACTTGCACCACAGGTGAGTAAATGAGTTGAGGAACAGCTGTGGAAGAGTATGAAACTTAGGGGAAATACTGAGGGGAAGTATTGAGTAAACCAGGGAAACAGAAAAACAAAACGTAGAATAACAAAAATGCAAACAGGAAAATCACAAAACAGCAACCTTCAATATAAAACCAATATTAAACTACACTCAATACTGAACAGATTGCGTCAATTAATTATATTAAAATGCAAACCATGCATGTTTGCTCCTTTTTTTTAATTTAAGGATGTCTTGAATGTAAAACATAATTTTGTTCACCTAAAATGGCAAATTTTCCATTTGATCTAATCAAATGTGAACAGAAAATCTCCCATTGTCGTTGCTGACCCAGTGTGACACAGCAGTCCAGTGATTTCACTGGGTGTGTTGTCTTTTGTGGCTGAAAGACTAAAATTAAGTGAAAAATAATCTACATAACAAAAAATGATGCTATAGATGCTGTGTTGAATTAATTCCTTGTGGCTTTTCTCTTTTTTTGGCCAAAGTTTATATCAACTAACATGTAATAACTCAAACAAAGAGATGCAGCGGCCACATATGTATGTATGAATGAATGTTGATTAGCCAGTCTTGGACCCTCTCAAGGACAAAATCTTGTGCTCCCCTCTTGTCTCCTGTGAACTGCACATATGCATTTTACTCTTTGTGTTCGGGTTTATTTATGTCTCAGTTCTAGATGTATGACTGTAGTTTTGACTAAGAATTTTCTTGTTTTTTTGTGAGTGTCTTCATCTGCATTTACATGTGTGTATGTCTGTGTACTGGCTATCCTGTAGGGCTCTCTGCTGCTTTTTGTGGCATAATAACAATCTACTTCCCCCAGCAGTGCAAACACAAACAAATACCCATCTCTCCCTGCTCCCCGTCCTTGCCTCATCTGTGGAAGTCACATTCACATACAATCGTTTGCAGGTGATGTACCCAGGAAATGCTGCCCTGTAATTGTGTCACTCTGTCTTCCTGTGGTGAGGTAGCTGATGGCTTGGTGCCTGCAGACTCCGACTCACCAGAATTACCAACTGCACAGCGAGTAGGAGAGGAGGGGCTCCATTAAAATGCAAAATCATCACTGCTGTGCACTGTGGCGCCTTGCACCTTCACTTTTTCTCCAAGGCAGCCATCTTATGATGGAATGAGTATGTGTTTGATGGTGTGTGAATGTGTGTGTCTGCGTGCGTATGAATGTGTGTGCACCTGCATCTCTATGTCCCTGCTTTTGATAGAGTATAGAGTTGAGCTGTGGCGAGGAATGGTGAGATGGTGTGGTAAGCAGGTTTGTGTGTGCGTGTGTGTCTGTGTGGGTGCGTGTGAGGCAGGGGTGATAAATCAGAGCTAGGTAAAGGCTTTTTAATGCAGCGGACCCCTCTCCCAGCCTCCATCCTCTGTCAGGGCTCAGTAAAAGATGAGAGCCCCTTAGGGAACAGCACTAGCCCGCAGAATAGCACGGCAACACCGCAGGTCACACACACTTGCATGCAAACACACACAGGGGTAGACGCATAGCCACTGACTGGGCCTTGTGAATGAGTGAATACATGAATAACTGAATCAACTGAATGCATGAATATATAAATAAAACTTTGCACAGGAGCTACATTTATTGATGAACACCCTAGCAAATAAATGTGTTTTTCAAATGATTTCCAAATGAATCCCTAAATGATTTATGGCCGGTGATATTGCATTTAGATCAGAGAAAATATTTTTGCACAAACTAGAATGAATATTTTGTTCATTTCTGTCTGTGCTCTGAAGGTCAAAGAGAGTCCCTCTCGATGATGTGCCTTGAGTCTTAAAGCGGACCCAGGTTTCAGGGGTCCGGATATGAAAAATATGCGGAATTTGCCAACATCTGACAATACTTAGTCGGCAATATATCTCCTGTCTGATAGAAAATGTGTTCTGAATTGCAGATACGCTCTCCTTTCAGGCATACCTTTTTAATTTGACTTTAAGGGAAAACATGCCAAGCTCCGAGATAGACAAGGAAAGATATGACCACTGAATTTTGGGTAGGTCTTTGTGGATGGGGCAAAAAGGACTCCAGCAGCTTGGCTCAGAAGTTGAGCACAAACACTTGAGAACATAATACTTGACAACAAGCCCGAAGTGTCAGTGAGAGGCCCTACAGACTAAATTCTGGCATGAGGGTTAAGAGGAAAAATAGTCAAGAGTCAAGAAATGCAAAAGAGTTGATTCCTATTCAGGATTTCAAATAATCTGTCAGAGCAATTTTTGCCCCTTTTCAATACATTTTTGGGGTTATTTAAAAGTCTGGCATTACTGCCCATTGGGGAGAAGAGCACATGTGCCAGACCACAAAAATCCTTCTGTTGTAAAATTGTTTTTATTAAATTAAAATGGTTAATACATACCATATGACAATGTAAGGAATAGATACATTGAAACAAAGTAAATTGTGATGTTCCTCAAGGATTCATTTTGGGGCCATTGTTATTGACTCATTAAATGCTTATCTTCCATCAACAGAATACTTAATTTCCTTGCTATGTAGATGACATTGATTTATATGCCCTTGCATCCTAATGGCTAATAACATTCTACAGTAATGATAGTAATTCACAGTTGGTCTTTTTTTAAAAACCTTGCATCCCACTTTATGCCTTTGTTATTCAATCTTATGGCCAAGCCAAGATTTTAGATGTTATATCTAATAGCCATTTGAGCTTTTACAAACAGATCAGCTCTGTGACAAAATTCGTGTTTTACATTTCAAAACTCTAATACATTCTTACTAATGACAATGTGAGGACAGATATCACTTTAATCACCTCTAGGTTAGACTACTGTATTTTTCTTTACTGTGGCCTCAGCCAATCTCTCTTATCTTCTCAGCAGTTGCCTCAGAATTTTGCTGCCAGACCTCTGACTGGAACCAGAATAAGAGACAGAATCAGTACTCCACTGGGCACTGTTAGGTATAGAATTTATTTAAAAAATACTTTGGTTTTAAAGTTTTGCATGGTTTGGAAAACCAAATATATTTCTGAACTGCCCTTTTTTTATATTAGAGCTTGGCCATCTGAACCCCGTACTACTGCTATTGTAGCAGCCCCAAAGCGCCATCTGCACCTTCTTTCCATCCCTTTAAAAAAGGCTTAAAACACATCTATATTTACTTAAAGCTTTGAAGTATTTTCATTTTAAATTGTAAAACAATTTAATCTTTTAGATATTTCTAATTCTGGTTATACTAATTTGATATTTTATTTAATGATTACAGTGTTTTAAGAGATTCATTGTACTGCACTTTGGTTTTAAATGTGCTTTTAAAAAAAAGTTAAATTGATCAGATTTAAGATATTGTAACGACTCTCTGTTTAGGGTTCTGTTTGGGATTCATGTTGTTATGTGTAATGTTCTCATGGTTGCCATATTGTTTGTGTATGCCTCTGCTGACTTACGCTGCGTTGGTGGTGCTGGACTTGGGGGCGGGAAAACCGCCAAGGCAGGAGAGAGAGGGTGGGGTGCGGTCCAAAAAGGAAGGGCGAGTGGCAGCCTAGAGACTGTGCAGTTATTATTGTTGTGGTTGAATAAAAAACCCAGTTCAACGGAACACCATGTCGGCATCATTACACTGGTGTCAGAAGTAAACCATCTGTGATCAGAGCTGGTTGGCTGCTGAAGCGGGTCTGGGTGCCGATGAGAAACGGCGCACAGCGACGCCATTGTTCCAAGGAGTGGCGAAGAGTCATGGCGGCGGTGACGGCGGCAACATCTTTAAAAATAAACTCACCAGCAGGAGCAGGTTGCCAGGTGAGCCTTTGCGCGTGTTGGGTAATGACATTGAGGGCCTCACATGTAGAGCGTACGCACACTTGCCCTCAGGTGTGCAGAATGAACTGGCGAAAGATCAGTTCTTCAGATCGCTGTCACCTCCAGAGCTGCGGGTGCAAGTCCAGCTGATGCACCTGGCCTCCCTGCAGGTTGCGTTGGATTTGGCAGTGGAGAGGGAATGTTTGGGTGGTGTAGCAGCAGGAGGTGATCAGAGAGGACAACCACCGGCTTGCAGGTCTATGGTGGGGATGGTTCTGAACCAGGAGAAGCCGGCGTGGGTCTCGGAGTTGACAGAGCTAGTTCGAGCTGTGCCTCTGCAGTCGGCACGGGACTCATCTGCAATCCCTGTTCTTTGTTGGGGCTGTGGCCAACCAGGACTTCTTCTTAGACGGTGTCCTAAAGCAGCCAAGAAGCAGGGAAACGATACCGGGTCTGCAGGGGGGAGGCGTTGCGGACCCCTGCCATAGCCTCCAAGTCTTCGTCACCATCAGGCGGTCCCCAGCAGCGCAGGCGGGGGACCCAGGCCCCAAAACCCCCCGAAGTGGATGATGGCCATATCCAGGCGACTGTGGTTCCGTTGGTTGGCCGCACGTGTGTTGGTGATTTTTGTTATGTCCCGGTCACAGTGGAAGGAGTTCCCTACACTGCCCTGATTGACACTGGTTCCACAGTAACGCTGGTGAGGCCTGATTTAGTGCCAGACTGGACTCGGATTCAGCCCACTACTGTGCAGCTGCAAACAGTCACAAGAGACATGGCACCTATGAAGGGGAATGGGACACTGACTGTTACTGTGGGGGGCAGATCTATCACCCACCCAGTGTGGGTAGCAGAGGTGCAAGACAGGTGCATATTGGGGCTGGATTTTTTAAGGGCTGCAGGGTGCCAGTTGGATTTAAGAGAGGGGACATGGAGATTTAAGGAAGGCCCCCTCATTCAGCTGATGCCCACAGTTTCGGATCAGTCAGAGCCACTGATTGCAGCTTCTGAACACACCTCACCCCAGCCCAACCAGATTGCTGCCACAGCAGCCCTCACACCTGCAAATCATATGGCCCCGGTGGAGTGGCCAGGTGCAGTGGAGGACGCATCACTGGCTATGGTGCGGAAGCTTTGGGCAGAGAACTGCAGGTGTTCGGATACCCCGCAACAAGAGCAACTGTGGCAGCTGCTCGTGGACTTTAAGGACAGCTTTGCCCTGAGTGAAGACCAGGTGGGGCGGACCCAGTTGGTGGAGCATGACATTTTGACAGGAGACGCCCCACCAATAAAATGTCGTCCCCGCCGGCTCCCCCTGGCCCGACAAGAAGCGTGTGACAAGGCAGTGTTGGACATGTTGCAGACGGGATTTTTGAGCCGTCGGACAGCCCCTGGGCAGCTGCTGTTGTCATGGTGCCCAAAAAGAACGGGGAGTGGCGTCTGTGTGCGGATTACAGGCTGCTGAATGGGGTGACAGAAAAGGACACATTCCCGCTGCCTAGGGTGGATGAGTCGTTGGACCTGGTGTCTGGTTCCAGTTGGTTCTCGTCCCTGAACCTCCGCAGTGGTTATTATCAGGTTCCCCTTTCAAAGAGTGCCAGACCAAAGACTGCTTTTTGCACGGGGCGGGGACTTTGGCAGTTCAAAGTTCTCTCTTTTGGACTGTGCAATGCACCTGCCACCTTTTCCAGGCTGATGGACCGGGTGTTGGCTGGCATCCCTCGCCAGGAGTGCCTGGTATATTTGGATGACATACTGGTCCATGGCACCTCTTTTGCAACAGCCTTGGTCTCCCTCCGTCAGGTGCTGGAGAGAATTAGAGCAGCAGGCCTGAGACTCCACCCAGATAAATGTCATTTCATGCAACAAGAGGTGACATTTCTGGGTCTCAAGATTGGGAGGAAGGGCATCAGCACAATGGAGGACAAAGTAAAGATGTTGGCAGAGTGGCCAACCCCCACTACGCAGAGGGATCTTAAGTGTTTTCTGGGGTTGGCCTCTTATTATCAGAGGTTTGTGCGGGGGTTTGCAAGTATAGCAGCCCCGCTGTTCCAACTCCTCCAGAAGAACCGGGACTTTGTGTGGACTGAACAGTGCCAGGGGGCATTTGACTGTCTGCGGCGGGCTCTGACTGGGGCCCCAGTAGTTGCCCCGGTTGAACCCTCTCTCCCCTTCATTCTTGACACAGATGCAAGTAGTGTGTGTGCGGGGGGTGTCCTTTCCCAGGTGGGTCCAGAGGGGGAGAGAGTGGTGGGGTACTTCAGCAGGGCATTTGACAAGGCAGAAAGGCGCTACTGTGTGACAAGGCGGGAGCTGTTGGCGGTGATACTTTCGATGCGCCACTTCAAGTATTACCTGTGCGGCCTGCCTTTCACTATAAGGACTGACCACTCTGCTCTCCAATGGCTAATGTCTTTTAAAGAACCCGAGGGCCACATGGCCCGGTGGCTGGAAGAGCTGCAGTCCTAGAATTTTGCAGTTGTCCATCGGGCGGGAGCTAAGCATGCTGATGCTGATGCCCTCTCCCAGCGCCCATGTGCTGCAGGGGGATGTAATTACTGTGACCGGAGGGAAAGGTTGGAGGAGGAGCAGCTGCAACAGAGCCAGCCAGTATCGTATCGGAGCGACTCGGTTTCCTGCAGAGAGCTGCAGGCAGTGGACATAGACACCTGGAGGCATCAGCAGGAGCAGGATCCTGACATTCAGCCTGTGTTACAGTGGGTGGAAAGTCTGCTAAAGCCGTCATGGGAGGAGGTTGCTGGGCTCTCCCTAGCAACTAAAGGACTGTGGCCCAAGTTTGAGGTTCTGCATCTGGAGGAAGGGGTGCTGCAGAGGGCATGGAAGGAACTCTCCACAGGGGAGGAGCGATGGCAGATCATAGTCCCCAAAGGCCTGAGGGAGGTGGTCCTGCAGGCAATGCACGGAGCTGTGGGGTTTGGACATTTCGGGGTCACAAAAACCATTTGCCGCCTCCTGCAGGGTTTTACTGGGGTCAGTGCAGGGGGACGTAGAGGATTTCTGTCGTCGCTGTGACCCCTGTACAGCACGGAAGGGACCATCGGGTCAGTCACACGCCCATCTGCAGCAGTTTGTTGCAGGGGCGCCTATGGAGAGAGTGGCAGTGGACATCGTGGGTCCACTGCCACGCTTTGACAAAGGAATCTGCTATGTCCTCTCAGCTATTGACTATTTTACCAAATGGCCAGAGGCCTACGCCATTACAGACCAGGAGGCAGAGACAGTGGTAGACGCCTTGGTGGGGGGTCTGATTAGCAGGTTTGGGGTACTGGATATTATTCATAGCGACCAGGGAAGAAATTTTGAGTCGCGAGTGTTTTCTGCCATGTGCAACCGTCTGGACATCCAGAAAACAAGAACGACACCGCTACACCCCCAGAGTGACGGACTGGTGGAAAGACTCCACCGCACTTTGGGACAGCAGCTGGCCATCCTCACAGCGGAGCATCAGCAGGACTGGGATTAGCACCTTCCCCTGGTGCTAATGGCATGTCGATAAGCTGTACATGACTCCACGGCATGTACCCCATCACTCCTTATATTGGGGAGGGAGCTGCGCACACCAGCTGAACTGTTTTCGGACGTCCTCCAGATGCACGTGCTGTTCCAGCTGGTCCTGAATATGCTAGAAAGTTTCAGGACCGGTTAGAGATGGCACATGCTTTTGCTCGCGACAACAGGAGCAGGCTGGGGTGCGTCAAAAACGGAACTATGATTTGAGGGCTAAGGGTGGACACTTTGCGCCAGGGGAGCTGGTCTGGGTTTACAACCCTAGGAGGAAGAAGGGCCGCCGTCCAAAGCTGGACAGTCAGTGGGTGGGTCCCTGCCAAGTGTTGGAGCGCATGGGAGAGGTTGTTTACAGAGTGCAGATGCTGCAGAACATGAGGAAACTAGCACTGCACAGGCACAGGTTAGCCCCGTATCAGGGGAGAGCGACAACCCAGTCCACAGTAGCTCATGTGCCTGGGTCACTTCTATCGTGTAATGTTCTCATGGTTGCCATATTGTTTGTGTATGCCTCTGCTGACTTACGCTGCGTTGGTGGTGCTGGTCATGGGGGCGGGGAAACCGCCAAGGCAGGAGAGAGAGGGTGGGGTGCGGTCCAAAAAGGAAGGGCGAGTGGCAGCCTAGAGACTGTGCAGGTATTATTGTTGTGGTTGAATAAAAAACCCAGTTCAACAGAACAACGTGTCGGCATCATTACAATATACAGGCAAAAGGCTATTTTTTACAATTTACAGTTTGACAGTGCTTTAAGAGGTCATGCACATGTACTGTTTTGGAGGTGCTAAATTTAGCTGACATGTATCCTGTCTTGGATTTTAGACATGGCTCCTATCTACTTTTATTTCCATGCTTAGGAAGATGTTCAGTTTCAAGTCAACTTAGAGACCTCACTACATTACTCAGAAATCGGCAATGTGCATGCTGCTGTGTGTTTATTATTTCTCTTTTTCTCCTGTGTGTTTCTATTTGTGTCTCTGTGCATCTTTCGAACTGAGAAGGTTAATGGCGGTTGACACATGCAGCTCACTGATCTCTAGGAGGAATCAAGACTCCCAGCTAAACGTTGGCACACAGGTATCCATGGCAACTACTAAAATTTATTTCTTTTTTAACTTTGGCTAGCTGGAAATTTCAACACTAAAAAACAATGTCATTACTTGGCGGCTTCATACTTAACAGGGTTATGCTTTCTGTATTTGCTGTTGTTTATTGTTGCCTACACAAGTAATTTAGAAAATTGTCCTATTTTCCTTTCTACAGTTTACACTGCCTTCCATTCGTACACCTTGAACTTTTGCACATTTTCTCATAATACAACCACAAACTTCAGTGCATTGCATAGTAGTTTATGTGATAGAGCGACATAACGTAGCACGTATTTCAGAAGTGAAAGGATACTGCAAAATTTTCAAGTCTTTACAAATACAAATTTGAAAAGCATAGTATGCATTTCTTTTTACCCCCCATTACCCTGATACCCCTAAAAAGTTAACTCTTCTTTATTTATAAAACATTTGCAAACCATGCATCGCTTTCCCTCTAAACAATTATACACTGCTTTTTGTTGGTCTACATAAAATTTCAATGAAGCGCACTGAAATTGTCTTTGTGATATGGAAGGGTTCCTAGAGTATGAATACTTTTATAAGACACAGCAGCTTAATCCGTCCTGCATAAGAAAATATTGCCATTTTCACTTGTATTCCCTGTGATTTAACAATACTGCAGTTTGTCAATAAACTGATGTAATGCTGGTCAGAATTGCTGGACATTATCAAATATTCATGACACTTTACATATGTTCCTGTTTGTATTTGGTTTCTTGTGTGTATTGAGAGCCTGGTTGTAGCATTGATTGATGGAAAATACAGGTCTGCTCTCTTCCATTTTTTTCCTTTGTAGTTGCTGACAACTGCTGGTTGATTGCTCACTGATTCTGATGCGTCTTGCTCACTAACAACACAGAACTTAGGAAATGAGTGTGTAGTATGAGCTAAAATCACAGTCTATATACAGCATTTTATCTAAACAATACATTGTACACAAAATCTAAACCAAGAAAGTGTTTCAGGTGTCTTTATATAGCTATTTGACATACAACCCAAGACAAACAAGCTTATGTGTAAAGTAAGATAGTGATGAAGCCTTTAGGGTCAATATATTTTTTGAAAAAACAAATAAAACAAAAAACAAAACAAAACAAAACAAAACTAGAGCCAAGTGCATGCCTCCTACTTCATTTCATTTAGTGGAAAAACATAAATAAGCACATTGTGTTCTGCACCACATTCCTGGACAAGCAGAGGTTCAATCACGTTTGGAGAAGTTATCAAAACTTTCAAAGGGCTCAGCTGGCGCCTTAAGCCACAGGAAATTCACTGGGCCATCTGGAGGGATGTGTGCAGATTATTGCTCATTTAGTCTGCTCTAGACATCAGTAGGAAGACAACTGAGATGGCTAAAGCTGTGCGCAGACAGAACAGTGCGCATGCAGACACACAAACACAAACAGACGTTACCGCTGGCGCAGCACACCTGTGGGTAATCCCCCCATAATTCCCGCTGGTATCTTATTTGTCCCATCCCTTCGTTCCTCCGACTACCCAGTCAGAGGACAGGTCAGTAACGGAAAAAGATCTTGCATGTCTCTTTCCGTGTTCAAGTAAAAAGGTGTGAAATATAAAATAATATTAATAAACACCCCTACTTGCCATTTGTAGATACAATACCATCTTAATTATAAAACATCTACATAATCATGATTATATAAGATAACATTGAAATCAAAAATTATTTCTACCAGTTTTTCATTCAGTTTCAAATTTATATTTATATAATATTTTATATATTATATATATAATATTATATTATTATTATATATTTTATATAATTAAAATTATAATATTATATATATACTATTATATAAAAATATATGGGGGGGTTTCTTGCCGGGTACTCCGGCTTCCTCCCACAGTCCAAAAAGACATGCCTTTAGGTTTAATTGGTCACTCTAAAATTTTCCCCTTAGGTGTATGAATGAGGTGTGCATAGTTGTTTTGTGTTGCCCTGCGATGGACTGGCGACCTGTCCCAGGCTGTACCCAAACCCTTTTCGCCCATAGCCCTGCTGGAGATAGGCACCAGCTCCCCCGGACCCCACTATGGAATAAGCGGTAGAAAATGACTGACTGGACTGACTAATTATATTAAATTAACCCTATATTAATATCTATATTAAAATTATTTTATTAATATAGTATAAAATATATTATATAATATATATATTCTACATATATATACAATATAATTTTAACAATATATACATAAATATATACACATATATTACCCCACACATATATATACACACATATATTATACACATAATTTTAAAACACATTTTATATTCCCAAAACTATACAATACGTTTATATAATAACATATAAAATATAAACATATACATAACACAATACATATATATATATGTATAACACATTACATTTTTACATTATATTTTATAATTTTAAAAATTTTAAAAAATTTAACATATATTTTTTAAAATTCCATTTTTAACATAATACTATATCCCAATTTTATATAACATAAATTATAATTATAAAATAAAAATTATAAAATATATAAATCCCATAATACTTTATATATATATATATATATATACCATAACATATTATACATATATACATAATATAATTTTATAAACATAAAACATATATACATATATATAAATATATTTTAATACATATATTTTTAAAATATAATATATATATAAAATATATAAAAATATACATATATATATATAACATATACATAAAAAATTATAATATACTTTAACATAAAAATTATATTTATATATTTTACATATAATATATAAAATAATAATTATATATACATATATATAATTATAACATATAAAATTTAAATATTTTACATATTTATTTTATACATATATAAAATTTTTTACACTTTAATATATATAAAATTTTATATAAATATATAAAAATATAAAAATATAATATATATAGAAAATAATATTATTTTATTTTATATATATATATATATATATATATATATAAAAAATTTTACATTTTTTAAAATAAATATGTTATACACATTTTTTTTCCTATTCTGACTCACTTATGATGTTCAGATGTCTTTCAGATGTTTGGTTCTATCTGTTTTGAATTATAGAGAATGATTTTGTCCCACCAGAATTTATGCAAGACAGCCTAAATCTGGATTCACACCAGGCTTTTACTGTGTCTGGGACAAAATCTTTTTGCATTAAAGAATTATAAAAAAATCTCTGGTAGTGAGCTTAAATCAGTGGTCTGAAGGTTGTTTAGTGTGACACTTGCACCAACTGCCAATTTAGAGATAAACAATAAACATTAAACAGAAAAATTAGGTGTTGGACAATTGTACGGTGTGACTGCTGCTGCGACACATCTGATTATTGCTCTCTTCTGCCCAGCCTTGTGCACTTCCCAGCTATCTTAGTTTCCTTATTCTTTTCTCTGTTTTCAGTGTACAACTCTAACAAATGCTTCAACACTGATAACTTGTTGTCCTTCTATTGTTAGAGTTGTTTCTCTGTTGGAGCAATGCGACAACTTTGCTGCAGCAATAATTTGCTAAATCTAGCATCTTTAAATGTGCAGTATTTCAGGACAGACATTTTATAACGTCAAGCTTGCACACTGTGACATGTTCAAATCCTGTAGAAGTTTTGAAATTGCAGGCTGTGTGGTGGGCTTTAAAGTCGCTAAGAGATGCCATCACCTAAATAATTGGCCATGTGAAGTTAATTGTGATGGACACTGTAGTGGTTTGGAATTTTTAATTTAGATTTCCTCTGAGCATATTGAACTTTAACCTTCAATAAATCCCAGTAAAACAGTCATCTTTACTTCTAACGTAACAGCCATTAAAATGCAGTGATTTGTTTTAGAAATATATATATATATTTACATTTGTATCCAGTCTTGACTGTGAAGACATTTGGAGTCTGGGCCTGGAGGGGAGAACATCTCCTGACTGCATCTGGGAAGCACCTTTGTTGAGAAGAGCAAAAACAATATACGCTTTCAATGTCAGAGTCTCCAAGTCTCCAAAAACGGCAGAAGAGGTCACTGCTTTTGTTGCTAGTCTCTTCTAAAAAGTCTCACAAGAGGGGTCTGAGCATTTGCTAAATATAGTTAGGAAGACTGGGGGAGTTTGCTAAAGTGCATGCTAGTTTGCTTTCTGATTGTGAGACAAATGATACTTTAGCTTGTAATATGCTTCCAATAGGTTAAAACCAATACAGTCTCACAGGTGTTTCCTTCACCTCATGTCTTCTGTTTTCCGTGTGGTGTAGACCCACACATGGCTGTCTGTCTAAGACTTGAAAATCATGACGGGATATTAAAAGACACCTAAAATATATCAAATAGATTGAAAAGGGTAGAAATAAATATGTCTATGCTGACTACATACCTTCAATGTGGCATGGGCAGATCCAGCTTTAAAAGATCTAAAGAAAAACAACCTTTATTGATTCACATCATAAGAGGCAGCACTCTTCAGTGCATCTTCATGATCTTTGTATTTGCCCATTCAGCTTACACATATTGGGTTGGACATATGATAATATAAAAATCCCAAATTACCCTGGGACCTAAGATCAAACAGTAAAAGACCAGATTCTCTGAATTCCCAAACCATAGCTGCTCCAGTTTTGTGTGAAATGCAACCAGACAAAACCTAAACACCATGATAAAAGCAAAGGAAATTACTTTCCTTATTTTAGGTGTGACTGATTGTCCCCCTGACCTGCTAGACTGAAGAGGTGGTTAAAAAGAAGAGGCAGACTTAGATAATTGGGCCCGGTGGTATCCAAAGCCCGGCAGGTGTTGAAAGAAGTCTCATAATACAGATACCAGCAACGGCTGCAACCCTGAACTTCAGCACACCTAGGATTTGTCTACCTTGGAGGAATTTTTGTGTTTTATGTTTGGCATGTCTTTTATTGAATAGATGAAATATGAGCTACTTGTAACAACTATTGACGTATTGGACATGCCACAAGAAAAAAAAAAGAGGTATACAGGTGTCAAAAATCCTCAGAGATGTCAACAAATAAATAGAGCATTTTTGTTTCATCTTTTCTTGGCACGAAAAATAATGTAATTCAGTCTTTGAAAGTGATGTCAGTTGTTAGAAATATCTAGCCAATTCATGAGGGATGTAATTCCCTTACCTGTTGAGAAGTGGGTAAATAGCTCACACCGTCAGAAGGATCAGAGATAGAATTTAGTTGAACAGAAAAGGCACAGATGTTTTCACTCTTTAATTTCATTAGTGAATCATAGGGCTATCCAAGTCCTTCTAGCCATTTCAAATGAAGAGGTAAAAGCCAGGCATGAGCTTTAATGATAATTTTTTTTTCTTAGAGAAAATATGCATATTCTATCCTTACTATTATCTGCAAGCCAAGGGCTCTGTTCCAATTAGAGAATACCACAGATGGACCATTCAACAAGCATGCACACAAACGAACCTACAATAGGTACAGTAAAGTACCCAGCATTAGAGGGCCCAGAGAAGAGCTTTTTACTTAAAAAACTATTTAATCAGGAAAATCAACGCTTCACATCAAAGAAATGGAGATGAGGGACAGGCGGATAAAGAGGCTCATCAAAGAAGGAGATCTAGTTAGGGATTCAACACCCTAATTCCCTTTCTCTTAAAACCGTCGTCAGAGGGGGCACAGGGCCAATTTGCTCCCTAAATGGCTGCGTGTGAATGTGCAGATTGCTTTGCATAGCCGCTGGGAATGTGGGCTTCCTCCTCTTTTTCTTCTCCACACGGAGCCTGAGAATTAGAAAAGATCCAAAGACAGATAGGCTTAACTGAGCCAGAGCTACTTTCTTTAAGTCCAGAGCCCTGTTCAAGCTTCCAACTAATTTAATACTTGTCCTAACTCAATTAATAGACTTTAATGCAATGTTTCTTCTTTATCTCTTCTCTTTCCTGGGAATTGGGGGCTTCAATTAGAGTTGTAGAGTAATATCAGCGAAAAGGTTTGGATTGTAAATCTCTCTGAATGTTAAGACAATGACATGTCCCAGGGGCATTAAAGTTGATCATATATGCATCCTTAATCTCAAACATCATTCTAATCTCACTTTCTGGGACTTGCTTCACGTTATTGAATTAATAATTAATAACATTAATGTAATGTTATGCATAAAATATTGACCACCAGTCTTTCCTGTCTAGAGCTTTATTTGCATTAGTGTTGCATTCATTAGTCAAAAGGTCCTTGATATAAGAGAGGACCTCCAAGAATCCACAGGATGTGCATTGTTTTCCACAAAATGTCAACCCGATCATCATCCAAGATTGTAACAATCACCTTAAAGTTTATGTTTTCTTTAATCCATCACAGGGCTCCTTTGGTACTTCTATAGGAGCTTAAACCAAATTATTTGTCACGTTCGGCCTTGCAATACCACAAAATACACAGGCCGCAAAGACCTGGAGAAGTTCTAGGACAAAAAGAGATCACATTGGTCAGTATCACATACAAAATGTAAAACAGGATCAAGCAAGCAAAACAACTCAATGTTTTTCAGGGCCCTCGTGAGCCTCATAAGGACAAATAGTGCATGCTTTATTCTCTTAAACCCAACAAAAGCCTCATCTGAGTGCAAATGCATCTGTTTGTGTCAGTAGAACTGAGACCAGCTCCCCCCTGCAATAGGATCCAGTTACAACTGATTGTCTTGGCAATCAGCAATTAAGCACTGATGATCAGAGCAAGGAAAAAGAAGCAGGGGTGGGAAGAGGAGGTGCGTAACAACCACTACAGCCCCCCTCCATCTCCCCGTATTCCGCTCTTCTCTTGTCAGCCCAGGAAAGGCTTCACTCAGCTGGGGTGAGTTTGGCCTGGGGCTGGGCTCACTGGTGGAGGTTAACTCCAGCATAAATAAGCATCTTTGGACTCATTACAGGGATTAGAGAGTAATTCGCCTGCGAGGAAGGAGACGACTGCCAGGGTTTTGGTACAGTTTACTACAGTCTTATAGGGGCGAGGGCCCTTGAGATTACAGAGGGAGAGAGATGGAAAGGCAGCAAAAGAGAGAAAGGCCAAGGGAAAAGAGAGGATGGCTGTCAAGTGTGTGTGAGTCAATCCAAGCCCCCGGCTGCCCCCTTGATCTTGAGCATGTTGGGGTGCTGTGAAAACGGATAATGGGAGTTAGAACGACCAGGCCTGTCTAGAGAGAAGTGTACTGATTGTTATAACTTTCCCTCATCTCTAGCTCTCTCTCACTCCTCCACTTAACTAAATAAACACCCAAGAGGTAGCACTCTATCAATTTTAATGATGTTGAAATACAATTTAGGCACAAAATACACAACAAATGCTAATTTGGCCATGATGAGAGGCATCAGAAATTCCTCCCATTATTTATTCAGCTGACTTTCTGCATTTTTCATCAGAACAAATATTCCCGTTTCAACAAACACACACACACTCACACATCCACACACCCCATCACAGAGCCAATTTGGAGCATAAATCAACACATTCACTCATCAAATATATGCTCTGTGTGGTGCTCTGCAGTCTGTCCAGTGCACCATAGACAAATAATTCTATCCGAAGTCCAGCCAGAGAAACAGAGGGCACAGAAGACTGTCAATATATGCACACATACATTAAACATACCAGACGAATGTGTGCTCAGAAAAGACACAATAAAGAAAAGTGCTGTCATAAAGTCATACATGACTAAATATTTGAAAAAAAAGAGCAAATAACAGGAACTGATAAACCCGTAACTGCAGGAATTAGGGTCTCCATCCATGTTTCCAGTTTAAAGAGACAGTTCAGTTTTTTTTTTAATGAGCTTCTGTTGAAAGGTTATAAGCAATGAATACATACCTGCAGTAAATAACTGTCATAGCATCTTCATTTTATATGAATCCAGATTAGATGGACTTGGGAGGTGAAGCGACCGGCCCATCTGAGAGAGGCCGACACCAAAGGGGATTTCTGTCTTAAAGCAAATCCAGTTTGATTCATTAAATGAAACCTGTAGAAAGAACTAAACATGTTAAGTGTTTACGGTAGGAGTAAATTATGTGGAAGTAGGGAAGGGTAAAAATCAACAATTTTGTGTTTTTGCTTATATCTACCACTTTTGTATCCCTGGTGGCACACCCCCTCCTGCCTCCATTTCCAATGTAAATAATCTCTGGCCTCTCTAAATGGCCGTCCAATGCAAACACAAGCTTGGTTTAAAGGTTTTTAAAACAGTGTTAGCCAAAACAGCTGACATGATGTTTCTGAGACTGGAGTTGTTTGAAGCTGGCAGAAGTCCCATTCTGTCATGGCTGTTAGCTTCAGTCTCAGCACCCAACTTATCTGGATTCATGCCAAATAATAATGCCCAGAGTTATCCGCTGCACATAAGATATCACATTTTAACAAAACTTCACCTAAACAATCCTGAACTTTTCCTTTCTTTTGTACTAAGTGTCTAACAGTTCCCTCTTAGTAGGATGGAACCATCACCTGCCCACAGACTGTATCTCCATCTTGACTGTCTCAGGAGTTCCTGCATCTGCTCCACATTTTGGACATGTGAGGTTAGCGTCCGCGATGCTGTGGCTTTTAATGCAGTAGTAGCAGAAAACGTGCTGGCACCCCACTGTATGCGGCAATGTTGGCCATTCTCCACATAGTGCACATTCTTTCCACATATCTCGTGGCTCTCTTGCTTTTTCTTCATCAGAACCTTTTCGGCCCAGCACACGTAACAGCACTGCTGTTTTCAGTTTCCTTAAATTAACCAGTGGTAACACAAAGATGAGGAACTCGGCAAAGCCGTGCCACAGCAGTTCCCGGTTCATGTACTGGTAAGTTACATCACGAACTGCATTGGGTTTACTGAAAACAGCCTGAGCTCCTGTGATTCTTTCAACTAAGACAGGGGTACGGAGTTC